>WBMY01003777.1:483273-580019 GCA_013397315.1 Donacobius atricapilla
GAAAAAAAAAAAAAAAAAAAAATTAAAACTGAAGTCACACCTTAGAATACAAAGTAGACCTCATCCACTTAAATCAATAAACCAAGAACTTAACAACAGTCTGACATTCTATTAATTAGTGGTGGTAAGACAAAGGAAAATGTTTTATAAAGTAGCATACTTTGAACCACAGCAACAGTATTTGTTGCTATGCAAATAAGTACTATTAATTAGGCTTTGAAAAAGGGTATCAGAGTGTAGTTGAAGTGAGGAAAATGTTGAAAAAACCCAGGAACTTTGGTTAGTGTTGTTGCAAACATTGATGGAGAGTTACGACAGCAAGTTCCACAGATAATTGCTGCAGTATTTAAGGTTAAATCCAGCCACCTTCAAAATATAAAATGATTCAGGCTAGTCAGAAATATCAAACAGCTTTCCACAAAATACTTCAGTATTTGCACAACAAATTTTCAACAAACCCACTTACAAGTAGGTGCAATTCCCACAATACTGATGTCCATGTATTTAGTATAAAGCCCAATGATTCATAAACAAATGTGCTACTTGGTGTCTTAATTGCTGCCCTCTAACTGAAACTAAGAAAAGACATTTGAATCAGAAATAAACATTCACCAAAAGCCAAATCAGTCTGCTGTGCAATCCCAAAATAAGGTACTGCTCTACTCAGGAATTTCAACATGCTATGTGGAACACAGCTTCTTGCTGCATCCTCAAATGTCCTCAGACTTATTCACTTTAAAAATCACCTGGAAATGAGTCAAACATAAAACTCTTTGTGTTTTGTCACTAAAAGGAAAATATATTTCTTTTTGCAGCTTTACATAGTTATGTAAATAATATCACCTGCTGCACTGTATACCTGTGTGTGAGACAGGACAAAAAATAGCAGTAAAAAAAATCTAGTTGTATTTATGTTAAAACATAAAATGCACTACAAAAGCTATGGATAACCTCAGTATAAAAGCCCAGAACCACACAGACCAAGCCATTCATTCTTGTACAGACTATTTACTTTTTTAATTGTTCTAACTGCATTCATTACAAAAAATGATACTACAAATCAGACAAATCACTTTATTCACAATATTCTCATCATAGATCTGAAATCACACCCTCCAGTCCAAATCTGTGATATAAAATCAAACTGCAGAATGTTTAACATCCAAAAATACCACAGCGACTTGCAGTGTACCAGCAATGCCCAAGCCAGTCACATCCCATGGGCATACTCAGAACAAGGCATCAAATTCCTTTTCTCTATCTTGTCAGGACAGGAATTGCAGCATCCCCCAGGGGGCATAACCAGAGAATTAAACATACACAACATACATTTTTACACAGACTCAGCGCAGGTATCACCCTCATTTACCTGAAGACTACGAGTGCTGTGTGCCAGTGCAAATCCCCAGTATGAAGTCACTGGGAGACAGAGTGCAACTGAAAATCCAAATGAAAATCCATCCCATGCCCAGAAAAGATCAGCAAAGCCCTGTATTTTTCTGCTTTGAAAAAATATGATCCCCACTACCATCATTCTTGGTGGCAAACTGGAACTGCCTCTGCACAAGCCAGGAGTCCAGTTCACTGAGTGTGCTGAGAGCACCTACTGGATCCAAACGCACAGAGGGAGGATATTCTCAGCATCTTTCTTAAAAGCAGCTCTTGGCTGGTAAGAATTGTGAGGAAGTTACACTTAGGCACATATATATATATGTAACTTTTTTTTTTATTTTTTATAGTATATTTTCGTACATATAGAGAGACTACTGACTAGCACTTGTACTCAGGAAATAAGAAATGTACATTCTTCAGTCTGAAGGTGGTTCACTCCCTGAGCTGCCATATCATAGGATAGTCCCAGGCTATTAGATTTCAAGAGGGACTGGGACAACTCCTTTTTGCTGAAGCCATGTCAATGGATAGAAAAGCTACATAGAGCCAGAAAGGGAGCAAAAGGAAAAGTATGACTCTGCACCCTAATAGGATATTCAGCTGGAGAGAATGCAATTATAATTTCCAACTTCTTCCCCCAGGATTGTTAATGTATTATACACTGAGTACCTATTCAGTGAAAATTTGACACAGTCTTGAGAATGGGACTCAATCACAGCATAACCACGAGGGTACAATCCTGTTCCCTTGTCTTCTTTTTCCTGCTCTGAAAATCTTGTCTTTTCTACACAATGGCTTTAGCAAAAGGCAGAGTCTGTCTTCGCTCTGTGCAGTCCGTAGCTTAGTAATTCTTGTGCTGCCCCTAGGAGTTAACAGATCTTAAGCTGTACTTGTGGGTGTTCCTGCTGACATTTTTAAGCTGTTGGCATGTCTGACTAACCATGGTTTGAGAGGGGAAGGGTACACGGCAACAGCTCCCAGTGCCAGCAAAGGTCTGCTCTCCCTGTTTGCTTGTGGTGTCAGGCTCCGTGGCCAAGGTTACGCTGAGCTTTGCGGTTCACTTGCCCAACATGACTGGTACTCGCTCTACCTAATTAGAGCAAGTTTCCTTCACAGGGGGTAGGCTTTCCATTTCCCTTTCAGACTATCAAAGGAAGGAGACAGGAGTTATCCTGGAGAGCGCTGACTGCTTTAGGTACTTCATAGCTGCCAGACCTTTTGTTTTGCCTGCCAGTACCAGGAACTGGCCATTATCCAAGATAGCATGGATGGGATCCACAAGGTTAAAAACAGGTCTCAACAGCAGTCCCAGTCATCCTATCCACTGTGTTTGCAGAGATGCAATCAAGGGAATAAATTATCTTCTCTTACTGAAAAGACCTAAAGCATGTTAGATCAGCTATCACCTAAAAACTGCCTGGTTTGGCCTCAATGACAGGGTAACATCAGGGCAGTCAGTTCAGAAGTTGACATCCAAACTTCAAATATCTAAGGTTAAGGCTGATTAATCCCCCTCCACATGTATCTTTCTCTGACTTCGTCCTATTTCCTCCGGTATGCTGACACGAACATACTGAACAAACAATCCTTCTTTGGGCCAAAGCAGAAGACAAACCAGTCCCTGAAATACACTGGGTTATTTTGTAGCACTTTGGGTAGATTTCAGCTTCAATAAGCACTGGATCATATCTTATAAACTTAGAGGTTCTCTTCCAGTACCTCACTCTCTGCTCAGCTCTCACTAATTTAAATAGCAAATTGAAGTAACTCTCATCATAAGAGAGTCCAAGTACCGATCACAAATTTGCGGTTCAACCATAAACTTAAATCTGTATGTTGTTCCCAAATGAAAAAAGAGACCACAATGCACCCATTAGATCTAATGAAAAATTTCAAAAGCCCATCACTAGTTTTGCAAAGGAAATTAAACATATATACCTACTTTTTTACCTGTTAAAGATATTTTTCAAACTGGAATGTCAGATTGCAACTTGTCTATACCATCAATGCTCTGGAACAACATTCTCATCGGTGGCAATTTCTTTTCAACAAAGCATTATTGAATGGACTAGGGTAGGAGTGGCTACTATATGTAACCCAGACTTTTTAACATGGTAAGAAAGCTGAAATAAACCCATAAATTCTTCTGAGACAAAATTTATCCAGAAAAGATTAATTAAGAAACCTGACTAAAATGCCTCCAAAAGTGAGGCACTAGACCTGGCCAGGAAAAAAGCGTTCACTCCAAAGAAAGCAGTGAACAGAGGATTAATTTAGAAAGTGACCCAGGACTGGAATCTCCTAGTTTTTCCCAAACCTCCTCTGCTCAGGGTATTTTAATGAAAATCCTCCCCCATCCTCGTTATTGTAAAGTGCAGCTCTGCTGTTAATGGCAAGGCTATGATTAATGCAACAGCCCTGCTCTAGCAGTTGGGTTTTTAGTTCTGAGCTGGTCAGATCTGATTAGGGCCGTGTTAAAAATGACAGTGATGGCTCAAACCCCATCAGAACAAGCTATGTCACCCACAGTAGTACGCAGTTCAGAAACAGGCCAGGAACAGGGCAGAGCATGATTTCTCTTGTTCCAAAACTATATTCCAAATGTCCTTTAGTGCAGTTACCAAAACCTTTATTCCTGAATGGCAGTCTTTGTGCTGCTATGCAGTGATAGAGCAAGTGACCCAAACTGCTCCTTTGCTTTGTAGAAATTGAACAGCCAGAGTTCAGGTCAGAAGAGATGATTTGGCCATTTAACCAAACTGCTCATGCCTCTCAGACTCCAGCTTCACTCCTCTCTTCTTATCAACTGGCCAAAATTTCAGGAAATACACATTCAATTTAAATAGATTAAAAAAGAAAAAAAAAAAAAAAAAATCCAGAGGCATATTTGAAGACAAATGATAAATAATCTATTTACTTATTCTCATTCTTTGCCCACCAATTCATACTTAGCCTCCTCTCTCTTTGAAGAGATACTAATGTGTGGTATCTGCTGAGCATTAAAATACTATCACACAATAGACATGTAATCCCACAATATTCTTTGAAAAATATGAATAAACCGTATTTTATGTACTTTAGTGGTTTCTCTAGCTTAAAGTCATTTCAGCTACTCTTGTCTGTCTCCATTCCAATTTTTGACAGCAATTTAAAATGTTGGCATGACAGTTTTAGGCAGCATTCTCATAGCAGCCTTATCATTAGACTTGATGGAAGTAAAATCAAAGCCAAACCCCAAGTTACTCTCTGTTCTCACATCATGAATTATGGTAACCTTTTTTTGCCATAATGCCAGAGTAAAACCTGTATCAAGCTCTTTGCCACCTGTACCCATTACCAAGGACCTGCCTGGGAGACTGTCCTCACCTGCTTTGAAGTTTGCCCTTTCCCCTTTGGGAAGCACCTCTTTGCATTTGGATGCTTGGAAGCACAAAAACAGCCCTGCCCTCATCAAAACCCATTCTGATCGTTACCTGGGTCATTCACAATTATTTGGTTTTAGAAAAGAATTACATTTTTTTCCTAATCATTTTCTAAACAGAATAAAGGCAAATCCTGTGTTAAAATCCAGTTCATGACTAGTTTGACATTGGTCAACTCTAGCTCAGAACAAGGCCAAACCAAGCAAGCCATATTCCTACTATTTTTTTCCTAGCTCCTACTTCAAAATATTTTTGTGGTGTAATTTAAAAAAAAACAGATATCTATCTGTTAAACGATCTTACACCATGGTTAGATTTTTTTCCCCAGTAGTTATACTGGATTCATGTCCCTAAAGCTCTTCAGGAATTTTTATTCCCTTAACAATAATAACAGTGGCATTATAGATTAGTTTTCTTTACTTCACAACAGCTCTTGGAAAGCAAGAGAGACCATAGAACATGTAAAGATAATTACTTTTTGCATAACTGGAAAAATACATTTAGCTTCATTAATAGATTTAAATAATATAATTGATCTTTTAATTTAAGTTAATTTAATTAACATACTTAAAAGTTTTAAAGAAGCAGAATTTAAGAATAATCAACAAAACCTTCATAGACCCACATTCTGTCTTATACAGTTGTATTCTTCAAGTATATTAGATTATTACTGGGGTTTTCTTATTTACACTCCCCACATCCTCAGAATCCCTGCCTGTCTCCTTTTGTTTTCTATGTCCATTGGAAGGAGGCAAGGAAGCTCCTTTCCCTTCCGCCTGTGTTGCATTTACTGCATGACTGGAGCTCCCTGATGCTGGAGCTGTACAAATGGTGAAAACACAGAAGCACGCAAGAGGTGAATATGTTGGTTATTCATTTATATAAACACATATCATGCCTGAAAATTCATAGGTTTGCAATTGCTTACTATTGAATTTTTTTAAAAAAAACAAACAACAAACTACAAATCCCCAAGTCCAGCTCTGGGTTCACTACAACCTCTGTTGCAATTACAGATCTAGTTAGCTTCCTAATTTGCTTTCTAAGAACTTAAACTACTGCTTAACTTAAATTTAGGTGCCGGTTTCAATGCAGATGTTCAGCTTTCTGCTTGGTTAAAGGATTTGCAGTTACATTCTGTAGATTTGTTCTTAACTGTCAGCTCTATTCTCAATAAAGCAGAACTACGTTCTGGCTCAGTGTCATCCCTGCCTTCTTGAGTTATGCATGAACCTGAGCTTTTTGTCTGTTTGGGAACAAAAACAGCTGCAATATGGGAGTTGAATTTACTGAAACGGAAAGAAAAATTTAAGAAGTTAAGGAGATTTTTTTTTTAATTTGACTTTCTATACCTTAATAAAATTTTCTTCATTTTTATATAATCTTTATGTGTTTACACATGTATTTGCTGGGAGATTTTTAGGTGTTTGGGCTTTTTTTTTTTTTTTCCACTTGCAACACCTGGTCATTTAATATGCAAACCTTGCTAAATTTAATTATGATGCTGTACATCTGCACTCCTTTCTGTTGCCAGAAGGCATCCGTCCCTGAAAATAAAAAATAAAAATAAAATAAAGGAGAGAAAAGGCTGATCCTTCATTTTAGAATGTTTGTGCTTTGGCATGGCTGCCCCTTGCATTACCAGCAAGATTTTTTTCATTATTAAATAATTACAGGTTTAATTTCAGAAAAATTCAAGTAATTTCAAGGAAGACTAATGATAACCAGCTTGAAAATACTTGAAAAGATTTAAGATTTAATTTTTGGCACTATAATGAAGCAATCCAGAGCCTACCAAACATATCAGGAGTTAAAGGCATTGCACAGTTGGTACTTCCCGCACTGGGACACCTGGATTTTGGGTTTTTCATTATGTCATTGTACTGGGGCTTAACAGCCTTTAACATTAAGACTATAAGTTTATAGAAAAGTGATCTGATGAGTTCTGTCCAACGTTTAGGGGACAGAAACAATCTCCCCTACATACGACATGTAACAATCCCCGCTAGAGTTCTGGGTAGCAGTGAGATCATCAAATGCCTGGACAGACACTGATTTATCTTTTCATTCCCAGAATGAGGCGCTCAGCTGAACCCAACCCTAAGTAGCCTGAATCCTCTCTGAAAAGCTTTTCCAAAACTTTCTTCAAAATTCAAATAAAATCATAAAATCCGGTTTAAAAATATATATTTACCTATTCCTACTACTGAAATTTCATTGAAGCTTGGCCAAAATTTCAGGCCCATTTCATTGCCCAAACTCTGATCCACAGGAGTTCCAATTATGCCCTAGACTTACACCTTTACAAGCCTTTTTCACTACAAGATAAAAGTAGCCAGTTAAGTAGCAGCATCCTCCTACACCACACACCTTACAGTGAGTCAAGCACACCAAAGTGGTTATGTAATTTAATTACACCCTTGGTTAATCTCTTTAAAAGCAGGTTGCACTTTTAGAGATCGAAAGCCATGTAAAGCCTTCATGGAAGTGACATGAGCCCAATACTCATTGCACAGACAGCACACATTGGTTCTCTCCTCTGCTAGGACCAAGCTGACCTGTGAGGTGAAGAATTTCAGTTATCTCCCATTTTGCGTACTTAACTCCAAATTTAAAAAACAATAACAAAATCTATTTCTAGAAAATGTTTAACCTCCACATATTCTCAAAGCAGAAAAAGTTTAATCCAGTGCCTTGTTTGTAAACAAAAAAAAAAGCTCAACTCTTGCATAGAAGTTCCAGTTTATTTTCATGCAGGCTGTTTCCATTTCACAAAAAGGCTCCTCTTTTGGGGAATGACTAGATTTTTTAATAGTACAAATACTTATTCCCTAATGATATTATTAAAAGGACGCATTCACTCTGTGAAGAATGTAGTCCAGCTGAAATATGTTATTATTACAGACAATGGTGAGCTTTCCCATGTTCCCAACTGTGTTTTACGTTGCTGACTCAAACACATTTAATAAATGATAGTAAAGACTTGATTTATTGCTCAAGTCTCTCTTAATTACCTACTCTGAAAAAAAAAAAAGGAAAAGAAAAACAGAATTAATTTGATTTTGACCTTCTATTCATTTATACCGTTTAGTTTCTAATGTGGAAAAACTGAGCATTTCAAACCTCACACTTCCCGTAGCAGCACGTGAACCACGACGCAGGCAAGTTCATTAAACTCCATTATTTCAAATGAGGTTGCAGAACAGTAGGAGCAGAGGCCATGACTCAGACCTCTGCAGTGAGAGGCAGACTGAATGCCAACAAAGCATGGAAAAATAATTCTAGTTCTGGAGCTGAGCTAATAAGGAAGCTGCTCGGCCTCACAGGTAAGGTAAATTGCAGGCAGCACACACAGTGTTCCCTGTTCCCCAAACAGCTTTTTGTGGATACCGGTCACCCTCCCTCATCTAACTATGCAGGCATGGTCCTTATCCACCTGGCAAACTTACTGAGTCCCAAAGGACCCGAAAACCAGAGAAGAAAGGTCTGACCCAAGGAGACCACCAGGTGCTCATGGCTGGGGAGGAAGATGAGACCAGAATCACCCCAGTGGTGAATTGCACCCTAAAATTCACCTCTGAGGAGAGTTGCTTATGTCAAGTACAACACAATGACACCGTGCAGCTGCACAGGATCCAGTTTCAAGACCTGTATGGTCACCTTCATGTTGCTAGAACAAATTAAAACAAAAGTGTTTGTGTGTTGCCAATATAATTTGGTGCGCTTACTTCGCAAAAGTAAATAGTAAATTTAAGGGGAAAGTCTGAAATTAGTAAATGTAGCACAGTATTCTGTCAAAGTGCTTTATTTTGTGAAATTTCTTTCACAGAAGGCTTTCCCCCTCAAACTGCACTGTACATTGTTTCCTCAGCTCAATTTTTGTGCCATTTACAGAGTAAAATGGATAGGGAATTAATAATTTACATGCTTATGTTGAAATCATTACTCTAACTCCCCTGTTGAGAAAAAAAATACACAAACCAAATTAATATCTGAATTTGTCACAAAAGTAGCTGCATGTTTGGCACAATTGATTTCCTCATTTTAAATTAAGATTAATGGTTTCAGATGGACCAATCCTAGATATTTTTTTCATTTAAGATATTTACCAAACTTCATAAAGGTACATTATACATGCTAAAAGTACAACCCACCTCCACTTCTGCTGTACAGTTTTCTTGTTCATATGCAATACAATGACCCTGTGCATGAGAACTTGGAAGGTGGAAACAACCCCTGGGAGACATTTACATTTAGTTCAAGTGTCTTACTAACAGAGCAAGCATTGCAAATTAAAGCATTTACTATATAGATAGTAATATGATTGCTGGTACTCTTCAAAGTAGCTCTCAGAAACACAACACTGCACCTAAAGATTCTACATGCTATGTCAAACTCTGAGAAAAGAGTAAAACTTATATAGATTATACTCCTTAAGCCAGTACTTTGTACCTATGTGTTATGAAACTATTTTATCCCTCTAAAGCTATTTCCACATTCATAGTTTTTCCTCATTTATCTTGAGTAGCTGTAGAGGGTGTGAACTGATTTCTTGCTGAATAAAACTTTTGTGAATTCAAAGTAGTAATTCCTTGTGGATTTCCACTATAGTATCTGAGATAGAGTGCAAGGTACAGCCATAAATGAACATTTAATACACAATTCCAATAGCCTTAGCAGGAAATATTCTCCCAAGTGGTTTGAGTTGGGTCTCTAATGGTTATTACACACTCTCTATTTCTGCTGATTTATATGACACCTACTTGGTATAACTTTGTGCTGACACACACCTGAACAAGTTTTTGATAAACGCATACTGGCACAGCACAAACCTGTCCCATTACACACGAATTCAACAACTCATTTCTGTGTGCTATTTGGGCTCTCCTACCACCTGACTGCTACTTAGAGAGCTGCATTTTGATCTCCAGCATTGCACACTGCCAACAAAAAACACCAACTTGAAACCTCACCTCAAAACCTGAAAACCCAGTTACCACATCAGGGCATCAAGAAGAACAGAGCTACCCCACTCACACCCCAAACATAGCTAAAGAAAGACAAAAGGAAAGTAGTGGTAAAAAAGGACAAGCCCAAAATGACTCCTACCCTTTTGAATCCACTCCTTTGGCACTTGTGACTGACGGGGTGTTAATTAACAGCCTCCTCATACCATTACAAGTCAGTCAGAGCTCACTGTCAGTTTTCTAACTCTTTTGGCAAGGCAGTTCCTTGCCTGTAAGCCAGTGCCTTCTGCAGGATTTGCTGCTCCTGAGGAAAGGTGCTGCACAGCCACGATGCCTGGGCTGCTCTCCAGTCAGCTCACCCAGAGATGCTCACAGTGAGCTCATCGCGCCCAAGCCTCTCAGCCTAAGGTTTACTTTTCAGTCTTGTTGCCTTTCTCTGGCACAGGGACAAAATGTTTTCCACACCATCTGCTCATCTATGATATAAGCAGGGTCAGCAAAATGTTACATCAAAGTCACTTACACCTATTGGTGCTGAATTACCAATAAGCAAGACATCAGTACCAAGATGAAGCTATCTACAGCCTTCCCCAGGTGGACAAGCCTTCCTGAGAGGCTCCCCTTGCAGCACATGGAACTGCCAACCACACACAATAAAAAGATTTACCAGGTACCATTTGCTCCAGCTACCTTTGAACACTTCAAGGTCAGTTATGCTGCTCTCATGCTGTAACAATCCTAATTTTAAGAACTCAACTCTGCAGCCTCCTAATATGTTGCTTTTCTATTAAAAACAAAACCAAAACCTAAAGAAACAAACAAAAAAACCCACCAAACCCCACCCCCTCCCTCCTTCCCCCAAAACAACAGAAGTCATCAAGTCTTTCTTAAATAACTGAACCAAGATGGGCTGTGGGGAGAGATGGCTGGTTTGTTGTGGTTTTAAAACTTGAGCTTCAAAATTCCCTTTCCTTGCACAGCTTCAGGATTTCTCACAATGGCCTGGACTACTAATTCTGCCATTGAATCAGCCCTGCCCATGACACCCTTCAATGACATTCACAGGGCATATTTGCATCCTGAGCTGTGGCTCTTGTGTTCTCCAGTCTTGCACTTGCTTCTGAGGGACGCCAGCCTCAGCAGGGCACGAGAGGGAGAGGCTGATGAGGAGCCAAGAGACAGAGCTCCATTAATGCAGGAAGTAAAAGGTCAGTACTCAAGGAGGGACTAATGAAAGGGAACTCGAGGAGAGAACAGTTCATTCTGGGGGAGAACATACTGTTTGCTGTTTTAAATTTCATGTGAAGAATTTTCTCTTAAAATAAACCATTGGAGCTTTTTTCAAGATGACAGTACCACTACACAAATTCTTTTTCAGTAAAAGTAGTCCTCTTATAATGAAAAACTATGAAATAAAACCCCATGAAATAATTATAATGTAAAACATCACATTTTTCTGAAACATTTCATTTCCCCTCTACTACTACGAGAAAAAATATTAAAAACTGTAAAATTATTGATAAAAAAATTTCAGCAGTTTTCAGTTTTCCCTTCTTTTATTTGCAACTATTTCTCATATAAAGTAGCAAATAAAACATGCAATTTTGATCATAAGGCTTTATTCTGCCTATCACCGACCAAGGATGAGCAGCTACTTAAAATACAGTTTGTGTATATTCATAACACCTTGAAAAGAAAAGTGCTGACAGACCCTTAACAACAACAGGCCCCCTAAACACCTCTCATATAAATGCATCTGTTTAATAACAATGTCCTCTAATAAGCAGGTCAGAGAACTGCAAAGCAAACAGGGCAGCTCTGCTCCCCAGACAATACTCTCATCTCATACAAGATAACCATTATACTATATATATGATTGTTAGAAAATAAGTCATTTTAGATGTACATTTTCTGGATACTGAACCGATATATTTCTCCTTTAGAAATCAATTAGGTTGCTAAAGACATTCTCTTGGACATGAGTACTGCATCTCCCCGGACTCTCTGAAAACAGGACCTTAATTCTGCATCTGTGATTATTACAGCAGAATAAACCTGTGTGTGTATGGGAGAGGGAAATGAGGGTCAGAACAGTCCCCCCAAAGGGACAGAAATACTGACTGACTATTGACAAGGTAAAGTTATGCTCCAAATTATGCTCCCAAAATACCTTCAGCAAAAGTCTTTTTGACGGTTTTCAGTTTGGTGTTAGAAAAGAAAATATATATGGAAAGTATCACCTCTGCTCTGTTCCTAGCACAGCTACAGTGGCCTTGTGCTGTGGGCACATCTCCAGCCACAGGAGAATTTCCCAAAGGCACATCACCAGCCTAGCAGGGATCTCCTGTGTCGCCTTGATTTTTTCAGCCTTCTCTTCTGTTTCACAGTTTTGTGTTTTGAGTTCCTTCTTGCGCTCTGGTCTGTAAACACTGGCAAATGTTTATCATAACTTCAAGGTAGTTTACATTCCTGTTCTTAGAGATATGGACAGTTGATGGACAGTTGTCTTGACCAATGGGATGGGGAGAGGTGTCAACTTTCTCTCCCAATCCCTGGCCTTTGTAGAAATACTATATATTGGAGGCAGACTTTCAAATAAAGCAGGAGTTTTAGTTCATGCCTTCTGATCAAAGTGTGAGTGTGTGTTTGTGTGTGTGTGACAGACTGCATCACTCCTGCAGCCAGGAGATGCCTCCCACCAGCAGCACAGCAACAGGCACAATCCAGAGGAACTTCACGAGCCAATTCCATGCCTCCATGACCCCCAACACAAATTCTGGCCCACCTGGCAATCATACTCCCATAGGCAGAGATGGGCTGCAAATCTGGGTCTTTATTGGGTCAGGAGAGAAAGAAGGAGGTTCTCCAGAGCAAAAACGGGATTTGTGCTTTTGCTCATGGATTTTCTGATCATCTGGATCATCATGGAGTATGGAGCTGTGTGAAGGGCAGGACACACTCTTGAAGCTGGGATTAAATCCCAGTATTACCTTAGCTCTGTGCTCAGGTGTTTCTGAGGTCAGCACACAAGCCTCCACAACACCAGGCCTCTGGCTGACCATTTCAGATTGGCACAAAGATCACGTGCAAGCTACACATGGACACATTAACCTGCCTCTGGTCAAGCAGAAGACACAACCCACCTTAATAATCAATTCTATTCCACTTTTTTTCAATGAAAACCAAAATCTGAAAACTCAGGGTCTTCCTGAAATGAAAGCAAGCGGCACGCACCAATGGCCAGACAGGTTTTCATAAGGTGTGTCAAGCCCAACAGGCAACTCCCTTCATCCTAATGCCCCTGGACTGCACAGCCCGCACAGGACATGACTCCTGCAGGGCACAAGGTGAAATGGTGTCCCCACATCCTGCCTGCCAGCTTCAGTCACAGACACCAAGATGGACAATCCAGCCACAAGTCAGGGAAGAGAAAAAAACAAGAGCTGCTTTCACATTAGCAATATTTCTGACCAGACAAGGGGGAAAATAAAAGGCAGAGACTCATGGGAACAGCCAAGCTGCCTGCTTTTGCTCATGAAGATGCCAGGGAGGATGAGGAGGGACCATCGGGAGGTTGGAGAGAGTAGCCAGGGGTCTCAAACAAAGCTTAGGATTTAGAAGGGGCATCCTGGCCACAACAGCACAAATTATGTGGATTTGAAAGAATTATATCTGCTGAGGCCATGCCCAAGACCACAAAATCTTGCTCAGGTAACCATTTATTTTAAATATGAGGTTTCAAAACCTGTAGTAACTATATCACAGACATGGATAACACAAAAATAACAGTAACTTCTCTTTTGTGTAGTCAGAGAATATCTCAATTCTTTGACTTTTTGCACACCACATTTGTCCATTTTTATTTGCTTACAAGTAGACATAAACATTATTGTAATACTGATAGCCTGACATACACACAAAAAAATAAAAATCGCATTTCAACAAGTTTTTTCTAAGACATTAGAAAACTTATAAATTTTTCTTGACGTACCAGTGACCTTACACCTTACAAAGAGATCCCAAAATACTTTCGAACAAACAATAAAGTATCAGTCACTGCTTCCCCTTACATCTGATGCTGAACCACTCTAAACAGCAAAGATTTGCAGAATGGCAAAGGTCCACACAAACACTGTAAAACTTTGCCATCTTGAATTGCCTTTCTAAGTACTGGTGATTTTGTTCTTTCTTTTCTTTGTTATCAGCCAGCTCTATCAGATTCTCCGAATATTCTACAGCTATGAAATTCTTTGCTACCTCTACTGTCTCTCACTAAAACCACACCTGAATCCATCAGATTTCCACATTCCATTATGTCATTACTCCTTGCTATTGCACACCAACTTCACCAATTCACTCCCATTCTCTGACAACTAATTTTAATGGGAAGTACATGGCTGAATATATGACAGATTAACTAGCATTTCTAGCTCTCTCAGGCTAATCTTAAGCATTGAAATTTCTTCTGATTTCCTTTCTATCACACATAATGCCACTACATCTGCTAATTCAATTATATCACAGGAACAAAAAAAGAACACACATCAAGTATTAGAAATTCAGTACTAAAGGATACTTTCGAAGCCGTATTATTGTTACTCAAGATCACCTTAAAGTATTCCTAAGAGACTAAAACTTGTTAGAGTAGCAGATTCATCTTTGAACCTTTCTTTCTTACCAGTTTCACATTGTCTGCCGCTGTAATAATGACAGACATGCCAAGAAGGCCATTAGGTAGTTCTGGAGTAGAACTTGGCATCTGGCTGTATCCATTCATCCAGAATTTCCCACAATATCAATGGAGCTGCCTTTATGGCACCCATCCACCTCTCCATATTGGCACCAACCCCTGACAGAAATTGCTGCTTAAGTAATGGGGTTTTTCTGCAGACTCACAGGTTATGTTGCTCCATTTATGCTTCTCTTTGCAGTAATTTCTGTCCTGACCCTGACATTGTGGGGCTGTCACTCCAGCCTCTCCGGCCACCGGCTGTACCCTGCTTGCACGCTTCAGCCTGACCTAGCAACCTAACAAGGGCATCAGGCAAAGAGATGCTAATGGGATTGAGAGATGCCTAATTCATCCAGTTGCTGTTGAACCACTGTTGGTTAGGGCCAGACAAGAACAGATTAAACCTGTCTAAACAGGAGTAGTGACTGACAGAGATGGACTGAAAACAAACCTGCTGTGCCTGCTACTGCCTTCACCCAGCACTGGTGACAAACAGACTCAGTTGCCCACGAACCAGATGAAAGTCACTAAAATACAAACAACCACTTCAGCTCATCACAATTTTTCTTTTGTTGACTGATTATGAAAACAAACAAGCAAAAAAACCAAACTGACTTCCCACAACACCTACAGGACAAGAGGGATGTCCATACAAGTGCTGGATGTTACAGCCTTTTCTGACACATTCTTGCACAAACTCTCACTTTAGACAAAAATTTAATTTGCTATTTTTTCATACTTCTTATTCTCTCAGAATAAGACTTCAGGAGGATACAAAAGATTCAGGAAAATAAGCTTTCTTCTTGCTATGTGTCTATATTGGATTATCTTCCAGTCTCCTGGCACTGAAGCTTGTTCACTTCTCCCAAGACTTTCAGCCCTTTTCTTACACAAGCATCCTTGATCCAAATGAACAGTGGCTCACGGAAAAAAATTAGGGACCAACTCTATAAATTATTTTTCCCAAGTGCCTTTTACTTTTCCTCCATAAAATGTAAATTTCTTATTTTAAAAGTAAACATTCTTGTAAAAAGATGAAAACAAAATATTTGGTATATTTTAAAATGATAATAAATTATGGACTGACTTAAACATAAAATAAGAGTTAAAGGCTGTTTACAGAAGACCATATTATTTCTGAATACATACAAAAATCCTCATTAGGTTCCATTTTTTATAGTCTTTTCCTTGAAAATTGCTGGTGAGGTGTAGTTCTACCAAACATTATTTATCTTTCAGGTCCATATAAGCTTTTAGAAACGTCTAAGCTACTCATATACCCTGGCAGTTGACTCAGAAGACCTAATACAGTAATATGTGTGGAGGGCTCCTTGGAACTTAAACAATAAATATCTGAAATTAATATCAGTTGGGGTTAGCAATTGACCCTGCAGATTTGGGGATGGAAGCAGAGTATAACGGAGTATCAATGGAAACAATGTCCAAAGTTTACCTGTAGAGATCTGATATGCTAAACAGTTTCTGTGCTTTTGATCCACCTGGCTGCTGCAAAAGACAGCAGTAAACAGTAAATTTATCTGAGAACCCAAGAGAAATAGCTTCTTTATGCCGGTCCTGATGAAGCAAAAATAAAAGTTCCTTACACTGGTTTAACCCCCGCTCCACCATCAGGCTTTCTCCATAGGTGTCCTTTTCATATCTTCTCCTCATCCAACTCTGAGGCACCTTTCAGGGCTTCAGAGTTCCTCAGCTATGGAGGCAAAACTAAATTTCACTGTTGGTGACACCCTGGGAAGGAAGGGTGAGGATGCCCATGGGAAGGAGGCTTGGAGGAAGCCATGGTTTGCACCGCCTTTGGTTTTCCTTCATCTCATCCTCCATCCTGTGCATGCCTCCAGGCTCCCTCCACAATCCTAAAGAAGCTCTTTTCCCCCATTCAGGATTATTTCAGCATCCCCACACTTGATTTGCAAAATAAATTGTCTTCTCTTCCCTCAAGTAGCAAGTGCTGCTCACAGAGAGGATGCCAGGCTCTGGCAAGGAGAAAAGGTGTCAGGTCAGTCAGACTCTGCCCTGATAAGGCACGAACAGCATGGTCAGATGCAGAACAACGTTGAGCTGAGGAGCTCGGGGGAGACAGCTCACTGTGATCCAGGTGAAAGCAGAGCAAACCACAACTTCTGCTGCCCCTGTCCCCAGTGCCAAACCTGCTGCAAGGACAGCTGAAGTCAGAACATCTCATCATCCCCTTCTCAACCTTGAGAGAATGAGCTGCATTCCTCAGTTGAGTCCAAAGTTGATTCAGACATTGTCAACAGCAAAAGATGAAACTATGAGTTGTCTCACTCAGATTCTCTTTCACCTTCCATAAAAACAGACCCTAATCAATATTTTCAGAGTTACTTCAGGTGCTGTAGTGTAAGATGGGGGGAGAGTCAGCTCTGGGCACACAAAGCTCAGACCTGTGCAGAGCACAGACCCAGCCCTGCCAGACAGCACGGCTCACAGGCACAGGCAGTAAACAAGTAGAAATAAATCAGTCTGTTCTCCCATAAAATTGCTGCCACTTGAACTGCAGTATCTCACACACTGATACTGTAGATAATTCGGTTTCATCTTGATTACGACCTGTATTAACATCCAAAGTAATAAAATCTTTCACACTCTCATTTTACTGAAGCCAAAGGACAAACACTCTGCAGTGACGTATGGCTCTGCTCCTCTGCAAGTATGTTAGACTGCTTACAAAATCTCCTTGTCTAGCAAAGGATAATGCTTTTTAAAATAAATTACCTGCATTAATTTGTATTTTCCACCAAGAAAACCTCACATATCATCATAATTGTCTGTCTATACAGATATATGAGTTTCTCACATTGTTTGCACTTTTTTCTCCTTTAATGGGGTGATTTTGGACTATGTCATTGATTATATAGCTGTAACATGCAATTTTTTCCAGCACAAGAATCAGCTTGGGGCTCACAGACTGCAGAGCAATTCCCACACAGTTCAAACAACATAAAGAACAGTCTAGGGGACATGAATTGAGATGAGACGAAGTTTTGCAGAACTTTGAAAACAGGAGGTATTTCATAGCTGATTACTTAAGTACAACTTTCAAACTCATGGGATTTGGTATTACATATAGGTTTTTTTAATTTTTTTTTAATCCAAAAGCTTTCTCTGTAGTGTGTGCTGCACTGTTACATAAACTTAAATACAAACATAAATAAACTGTTGCATAAACTTTGGGATACTCACTTTGATTAAAGACTCTCCTGCTCTTTTCCTGGCTGCATAATTCCTCCCCACGCCCCTGCAAGATGACCAGCTGCCATGGGGAGAGCAGAGACTATTCCAGATCACTGTTCTAGGAGCAAGAACTGACACTTTCACCTCTGTGAGGCAGAGACAAAACCATGGTCCCCAAAATCCTGCAGGAGATCTCTATAAATGGCTCCTTGTAAGATTTCTTTGTGGCCAGAGACCAGATTTGATTTTTGCGTGATGAGAAAGTACTTCCTTGCTTGAAGAGGCAGGTTCAAATTAAAACAAAAAAAAATAGGCAAGAAAAGGTGAAAATAAATCTACTTATGTCTCCACTTGTTTTTCCATCTAAAAACTACACTTCTGAAAATATCCAATTTCAGATGAAGAAAATTCTGTTTATTCATTGTTTTTAATAAAACCTCTTCTACCTGTGCCAATGACTTTTAAATAGCAAACAGGATGTGAACTGCATGACATATAGGAGTGGATTTTGTTTAGCAAATGCTTAATGTCATTGTCATGGTTCCTAAGAAGGCAGCCTGCAGTGACACTGAAATTTGCAATTACTGCAGCTTAATTAACAAATGCCCATTTCCCGCTAACATCTTCTATGGAGACATCCAAGTTTAAGAACGGGAAATATTTATTCCTGTGCTACCATACATGAACAAAAGGCATGATGAAAGCCCCTTACCCGTAGAATTTTGGACTATAATTTACTTTGGTCTATGATGAACTAATGAAGTCATTCTCCTCATAACTGGGGAGAAATCATAAGGTATTATCTGAGCCAGCTGATCTGCATCATTTGTGGGAATCTTGTCTAAGCAAAGCAGGAAGGAACCACATTAACTTCATAAGCCATTGCAGCCCTATGAAACCATGTCATGTTTTCACTCAGAGAGAATCTAAGCACCAAACAGCTGCTTTTCACTGCACCCCCAGCAAGATGGGCGGGGGGGGAAGAGAATCAGCAGGGTTAAAGCAATAAAACTCCTGGGTTGAAATAAGAACATCTAAATAATTGAAATCAAATAATAAGTTACAATGAAAATAGAAAGAAGAAAACCAAGAGAATTAAACCCAAGAAAGATAAATTATGTAAATGGAAAGGGTCTCACCCCCAAGCAGCTGATGTGCAGCCAGTCCCTGAGCAGCAGCCCCAGGTTATGACATTGTGGGGTGTGGGACATGCCTGAGGGCAGCTGGGGCCAGCCCCACCACCTGGGTCCCCTCCCAGACTCCAGAGGTCTCCCAGACTCTTCTGCTCCCCAGACTCCTCCCTGTGGGCTCATATGAGGAGCAGAAGAGGCCCTGATGCCATGCAGGCCCTGCTCACCAGCACTGAGAACATCCCTGAACTACCAGCACTGATTCCAGCACAGACCCATAATAGCCCCATACCAGCTACTGTGATGAAATTCAACTCCAGCCCAAGCCAACACAGCGTGGCCTCTTCAGAATTCAAGAATTAGTTAATGTGTTGGCAAAGAGATGCCTGGGGATAGAAGAAGAATGCTTTCTGTTAGACTGAGCCTTTCCACAGATTTTTGAGATGAGATAGCATTTTTGAATCTCCAGCTTTCTTGCCTTCTAAAATATGCCATTAACCTCTATGCCAGTCATAACTTATTTTCAATTACCGTGCCAAGAAAATACATTGAGACAAGTAAATCTTTTCTGGCTTCATATGTGAAGGGTAATATTTCACGGAACAAGAAAATAATTTTAATCAATGACCTTACTCCTGAGAGGGGAACAACCAAAATTTTGGGGCTAGTATAAATCTCTTGAGATATTTGAAATAAAGCCCAGAGAGAAGGCTTGACTTCTAATTGGCTATATGGTGGATCTGGAGACATGAAATGGGCACTAACTGCCTGATTACCTTTTTAGTGAACATGGAATTATAATTTGTACTACAACATTAAGCATGTCCATCAACTCTTTGCCACTGAGAAAAACTGTGTTGCAAGAGGGAGCCTTCTGCCCCAACTTCTTTCAGAGCTCTCCATTTCTCCAGTTATAATAACTTCTGCCTCACATGTTTGGGTGGAGGAGCTCTAACTGCACAAGCAGAAAGACAATGGAGAAAAGAAATCTTATGGCAACTCCAAACATTTGTAACAAAAACATTGTGTGGAAGTTTGACATCCTAATTTAGATTTGCCATAACAAAATTGAAATTAATAAAAAAGAATTTGAGACATAGAATAGGACGGGTATTTCTTAACTGCGTATTGATCCATTTATGTCCAACTAATATTCACAGAAATTTTTAAGCAAGGAAAAAATAAGTGAAAGAGTTTAAAAGTCAAATATTTCAAAAGCAATCATTCACCAAACACATCAATCAAAATTGGAGGTAAAAATTGAGAAGACACTTTTCTAACAGGTACTGTCAGTGAAAGGACAGTTTGTTCCACTAAATTATTCAGCATAAGCCATCACCAAAATTCTACTAATATGAAGGCAAGTTGTCAGCAAAGTAGGAAGTCTTAATTATTGCAGAAATCTAGTAAATCTACATTTCTCTAACTTGGAAGTGAAACAACATCCTAGACAGAGAGATTAAATCAGAAGACTAACAGGAGACTTATTATTTGGAAAGGTTTGGGGATTTTTAAGTCACAGTAAACAAGGAGCAGTCAAGTTTACTACTTAAAGCTGGAAAATTAATTAAAATTTAAAAACAACCACCTTGAAAACCACTCCTCCTCCAAAGAAAACAAATTGATTTAATTTGGAAGTACAGAAGCCAGTTAAACTGCATCCACTGTGACTGGGTATTGCAGATTGCTTTAAGTGTTCAATAAACTGTGAAACTATTAACAATCTTGCCATCCAAAAATCATTCATCAAATTGTCCCCCAATACCTTTCCTATCTTAACCTCACAGAAACAGAGATGCAGCAGCATAATGTGGAGTAAAGAGAAAGGACTACAGGACAAAGACAACAATCAGAAGGAAGGCCTCAGTTTTCAACTCACCTCGATTTATTTTTGCCCACCAGTCATTATAGTTTCTTGTTGGGTAATACACCTCTTTCTCATTTACTATGGAGTTTATGATAGAGAAAACATAAATTGCAGCTCAATAACAGATAGAACCAAAAATAGACATTTTTGCCATTGAAAAAATCACAGTGTGCAGCTGTTCAAAATCATACCTGTCCTGTTACTGCCAGAAAAAAAGCTAAGACGATACAACCTTACCTCTGACAAGATTCAGTGAGATAATGCAGTTGCAAGTCTAAATACAATCTTTAGAGTGTTAACATTAAATAGAATAAATTAGATACACATTTTAAACCTTATCATAATATTGCAAATTCACTACTAACACAAATGGTTACTGCATTACATTAAAAGCATTTTCCATTGTACCTTGACGAGTTACGAGTTCAAACACCAAATGTTGTATTCCCTTACTCGGCCTCAACATCCACTGCCGTAACCAGCTTTAAATCACTCTCATCCTACCACAGGGCACTAGAGGAACATGCTGACACAGCAGCAAAAGCCAGGAAATAGTCAGCTTATGCAGAGCAGCAGCCAAAGCTATTTCAGTAAAGACCAAATTACAATAAATAGTTCGGGACCATAAAATATATTTATTGTTCTGTCTAACTCTAGAGCAACTTTTGTTGCTGTTGCCATGGGGTTGCAGGGAATGAAGGAAAACTCTGTTTAAATTAGAGGCTTGGAATGTCAGATAATGCAGGATGACTTTTCATTAACAGGTCTTTACCTGTTAAGCAACAGCACCCTAATTAGTTCACTTTCAGACAGTTCTTGTTTATTAAATGAGGACATATAACAATAAAAGCCTCTCACAGTTCTTTATTACAAAGCATTTGTTCTAAACACTAGAATAAAGAGGATATATTTTGGAAGAATCAATCCAAATCAAGGACTCTGAGTAGCAGGTACACAACCTGGGAAAAAACTTCTACATTCTTTATTTAAAAATATATTAAAAAAAAAGCAAATGTTGAGCCTCTTTAGTTCATCTGTTCAAAACAGTCATGGTAATTAAAAGGTATTTTTGTATATTATATTTATATTTTTCATGTGCATATAAACTTGCATCTCCTTTAGAATATTGTGAAGTAATAACTTCCTCCTTGGCTTCTTACCTGACAAGATGGATGTCAATAAATACAGCATATATTTTTCACACACAAGCTGTCTTGAGCCAAAACAAATCCCTATTTCATGCAGACTCATTACTTTTGCTCTGCTGCAATAGATACACTTTCAGGTGAACCATGTCATAAGGTTTTCTACTCATCCCTCCTATAGTCTCTATCTGCTTAGCCAGGACCACAACATCCTCCCCCTGAAAACCATAAATATTTTTTTCCTATTATGTTTACTTTCTGAAGGCAGACTGAGAGTCAAAAGACTATAAGTGCTTGCCAAATGCTAAGAAGTCAAAAACAAAATGATGTTCACTAAATGATTATTGTAATGCAACAGCAGTCAGGTGATGCACAGTTTGGGCAGCAAACAGGGGGAAGCATTTTAAAAGAACATTTGAAGAAAAAAAAGACAGAAAAACAGGAAAAAAAATACGGCGTCTTCTGCACAGAAAAACTTGTAACTGTGAAGAATCATCCAAAAGAATGTTATTCAGAATATACTTAAGAAATCTACAGCTTTGCCTCCTACACACTCAAGAAAATGCAGAGTGAACAGTCGAGTCATTCATTAATGTCCTTGCAAAAATGGTACTTTTTGAAAATATGTTTGATTCATGACTTCATGTCTTAAGCTTATGTACTGTTAGACAGGATTACTGAAGTTTTCAAGAAGACACAAGCAGCAGGAATATTTTAACCACAATTTTCCCAAGCAGGGGATGCGTTCAAAGTTTTCTAGTCTGTCTTCTTTTAGACATTCCCATCAATGCCTCAGTTAATTACCAAAGTACCTCAGTAATTAATCTGACTGACCCAACCAACCACTGCTATGCTGAGACAATAGTCACTGATATTTAGGGGAACAAAGGCAAACACCAGCTTCCCTTCTTACAGAGAATAGATGAAGCCCAAAATAAGCAAGTAGCTGTTAAGCGCTTCATTTCTGAAATTACACAATTTTAACCAGTTGAAATGCTAAGTAGTAGGTATCCTTTAACACCAGGAGAAAAAGTCCTATCTCACTCAAATCTGGGGCTGCCCAATAATCACAGTATGGTTGTGTAGCCATCACTGCCAACGCATTTCACATCTCTTCTCTTTTGACGATTTTTATTACTACCTTTTGTTCATAGAAATCCTTATGCAGTTTCTTTGTTGGTGGTGTTTTGGTTTGTTTTTCCTTGGTAAAGGTGAATAGTTAAAGAGAAAACCCTGCCTGTTATTCTATTTTTTCGAAAGCTGTAAGCCAAACATCTTAATCATCATGAAGTGAACCACACTCGTGAATGTCCCCTGACACAAGAAGAGCACAAACGATGATGGATTTAGGGCAGAGGCACACTGCTGCAGTGTCACTCCAAACCAGGATTCATTTGCTTTCCACCTCATTGCCAGAACATTATCCCTTGGTGTTCTCTTCTTCTCTCCAGACCGCACTGTCCTTTTCAGGCTCTCGTGTTTCATCATTCATCAGGCTCAAACCTTACTGAGACTCCCTAATGCCTTTATCAAACAGGCTGTACTTTTCCACGGCCTCTCAAATGTTAATGGTTGTTTTTTTATTAAGTGTAATACAATAGTGAAATAGGGAATGTCTCTGAACATGCCCAGTGAATGTGCTGCTATGTAGCTTACCCAAAGGGAGTTAACAAAAAGGTCCACCACACACTGATAAGATACATGATTAAAACAATATCTCTAATATACAAATATATTTTCACGGAACATTTAGCATGCTAGTTTAACATACATGTTCAGAGTTACCCTCAATTGTGTATATAATGCCTAGTACATGTCCAAAAAAACAGCAGAAAAATAAGAATTAGTTGGATATTTTTAATTAACGCATCTCATAAGGCTGAAGACTTCATATCACCTCAAATATTTCAGGGAGAAATAATGACTCTAAAAAAAAAAAGAAAAGGCAACTCCAAAAATTTCAGAATGTTAATCCCTCTTAACATCAGATCATTACATTAAATTTTAGAGATTCATCCTCCTTATTACCACAAATGCATCATTTTGAATAGAGAGATACCAGATAACTATGGTTACTGCCCAGTGATGTCAAACCTTCCACCACACACAGCCCACATCTCCCCAACCTGCTCGTGGAGAGGTGGAACCTTGTAATTGAAATTTTTGAATCAAACACAAAAATGCCCCCAAAATCACTCAAAACCACATTGGTTAAACCATTTTCTTACAATGCTTGCCCTGGTTCTGTGAAAGCCAAGAAAATACATTACCACAACTTACAACACTAAGAACTAAAGCTTCCTTGTGACAACACAGCCAAGTTTGTGCCTGAGCTCTGAGCAAAAGCAGGTCTGTCCACATGAAATAGCACTTTGCAGCACTCAGCAGCGCCAAAACTTATTTACTAGCACAGGACACAGGAATATAAAGGATTACCTATGGCTGGTGGGAGATTTATGGCTACCTCTCATACCTGGTGCTGAACAGCACACCGCCAATGAAGTCTGAGTGATGCTTTTCTGCCCTGCAGGAGCTGCACATTGAGATTCTCCACAAAAAGAACCCCCACAAAAACTTTTACTGACGGCTGGGGCAGTAGATAACCACAGTTGCATTATCATGCTAAACTTCTTTTCCTAAGAGGAGTGTAACTTCACCTTTGATCACTGCCTCAGTTCTAATGCCAGTTGTGCTGGGCATTTCCGTCCCATCATCCCACAGGCAGCTGTTTCAACACCACATTGAGACAAACATGACACAAATACACAGTTTGGAAGATAGATGGAGTTTTTTTCAATGAGGAAAAAAACCCCACCCCACTGTTTCAAAGTAAAGGAGATCAAGTCATCACTGCACTGATATTTTAACCTTAAGACTTAAAATGTTAATATTTCACTTCCAATACCTCAAAGAGCTCAGGGGAAGTGAGAGCTAACACGTGGGAGAACACAGGCTAATGGGAAATTGGAGTCTTCTTCCCAAACCAATTCCATTTCATGTAGTTGCTCCCATTACACAACTGTCACATAACCGAGTGAAGAACAAGTGTGGGGAACAAAAAAAAATTGAGCCAATTTTAATCCTGGTGTTTATTTCCACAGACTTTTTTCAAAAGGTGAGTGCATTTCCTTAAAAATTATAAAATATTCCTAATAGCTGAGACACCATCCTCATATCCACAGATTCTCAGCACTATTTAGGAGTTGACCCACCCTTGATTTCAGTTGAATGAGGTGTATAAATATTTCTAAAGATATGGATTTTCAGAATACCATTATACAATGGCCGATTTTAAGCTTTACTCCTTCTTGAGCATCACACGAGGTTGTGACTTCTTCTGACATTATTTAATCAAAACATATTTTAAAAAATTAAGTATCAGACAAAAATGTCCCATATTTTCTTTGAACTGGTATGGAAGAACCACTGGAAGTAAATCCTGATATTTAAATAATTGGTCAGGTTTTTAATGGAAATATCCATGTGTGCTCATTTACTTCAGAATTCAGGTAAGAAATGACATCTGGTGGTACTTGAACTTCAGTTATTTGTGAAGAATCTCCACATCCTTAAAAAGCACAAAAATTCTCTACAAACAATACAGCAAGTTCATGCGGAGGTAACAGTGTTACTCCTCAGAAGTCTGAATTTAGTTATTGTTACTCCTCAGAAGTCTGAATTTAGTTATAACAAGCACTGATGCTCGCTGAAAGGGCTTGGAAAGCTTAGGCCCAGATTTATAGTGTCATTTGACAAAAATTCAATAGCTTTTGGAGAGCAGTGCCTTGCAAACGCAGATGTTGCTGCAGACATCTGTTAGCTAAACAATGCCGAGGAGCATCTCCCTCTGCAATCCCACCCTACCAGGCAATGGTCTGGAAAACCTCATAGCATAACACATTAACTTCAAGAAACCATTTCAGGGATCCTGACTTCTCTCCCTTATCATCTGTAGCACATGTTTACCGTTTATGGCTCATCACCAGCACACGCAATCACTTATATTCCAAATGTTCAAGGAGCTCTGTATCTGAGGAAGAAAATGCGTTAATATTCTGAACTACCTGCAGAGATCCGGACTTGGAAAGGTTCAGGACTTTGTACTACAATGCCTGGGTGCCTCTGACACACCGTGCTAACCTAAGTCCCTCCTAACAAGCGCAGCTCGCATACATAAAGCAATATTGATTCAGCTGTGCAGTGCTGTTTGCCCAGCCTTTGAGAAGCACAGCTTCCTCAAACACTGCTGCAGACATCAGACCATATCTTCCGAGGAGAAGGTTGGTGTTTGTCAGCCAGGCTTGACTTAATGATGCACTCTGTGCCAACGACTGCATTTAATTAACTTTTCTTGGTTGGCCTCACAGAGTTGTTTTCTACTATCTGATCTTGTCTGCAGGAACCCTGTTATGATTTCATGCAGGAAAGAAGGCTTACAGCCACAGACTCTTTCATACATAAAACTGCCCTGATTTATAAAGGCTCTGTTGACAGGAGCAAAGATATGGTATCCACACCGCATAAAACACAGCACAAAGCTGCTTTCTGAAGCAAAATATCTGGAGATTAAAGCTAAAGGAAAGAATGCCACTCTTCTAAATGAGCAGCTCAAACAGTTTAATAAAGAGAGGACAGAGGTCAATAAGGGATGGGTATTTTGGAATGAACACTTTTATCCCTACCACATGGTGTCTTTCCCGGTGGCTCTGCTAGAATTCAACGGCATGATTTCAGGAGAAAGAAAAAGAACTTGTGCTTGTTTTGCTGTTTTCAGGACCCAGTTTGTTTAAACCTTCCAACAAGGAAGATACATGAGCTGATGTTTTACATGAACTGCTTTATCTATCACTTAAAATACAAAACAAAACATGACATATTCCTACTTATCCAGCTGTACTAAATTTAGTACATAAATACAAGGACTGTTCAAGGGTAAGCAAAAGATTTCTGTCTCAGAGGTCCTCTAAAAATTCCTTCTTGATACTTTTTTCTTTCCTTTTCATACAAACACATTCTAGGCAGAACTGTTAAGGCAAAACTACACACACAGGCAAACTCCTTTGCTTTAACTTTCAACCCCAACAGCAAAATGTTTGTGAACATGTGAAAGCCATATCCCTCTTTACCCACCCACCTGTGTCACTACACACACCACCACTGCAAATACTATTCCTCATATTAATATTTTCTTCTTATATATATTTTTTAAATTAAGATGTTATTTGTTTCCTGCTGTATCTGTTACAGCTTCTTAGCATTTATTGGGGGAGCAAGCATTTCCAAGCTTATAGTATGCCAGGTTACTTTCTATCAGAGTCTGCAGCTCATAGGCATGTTCGCCTTTCCCATCAACTCTTTCTAGCTGCAGGCTTTCAATCTTCAAGCATTTTAGATGGGTGAAAATGTCAGTTCCTCCAACTCTAAGAAAGAAACGATGATAAATAAATGGCATCTAAGTCACTTTACCTCTCAAAGTCCTGGCTCTGCAAAGGAAGAGTTCAGGAAAACTAACTCAGTCTTTTTGCCTGGCTCATTCTTATGCCATTAAAATTAACATGAAACAATATGTTCCTTTTTAACCACTTGATGAGTCAGTGCAGCTCAGAAAACTGATAAAAGGTTTGTGGAAATAAATTAATATTGCATGAATGCTGCTGGAGTTATTAAACAAACATAAGCAAGAGCCCATCACTGAAGCCAAAAGAGACCTTTATACGATGAGGGAAAGTGGCAGAAAAGTCAACAATCATTATTGCAGCGGGTCCTTTACCCAGCAAAAATGGCATGTGACCTATACAGATGTAAGCAGTGCTTATCTCAGATCTTACAACTCTATTACATTGCTTTTAACTATACAAAATCAATTCTTTTATCACCAATTTTTTCTTCATGGAAAGGAAAATTTACCAAAATCTTCCAGTCAAAATCTCTCTTAAGAAGGAATGAGAAGGGAAAAAGAGTAGGGTTTCTGGGGGTTTTTTTAAGCAATGAAATAGCTCAGTTATCGGTGTTTTGGTTATGCTTTTACAAGTCTGGCACATAAAATGCACTTGAAATCTACAGTTGGTGACAGATGTGAGACAGCAAATACTGTGACTTATGTCTTCAGTAGGCAAACCTAGCTTTATTTCTGAAAACACGGTCAGTTCAGTTGCCTCTGCTGGAGGCAGAGAAAAAGACCAAAATTATCAGCCTTCCTGCAGGAGACAGGAGCAGATCTGCAGATCACAGATGCATCAAAGGAGCTGTAGAAAAGCAGCTGCTGTTTCTTACCCACTTTCACACTGTACTTCAGAAATACCCACTTGTGTGACAAGAAGGGAGGCAAACCTTTTCATGACCTTGAAATACACAAAGTAAGCTCTGCTTCTGAGCACAGTGACCTTCACAAACTTCAGTTCCTGAGCTCTCAATCCAGCAAAGTGCTCACATTTTAATGTATCAGAATTTCTGAAAAATTTCAGAGATACAAGTGAATCAGCAGCAGTTTGGGCAGGAAAAATATGAAGGATTGCTCAGAAGACAGAGGCTCACTTCCTTTCTGCTACATATAAAAAATGTAAATTCTGATAGTTTCTTAGTACTTCAATGTATGATCTTCCAATGATCCTGTTTATTTTCTCAAGACTAGTTTATCTTCACTTGCATCAAGGACAGAATTAAAATACACTCTAGATAGCATTTGCCAAGTGGGACAAAAAAGAATGAAATATTTTACAGTTACAGTAAATACATTAACAGAATCCCTGAAAGAATTTTTTTTACAACAAGATCAGACATTAGGAAATATTCTTGATCAACTGTCTTATTCATTATTGACATTTCTTTAAGTTAGTTACGTGTCAAAATATGAGTATATCTACAGAAAAGGTCCGTTAAAATTCAAAGATACAACTTCCATAATTTAATTTTGCATGCTAATGAGTGTCGCATGGAGATTTTACAAACTACATCTTCATTTAAGGAAACAGGCAGAGCAAGAAGTTAGGAAGTTATGTGTATAGGAGCAGCAAAGTCTTCAACAGAGAGATCCCTTAAAGTACATAAATTACAGTCATCTGTTGCATAAATTCCCCATTATGCATGTTCTGTCACATATAACAGTTGCTGATGATTACACCTGATTAAAACTGATTAAACCTGCTTGCTCTGAGGAAGACTCCAGCCTAGGCACTGGAAAATACCGATAGCAAAATTCACCCTGTAGAAATCTGTCACTGCCCTTCTGGTGTCAGTCATGGGGATTGACAATACAGAGTTTTTACAAATTTTCATTTGTCTGATGTTAAACAGTACTGGAAATGTAATATTATTCCATCCTAAATGTTCATTAGATAAACCTTATTCTTATCTTAATTTATTAATAGACGCATATTATGGTTTCTGTTTGATGGAAAACAAAACTTCTTTACAATATGAAGTCACAAACAAAAATTTCATATAAAATACTTCATTAAAAAATTAACCCCTCTTATTACAGATCTACATATTGCCACATATTTCCATGTCAAAAGACACTATTAAAACTACTCCTTTCCTCTTTTCATCACATATACACATATTTTATAACACTTATTCTTTCAAAGATCTCTCTCATAACATCCTCTGTCCTTCATTGGGAATTAAATTATTTCATATAGCACATTTACAATTTTCAACTGTTATTTGAAAACAAAACATCTTTCCTACTATTCCATTAGCCTCATTCATACATTGTGTTGGCTTTTTTGACTTACTGCAAATTAATTATGCAGGACAGCAGAAGAAAGCTGTTTCCACATAATTCAAGTAAAATCACAGAAAAGGGAAGCTCTATAATCAACAACTGCAATGCCCCTTTGAGACCTTCTTTCTTATTATGAAAAACAGTAATCTTTTGAAGAGGAGACTGATAATTACTTAACATCATCTCTAAAAAGAAGAACAAACTGAAGGTAACAAAACAGTTATTTTCACCTATATTAAGACCAATTAAATGTTAGCATATTTCAGTGTGTTTAATAAAATTAAAATCTCTTTCACATAAATGTAAATAGCATAAATGGTTTTGCTCAGGGTTGAGAGAATATTTATTTATTTTTAATTCTATTAAATTTTTCCTAGCTGCTGACCAGATTAGTCATACCTGGTGTTTTTTGTTTTCCCCTCCTTCTCACTCATATTTGGTTTATTGAATCAAACACATAGCAATTACAGAGTGGAGGACGCACCAATTAGCAGACAACGCATGGAAGACTTACCATTTACACAGACTTCGAAAGATTTGCAAAGGTCATCCTCAAACAGGCAGCCTAAAAACACAAAATAAAGGTAAAAAATTAATACAGGTTTCAAACTGTGGATAATTAGTGCATATTGAAGACCTGTTAAATGCTCTGCAAGAGTCTGACAGTTGGCCTTGGGAGTTCAGACTGGGCAGTAGAGGAAGTCCAGAACAGGTCTGATTAGACAGCACATCTTACTAGCTGGCTATGTCCAGAGTAACCTTTGAGGCTCTTCCTCCCCTCATTCCTCTACTGGAGGTTCAGTTTTTCCAGGCATGTCTCTGTCACTTAGAAATTTGAGGGACTTGATGTTCTCCTAATTTTGAGTAATGATTATACCACAGCACAGTAATGCTGCAATGCAATACAAGAATACACACAGAGAAACCAAGAGCATCCTGACAATATTGCTACTGCTATGAGACAAGCCTATAAATCAGCCTGTAAATTGCTCAGATTAAGCTTGGATTTAGTACTTGCAACCACTGACCATGCCTAAGACTTCAGGAGTCCTTGGAGAAAGGCTTCCAAATTAAGCCATCCCTACCAACACCCTAATACCTCACAGACAGCAGACAAATCAGTACAGGTCCATGAAAAATATCCTTGGATTTTTTCCATTTAAAATAGGAAACTTGTCCCCAATCTTGCTGCTTGATGAGCCTCTGCTGCACAAGCTCCACTCTTCACCCTAGAAATTTCATCCAGGTTGGCAATCCCAGCTCTTTCACTTGTACACATCTTCAAGTGGATAAAGTATTCTGTTCCCTTGTCACCAAACTGTTCTGTTCCCTTAGTGTGACCCAACTAGGTGATGAGACAATAGTGATTATTGCCTTTATCCTCAACCAAAATGAGTCCCTGCTGATATTTGTGAAGGCAGCAGGGAAGAAGGCAAGGTGAGCCTCTGCTCTGATCACTGCACACTGGAGTACAGGGACAAGGATAAGGTTCAAAAACACTGTGAAACATCTTGCTACTATTAAGGGCACTCACTTTGTTAACCCAGTAGTTTCTTTATTTTCTGTCAAAGCTAAAGAGCTAGGAGTGGAGAAAATCTGAGGAATGAAGCTATGTGTTGGACACAAACACTGCCCTTAAGAACACATTATCACAACCAAGCCTTTTCATTTTCCTGGAAAATATCTTGTTTATAAACAGACACAGGGAGTTACAGATATTGAACAATATTGAACTTCTCCACACCTTGCATCAAGAAGCCAGCTGGGAGCTACACCAGATCCAAACAAATGAGCAAATCCTCTCTCCCCAGCCATGCCTATCTCCATGAAAGCACAGAGTACAGCACCTCTATCCACCAGGGAGTCCAGTGGATTATGTAAGATGTCCTTAGAAAAAGAACTGAAAGGCTCAAAACCCTCTGACCATGAATTACCCAGCTCCTAATCCTGCTAAAAGAAAAGTTTTGGTGAGACTTAGGAATTTCTGCAAAGTCTTTCAGCAGATAACTGTATTAGCACATCATTAAGCCTGAACTAACATGCTGGGTCTCTCAGCAGGACTTAGTAGCACATGCTAGGTCCAAGCTAGGCAAGCCCAGCTATGTGAACTCAAGAAGTGTTGGAGAACCCACAGAGTCCTTTACATCCATCCCTGCAAAGACCACATACACATAACCTTATGCAGATTTACAGTGTTCACACATCTTGAGCATATTTACAATATGCACATGAATAAAAGAGTCCTCTCATCCTTTTACACAAGCCCCAGTGAACTGTGGATATACATTTGGTACATTTTGAAAGGGAGGTTTCAGACCAGGAAAGCTTCTTCACATGCAGAATGGCATGTGCCTACACAGTACACAAACTGGTTTGTAACATATTCTTATTCTTCAGATGTGGGTGATTTTGCTCCAGACAAGTCTGCTGTAAGAACCATTTGACCTGAAACAGTGTCTGGAAACTCACTGCAGATACCTGACTGCAAGCCAAGCAGAAGGATTTCTGAACTGTCATAAAGAACATCAGACAAGAATGATGACAGGCAGTGACCAAAGCACATCCTCACAGAGCTCACAGCACAAGAGTCTAATTAAAAGAATAACAATGATCACTTTAAAAAAGGCATTCTTGCAGAAAAAAAAAATTAAAATAATAAAGACTTCAAGCACTAACATAAACTAGACTTGGAAATGTATACTTCAGTGTTCCTGTTTCCAGAAATTTGAAGTTATCTTTTCTAAAAAATGGCTTTATGCCTAGGAAAAATCAAAGTTCTTTTTTTTCCTGAGAGATTACAAAAGAATTAAAACCAGAAGACTGAAATATCTGTTTTGGGCAAAATGCTGCTGAATTTGTCCTGTGATGGGGGGAAGACAGGCAGTTTTGTAGTTACTTCCCATCCTGCAGTGCTGCGGATCCAAAAGGTGTCAGATGAGAAGTTTCACCAGGGATATTTCTAGTGCAGTGGCAAGTTAAAACAGTGACTGGTTCCAGACTCTGTGGATTTTGAAGCATCTGGGAGCTGGGATGACAAGCAGCTGCTGTCTGTAGCCAACTGCCAGAGGTAGGCCATCCTATAATAATATACTGATATTCTCAGAAGCAGAAAACTACAGATACAAAATGAACAGAATGAGCCTGCTTAGGTAAAAAGAAATCAACAGCTAAGCTACCTCCATACGGAATTCTGATTTTGCTTTATTGACTAATATATTTTACATGAAAAGCACAAAAGAAAGCTGGCATTATCAAGTTTTAATTTCTCTTGTAATAACTGTTGTTTATTTGATGCTCAGTGCAGCAAGGAATCTGATGCAATTAGACTTGTAAACCCATGTCTTGGAGAGCAAATTAATAAATTCAATGAATAGTAAAAAATATCCATGTAGGATTACTCTAAAATAGACAAGGACCTCCGAAGTGCCTTGAAAAATATTTTGTTTCAAGTTACTTATTGCTAGAGTTGATTGTTATGCATACTTCAACCAACCAGTCAATATGCTAATTTAGCTACTAATTTATCTCCTGCTATTTGCTGGAACATTAAGAAGCATCATATTTCATTTTAAGTATCATCTACCTACTATTAGCAATGGTGGTAATAAGTAAACTCTGAAGGGTGAAGTGGTAACATCTCCAACATATATTTAATTCATTTCATTCCTTATGGGAACAAAATTACATTGCATTTTCTATATTAAAAAAAAAAACTCTACCAAATATAAACTCCCACTACACATAAATTGTTGATATAATACTTTCAAACACCAGAACTAAAGACCCAATCTCACTTCACACAGCAGCCCTGAAATAACAGTCTCCATATAATTATCCAGCATACCTTGCCTTGCTAAATCTAGAATTTAAAGAGTTTTCCTACCTTACTTGCATTGAAATTGAACTCCTTATTAACATTTGCATGGTCCCCCATCTCAGTAGTGACAAAACAGTGCAATATGGTATATAATGTATACCACAGCGCATGTACATGGTGCATTACTAAATAGCTGCAAAAAGAGATTCCATAGGGCCTTGCAAATTCTCCTGCCTCCCTTTCCTGCTCCTCTACATCTCCAGTGCTGTTTCTCAGAAAGGCAGCAAAACATAATCACAAAACACTGCTGCAAGTACAGGACCTAAAAGTTTAAATTTCTTTTTCTCAACTTTTTCTTATTATGTGATACTAATAAAACTATTTCCTTCTCTTCATCATACAGTTTTTCCTTCCTAAAGAAAAAAATAGGAAAGTTTAAATTGCACTGGAACATATTGTTTGTTTCAATTTATATGAGGAGCCTGTGAAGGTTAGGACAGTCAATGCAGCAGATTAAATCACTTGAACTTCATCTAAAAAAAAAAAAAAACTTAAAAATTCACTTATCAGGAAAATATTTTTTAAAAAATTGACATTGACTGATGATTCAAATAGATTATATTATGTTTATTTCTCTGTCCTCTCCCCCGGTTGACCAACTCAAAGATCCTACTAACTAAACATTTCTCCCAAGAGTGCCATAAATCTTGTAAGCATTTTTCTGAATTAATATTAACAAGTATGTCATAGATCCTGTTTATCAAAAAATTGTCTTCTAATCATCAAAACAAAAAAACCAAACAGGTAAGAACAGCTACATTTCTTCTGAAACTGGGAAAATACAAACCTTTTAAATCTTTTGTATTGTTGAGTGTTCCCCACCTTTCTCTTTCACTCTCTTACTACAACTTTCATGGAAGCACTTAACATCTCCTTACATTTGCAGCACTTAACAACTCCTCCCCATCACAACCTTTTAGCCAGTACATGTTCCCTACATCAAAATAAGCCAACAATCTTTAACATTTTTATAGTCCTGAATGAAAGTGCACCCCACATTTACCTGTTTATTTCACATTTGGGTGCAAGATAAGAGAGATAAGAGAGTGAGTTCATCACTGCTGGCGAAGGTAAGAACCAAGGAAACACCTGGGCAAGTCAGTGCCTCCTTAGCTCTCTAGCCCCAGCTGTGGAAGACTATAAATAGTGAGTCACATGTTTATTTTCCTGTAATAGGATTAATAAATATGGCCCAATAATTACATTTTAGAAGTGCTCTACTCACACTGCTGGGTTAGCTTTAACTGAAAAAACCAAGATGATGCCAAATAATAATGAATGATAATCTGAACACATTGGTAGGAAAAATCAAACAAGGTTTCTTGCAGAAAACTGATGGGAGAAATAATCTGTTTGAGAGAGAAATATTCTGCTCACTAATAGAGGTGAGAGATAAATTTGCTCAGTCTGCAAAAGCTGTGATCTATTCAACACATCCTCATCTGTCTGCCATACATGTGCGCTTAACAAGTCTAGAATTACCCAAAATTGCAAGAATGTCTGGGGAAAATGTTCTTTAAGCTGATCACAGGATTTAAGCAAAGTTCATCCCATTTTCTCAAACCCTGGGGTTCCATAGATATGTGCATATGCAATGTAAGTATATGCTTATTACTCAAAACTTATCAATTGCTTGTGACAAAATCAAGTGATCAACTGTCTTCTTTTAGTTTCATTTTGACATTCACTTTGATTCCAAAAAAAAAAAAAAAGTGGATATTCGCTTTTAAATTTTCATTCTGATCCCCTTTCTCCCTTGCTCTTTTTTTCTGTTCCAAACTCCTCCATTCTCTTCCTCAGAAGCAGGGGTTTTTTTTAACTCCTACTCTCCAAGCAAACCTTGTCCCACAGCGGGAATGCCCCTTCCTGACCCTCCCAAACATGTGCATACCATTCCCAGGCGCTGCCCACCCCACAGGGTCCCTGTCCTTTCACTCCTGCAGGTGAGCAGCTCTGACACCTGATCAGCATCCAAGGCTGTCAATTTCTGGCAGTCCATGTCCACAGGCAGCCTCCGCTTCCCTTCTAGCACATTCAGCCATTCCTCACCTGCCTCCCTTCTGGCGTGTGACTGGGGCAGAGCTAAAGAGACAGGAGGTAAAAGAAGGGCAGAATTTGCTCTCTCTTGTTGCCTTAATTCAGAGCTCTTCAGAGCAGGAGTGTGTTCAGTCACATTCTGGTTTGCCTCCTCAGGTTCTCAGGATATCCAGAATGTTCTACACTGAAAAAGGTGTTTTATCAAGCCCTGGGAATCTGTGGTGGTTTATCAATCACTGCTCGGATAATAGTTAAGAGATGAAAGGAGAGCAAATCAATGTGGTCAAGAATAATATTAAAGTGGCACATAATACTAAAGGGGGTCTTTCTCCCAAGAGGGAAAGTGAGAAAAACATATGACGGCATAAAGTGTACTGAGCTTTGATCTTCTTTCTTTACTCCACCTTTTATGTTTTTTGAATGTAATATGAGCCTGATGTTTTTGTAATACTGCAAACTCTTGAGAGGAGGGTTTTTTCCTGTCTTTTTTTTTTTTTCATTATGTGCACGTATAAAGCTTCATACAAAGGAGCACTCATCCCTGGTGAAGAATCCAGGCTTTACTGTAATCCAAATTAACAGTCATAAAGATGACAAAAGAAATCCCTGCAGTGGTTAGCTGCAGGACTGTACAATCTTTTACATGAAAAGTTTCCAAAGTAAAGTAAGGAAAGACTTCCTTTAAGTGTTACCATATGGTGCGAACACTTCCACATCTCAGATTTACCCCTTCCTTCAATCATTTTTCATACACAGTGGTTTGTATATTACTCTAGCTAGCATAATTCATCACAGAATAGAGTTTTCATTAATTTAGGAAAAATTTCAGTTCTAAACTTACAGCCAAGATTTTCCCCTGAAGCCTCAATGACATCACACAGCAGTACTTCAGTTTCCTTCTTTGTATCACCTTGCCCTTCAACGTGTATGGATTGGTGCATTAAATAGGCAACATAGTACAGAAATGCTGTGGTGTATATTATTATTTCTCACTATGTAAATCTGTACTTCGTCCTTTCTGCATTTAGGGGAAAGAAGTAGATCTTTTCTTTGCATGTAAGTAGTCTGAGCGTGTTCCCCGCTAAAGAAAGGAATTGGTTTGTGGCGAGAATACTATTAGCTTATCTGATTACTAATGCCATGATTGCAATGATGTAGTGCTTTTCTTCTGGGGAGCACTGAGAGAAGGTCACTACTAAGACTAATTGAAGATGTGAGCAGTAATAACAGGTCATGAAGAGATGAGACACTGAAAGTCCATCACTAAAAAAGCTTTAGAGCAGCATCTGCATTTGCCCAGGGCTCAGAAAGTGGCTCATACACCATTTGATGTGCCACTTTGTCATTTTTTTCACTGTAAACATTAAAAGATATTGCATTATCTCCTCTGAAAAATTACAATTCTCTCACTGCTACATTGTCTAACTGTTTCTTTAGCAAGACCCCCATTTACTCAAAGAAAAATGGGGAGCACAAATATAATCTGCCAAACAAGTAGCTCCACTGATACTAAGTTATACTGAACACTTATATGCTCTCTATTTATATTTAAAAAATAGGAGATGACTCCATTATTGGAGAATAAATAGAAGATAATTTTAAAACATTGCAAATATTACCTCTTAGGTTCATGACTGAAATCTTTTACCTTTAATTGTGGCAGAAGAGATCAAATGTGACTTACTCAAGTAACACAGCCACAAACAAAAGGTTTTGCCATTTTGGTGTCCCATATTACAAAAAAAATAAAATCTTTACAATATGAAATGTAGGATCTGTTCCTTCAAAATTACAAATTGTTAGTTGGAGTACTCACAAAATGTAGACAAAATGTCATGAAGGTCAAAGCAGGCCTTCAGTCACTGCCATTCAATACCTTCTGGGCACCAGTTGCTAAAATAAATTCCTTACTGGGTGGGAACTGAAATCACCCAACATCCACTAAAATCCCAACTACAACTCAGCAAAACTTTCTTTTGTGCCTGGCAGAGATTTTGAAGGCTGAACACCCTTAAGTCTAAATTCCACTTCACTGTTTAAATACATCAACAAGCAGCCTGATTTTTTTTTACCTGTCATTGTCTGTACAATATCCTTGCCCACAAAATCTGTTGGCAGCAAAATTATCCATAGCCAAAAGATATAACACTGAAGCTTCCATACAGCAGATATGACCTTACCAGAAATGCCTTCCTCAATATTATTGCACACAAGCCAGCAAGCATTGCACTGCAGAGGCCTCTGTGATATTTATTCTGTGAAAGAGCTGCTGCCATCATTATATCTGTCAACCTCATTTTGCCCATCACTAACTGCCAGTCTATTCCAGCATACCTGTTTTACAAAATTGCAGTACAGGAGTGAAATCTAAATCCTAATTATAACATAATTCTAGATGTCTTCCACAGTGAGGGCTAAGACAAGCTCGGTCATAGAAATAACGAACCATTAGCTAGAGGAAACAGGAACTCTGTCTGGGGGTTATGTGCTTGGGATGATAACTCTTTTAGGTAAAATATCCAAAACACTTACATGGTTAAGAAACTTATGTCCTATTCTCTGAAGCCACCCAGTCTTCAAGAGCTGGATTCAGCAACAGAGGAGATTTTTTAAAATGGTTCATTAAAGTTTTGCCTCCTGTTTTGGGAAAACTTCCATTATTTCTATAATCAAAGCAAGGAAAAGAGACGTGTTTATCATTTCCCTCTAACTAGTACCAAAATTTTCTTTTCATTATTTGGCAGACATTCTTAATGAGTATCTCCTTGGTGCTTAAAAAAACATAACTGGAATTTTCAGCAATTCTCATCCACTTTTATTGCCTCTAAAACTAAAAACTAAAAATCAATTACCCAATATTTAGGGGTAATAGTCCTCTCCCAACAATATCGTAAGCAGACTTCAAAGGCAGAAACCATTTTTTGCAGAGGACCTCTCTGTTATTATTGCCTTTTCTGTTCTGTTCTACTTAGAAAACAGTACATCTTTCAACCAATGATGCCTGTACCAAGAGCTGCAGTATGACCAAGTGCCTGTCACATAAGGATCCCCTCTGTTTTCCTTCCTCAGACTTTTCAAAAAATCCCTCTCCTTTTTGCTTCATCTCTACTTCACAGTTAATTTGAGCTGAGTAAACTATAATGCGGACTTGGCGAAAACACCCTGGAAGGAAAAGAGAAACACATAACTCTGAGAAGCCTGGAGTGCAAGGGGCTAGTTCAGTCATTTATTGCAGGGAAATAATTCTACTCTGGACAACAGCACCCATGCGTGTGGGAGGTACACTAACAGAAGAGCTCCAAAAAGGAAGGCAGGACCCAAACACTGGTCTAAATCTGCCTATCTCTCTATATCCATATGGAGGTCTGATAGATGTAGAAAACAGTAAAAATTGCTGTTTGGAAAAACAGCTTCATGCCTTTATCATGCATTTCTGAATCACATTATAATGTTGATTTAGAGTGTTGAAATCACCTGTGTTCACCTAATGGAAGAGACACTATTCTATACACTTGGTAATTTCTTTAATAAAGAGTTTAAACAGTCCAGAGTTATCCACATTAATTATTCATGTACTGGAGAAACATAAAGTCAATGAAGAAAGTCATAGTCTCTTGGAGTTCTTGAGGGAAAAATAATAATAATAAGTAAAATTCAATGGACTGTGACATCAAGATTTATCTCTACAATTTACCCTGGGAATCTGAATTGCGAATGAAGCTGCAGCATCCTCTAGGATGGGACAGAGTTATCGGAGTTATGAGAAACAGGTCACACAAGGATACTGGTAGCACATCAAAGTTAACAGCTAAGATGCCCAAAACTTTTACCTTTCCACAGGAAAAAAAAAATAATTGTAAAAGTGTTTATCTAGTAGATATTTTTTAAAAGCTACCAAGGACTCAGCTCCCCCTATCAATACAAATTATCTCTTGACAAACTATACATGTGCAGCACCTTGTGGCTTTGTTCAAGTCCTGTTGGGCTGTAGTATTTGTAACCACCTACATGGACATCACAATGGCAAGGGACAGAATTAGGGCAAGGCTTTGCAATGCTGATAAAGAATTAATCTATTCTGTTTTGATTCAAAACTCATTTCAGACAGATGTTTAAATTTATCACAGAGTAAAATTATCTGCTTCTCCTTACTTTCATGAAATTACACCTATTTGAAAGAACTAGAGTGAATGGTCTTGATTTTGACCAGTAATTGAGCTCTAATTACTCCTGACTCATCCTGATGTTTCTGAGAATGGCAGTAGAGCCAGCTGTCCTAGAATACATCCTGCTGTTGTGTCTGTGAAGCAACTCTGCCTACTCTGTGAGACCAGAGAGATGTTTTTTCCCTAGGCTAGTTGTTGGGAGGCAGCCGCAATAATGACACACATCAGAGATGTAGTTAAGAAAAAGCCTAATGATTAAAGCAATTTGGGGAGGAAGCCAAGAAAATTAGAGATGATTCTGAAATATGACAATTACTGTGCATGCTGAGTAGCACCAGAATTCATCTTCTGTTTCCTTCCTAAAAAGTATACAAAAGACTATTTTTCTCTGTCTGGAAAAAAAAAAGGAAAAGATCATTAGAAGACCAAACCTCTCAGATTCTAGTTCATTTGTTACACTCCTTTAAATACCATGGAGAAACTGCACTTTAGCAAATCCATTTATGAAGGAAAAAGAAATCTGGAGGCTGGATGCTGTCAGGAGTTTACATAGGTGCTTTTCCCCATTAAGAGTAGACAAAAGCCCTTGCTGCACTGTAGCCATAGAGATACCAGCTCTCAACAACTTAGCCTCCAACGCCTGTTGATTTCAATGGAATTGGAATCGAAGCAGGGAATTAGGTTCCAAATGCCTACTTTTTTCTGTTTGTGTTGGTTTTGCTGATTTTCCTCTTTAAACTTTATTTCCATATTACAGACTCCTCTGTGCTCATTCCCTACCCTCTCCTGGATATTCTTCGCTACTGAGAGTTACCAGGCAGGAGGCACATAATGGAAAAGAGAAAGGAATGGGGATTTTCACATCACTATTCACCAATCAGGAACTTCCTCCCAGCTTCTTCCACAGCTCCATCAAGCTGCTCTGAACTCCAGAGCTGGTTCTATCTGCTGAATCCAGCCTCTGCCTAGTAATAATAATTAGCCTAGAGCATACACAATGAAAAAAGAATGAGACCTATTAATTCACAAGGGCATTACCAACATTTACTTCAGAGTTTTTGTTTTGTTTTTGTTCGCTCTTGTTTGGGTTTTTTGTTTTGTTTTATTGGGCTTTATTTCTGTATGGAAATATAGAGAATCAAGGGGGCTGAGGATATATAGAAAATTGGAAACAGTGAAAGGTACAAATTCAGAAGAAAATACTGGAGGGAGAACAGAGGTAATAGTGAACACTACACTGTGCAACACCTGAAGAAGAAAAATATACAAGAAAGAGGAAATGGGAGAAAATAAGAGGGTCTGAGAAAGGAAGAGCAGGAGAATAACCACAGAAATATCTGTAATGCATGATTTGTTAAGTGATAAAAAGTCCAAGCTACAGAGATAAGTCAGTAGCAGAGATAAGAACAGCCCTGCATTTCCCTGCTAGCATCTTACTCTGACTTTACACAACACTGTCTTGGGATTTCTGAGAATTTAGAAGAAGGAAACTCTCTCATTTCTTGGAGGCATCCTGAGAACAGAAGTTGTTTTATAATAATCCCATTGATAGTTTTGCAAGTTGACTCCAATGATTCATTAATTAAAGACTGGATTTTTTTTTTCCCTCCAAAAAATGCTTGATGTTAATATTTCATGAAGTTCCACGCATGAGTCTTCAGTCTGCAGTTGACCAGTATTTGCATAATTCTGTGAGACATGATATTCAGCAAGGTTTAGAATCAGTCTGGCACCTCAGATGGGAGCCCTCCTAAAAATTCTTACATTATTCTAATGAACCAGCATTATTCAAAAAAAAAAATCTTTTTCCTTCAGGATTTGAACTTCAGCCAATACATTAAACTTAATGTTTAAAACTATACTTGGAGACTTTCAGTTTGAGAATATATTACAAATCTAATTTTGTGTTGTTTCGGAATCCAATAGTCTGCAGAAAGCAAGGAACAATGTGTAGGCAATGCTTTCTGCATCAATGCAGTGTTTACAAAAAATCCTAATTATAAGAGCTTATAAAAACACACACCAAAAAAAGCAACAAATAAATCACCCTAAAAATCCAAAGCTTTGTGACTTTATTCTCTATTCTACAACCCATATATCATGCAGCAGAAGTAAAGGCACAAGAATATTAAAATTATGCCCAGATGAGTAAACGAATTTTTTTTATTTTTTTTTTTTACTGTCGAACCTCGTTTGAAGTGCTCTTTCAAACCAACATGGGACTCTGACAAGAATGTCTGAAACATCTGAAATTGTTTCATTAATGGTATGTCAAAAAAAGCAAAATGTGATGTGTTATTACACACTACTCTGTACAAGGAAACAATACTCAGGTACTTCTCTTCATTCAGCTTTGTTAAAAATAAAAGTTAACTATCATATTGAACTTAACTATCAGGTGAATTTCATTTTGACATGCACACTGTCAACAGATTAATCAAGCACTGGCCTGTTCTGAGAAGGTGGCTTCAGTTTTCTGCAGGCAACTGGAGAATATCAGGTCAAGGACCAGAACAAGAATCTCTGTATCTACAGTTCTCCTCCTTCTGTATAACTTCCTGGAACATTTTTACCGGGGGAGGGAAATGGTGCTCATGGAATATGAGCTGTATTGTTATTCTGCTGCTGAAAAACATGCACTGGCAGACTCTTGGCTAAAAATTGGGTCAGGAGAGACTCAGCATCTTTACAGCTAAGAGGTTTTGGCTATCAATTCAACTTGCCTTTAGCTATTCATGTGGTGGCAGAACAAAAAAATCAAAAAACCTTTTGTGCCATTTCTTGAGTAATTGCCACAAAAAGTTTTAGCAATATTATATAAGTAAAAACATTAAGGTAGCATGTAGGTTCAATGGAAGAACAGTCCTCAAGTGGCCCATGTCTGCTGGAGTCCTACCCCAGATTAACCCAGCTATTCAACTTCCCAATTTAAAAAAAAATATGAGGACAGGGAGCAACTGTGTAGAAAGGGGAAAGCTGCTAATAGCTGAGAGTATGTGGACATACTTGTATCCTCCCTAGCTCTCAGGTAATCCTCACTTTCCTTACACTCAGCAGCTCTGCCCATTGACACCTGATGATGTAATAACACAATTTATGTAATTCTGGGTTAAAGGTAGAAATATATAAAAGATAACTACTGCTCAGTTAGTGCTGCTTTTAGTTGTAATACTTTAATTCTATAATGGATATGAAATTGTCCAAAAGCTTTCAAATGACAGCTGGCTGCTGGAGCCTTTTATCGTTCCAGATCTTCCAAGCCTCTACCTGCCCTGTTGGTAAAACCTTCTCTAAGGATGCAATTCCCTGGTTGCCATTTTTTGACAACACTGTGACTCTATTCTAACCCATTCTCTACCCCACCTGCCTAAGCCCAGACCCTGCAGTTACCAATAAGGTCCTTATGGGCAGGACGGTGACCTTGGGCCATGGATTATCCCACCATCCCCTACTTTCCCAGATGTGTGAACACCTTTATTGCTACTGCTGACAGCCTAGTCTAGAACTACAGAATGCTACAGGAGAAGACAGAAAAGATTACCCAGTCTTTTTGCCTCTTACAACCCACATAGCTCACTTCACAACATTTGCATTCCCAGATGGATAACTGATTCTTTACCCTGAAGAAGTTAAAAAGAAACATTTAAAAAAGCAACTGAAATATGTCACACAGAAAAACTTACGAGTTCATTACTTCACAGAAGCTTTTTTAATATAATTTTTACTAAAATATCCTAAGAGATTTAGGGTGACTCACAAATGCCTAAAAATATGGAAGCTATTTTCCTCCTGTGTTCTTTTTCCCTCTATGATGAAGGGAAGCTGAAAGTACTTTGCTTTTGTTTCTTGTTATTTTTTTTTGCTTGGTTTCTCCCTCCCCTTTCTGTGAGAATAATAAAGTACATTATGTTTTCACTTGCAAAGCTCCTGAGTGTGCAGCGCCTGCCCCAGTGGGAGGCACGGCACACAAAAGCACGAACCACACAGCTGCAATTACAGATCAAAGAGGATTGCTAATCTCACCAACTGCTGCACCTCAGTTCTCCCACCTTCAGTCAGCGCCAAGCACTCTGCAGAACTCACTATCAGTGTTTGTCTTTGCAAATTGCAAGTATATGTATTATACCTGCGTGGATACAAACATAGTAAGCATGTCTACATGATGCATGTATTAAAAACATATTCATTATTACTGTTATTATTGCTATTATTGTAATAAAACAGGGTAGAAATTTGTTGCCAAAACTTTGTCTTCTGCTGCCATCCGAGATTCCACAAACTAAGGTACCCACACTGCACTGAGAGATACAGTAGGAGATTCAGTCCTTCCTGGAGTGTCAGGGACACTAGACAGAATACCCACAGCACCTGAAACAACACAAGGTGCCCTTTGTCAGGCAACTGAACCCAGACTTCCTTTCTAAAATAATCTAAGTGAGCCATGCCATAAAATTCTTTTTCTTTTTTCGCAGGTTTCTCTTAGTGGTCTCAAAAATAAATCAACTGCCTAAGCACTACAGTTACCTAAAGTGCGACCTCTCTACTGTGTTCCTTAAATTGTCAGAAAAACCAAAAGTTTACCTCTTCAAAACTGGTAATTTTTCCAAGACTCAATCATTTGAATATCATTGAAAAATACAGATTCAGACAACACAAGGACTCAAGAGGGAGGGAAAACTAAGAAAGGAGGCCCTGTACATTGTATTGAAGTGCTTCATGAGGTTTCAAGGTTTGCTGAATGTCTCTGCTTGATACTAGTTCCACTAGCATTGTAACCTTGGCTTGCCTGCTCCTCTGTGCCTCGTTTTCCAGTGTTGCAGGTGGTCATATTTCCACAATATAGAGTGGAACAGTCACCAAGGGAGTATCGTGCTCCTGGTATAGGCACTGACAGGCCTTCACTGAGTTTTCAAATAAGAAGTTTGGATCCTAAATGCTCAGGACAGGAAGAGGAATTAAAGCAGTCTGGGAAAATGCTTCTGCTGCATTATAGAAGAGATGCTGTTCCTCAACTAAATTAGGAATATAAAAGTGAATTAACCTTTCTTTCTACTTGAAAAATGAGAAATATGCCTCCCCTTCCCTATATTTTGCTCTAGTCGCATAGAATGCCTCCTGTTATTAAATGAGCAGCTCTGTGAATCAGAAATAATTTCAGGCTGGAAAGCACACAGTTTATCCTGGAAGTATGATGGTAGAGATGGGGGCCTAGGACAAAAAAGAGTAGCCCCACATAGGCTTTTAAAGGAGAAGGTAGAAAACAGCTAAATAACTTTGCATTATATTTTTAGGATCCTATATTCCTAAAAATACTTAATGTTATCTGCATATTATTGGGTATTTTTACAAAAAAAAAAAATCTAAAATATGAAGATTTTCCATAGAGACCTAGGGCTCAGAGATGCAGTCACCATGCCAGGTCACTGGCACATATTGAAAGACAAGTTTGTATGATAAAAACAAAACTAATGGGTTTATTTTTAAATACCAGCCTTTCAGAATGAATACTCAGCAAGACAGCTGCAGCCTAAAAACCATCCTGGTTACAGACAAGAATGGTTTCAAATAATCATTGCACACATTAAAAAGCCCAGAACATTCCTCACAGGTTTACCTCTAGCCTTGGCATTTGAGATTTTTCTGTTGTTGTTGTTATGGGTGATATCTATACACAAACAGTATTTAAAGAAAGTTTAGAAAAATAGAAAAAGTAACACATCAGGGAGCAGTAAGATTCCTGATTCCAGAAATAATCATCTGCCACTTGAAAATGATCATTTGTGGAAGAAAGGTGATGATTTATAAACCTTAGCTTGGGAGGTTTTCTCCTTTTGACACAATGAGAAGGTAGAATCTCATTCTGTACTTGTGCAGTCAATATTAGAACCAGAATTATTTTAATGGTATCTACCCTCTTAAAGAACACGAGAACAAAGGAAATTAACATTTCAATCTTCCTTGAATCACTACTTAATCATTGTAAAATCATGGGGTAATAAACCAGTCTGTGGAGAAGACTTCCATCAAGCACATACACAAACACACACACACAAAAGGAAAAGTAATTAAACTTCAAAATTCAAGCAGGACAGCACCTACCACCCTCAAATCAGGATGGATGGCTTCATAATTGTGTATGATAAGGCACTGATGTTCAATACTTCTCCCATCATTAAAATTATTTTAACTGTACACAGAGCAATGAAATTCAGCCACCTTAAAATAAATGGCAAATTCCTACTTGTTGCAACTGGCACCAAGAATGTTATTTTGCAGATTTATACTGCTGATCAGAACATGAAATTTCCTTGCTGGCTACAGTGAATAGGTATGAACAACAGTTAGCATATTTTTAGACCATCATCTATGCTGGTTAGCAATCAGGCTTGAAAAATGACGAAGATCTCATTCACAGAAAATTTCCAGATATTTCTCTTTTCAAATCATAACCTGAGATATCACTTATTGAATTATTCATTCTGCACTTTCTGTGTAACACAGAAAGTAGGCATGAAGCTGGGGATTCTAGTTATCTAAAGCCATCTTAGTTCAGAAGGTTAATTTTCATTCTGACAAGTGAGAGATTCATTCTCTATTTCTGTGCCCCACTGCATCTGAATCCCTGAATGATCCCTACAGGAAAAGTGTAAAGGAGCAAAACTGTAAGGCTATTTCAAGTCTATTTCAAGTCCTGTAGGAGTTTGACAGTATTTCATTTTTCAACATATGCTAAAACACCGTGGGATGACTTTTAGCTTCTGCAGCTTCATGCAGATAAATATGGCTAGATAGGATCTGGATGTTTCCTGCAGTCAGAGAGATGTAAGCACAGCACCAGCAGGTTCCTTTCTGCAGTGAGGTCCTAATAGAGAACAGCCACGCAGGAGCCCTCCATAACCAGTCACAGCAGCTGGAATCCAAGCAAAAAGAAACAGACCACATCCAAGCTCATTTGCCCTGTTCACAAAGAAAGGCTACACAGGAGCTGAATTATACTTTACTACAGCAGGCTAGTTCACTTGGGGCCAATACCTCAAACACTGGAGGATGACTAATTTATGATGACTAACTGAAGTGGTCTCATTTTTAAAAGAAATGGTTCAAAGCCAGAAGAAATAATGAGAAAGGGGGGAAAAAAAAAAAAGAAAAAATACCACAAAAAAACAGAATAAATTCCTGTTATGTGACCCAGTTCAAGCTTAACTCTGTATATGCTATTCCTGCACACTGAACTTTTTGGTCCCATTTTATTTTCTGTTCTCCTCTTCTGTTGGAGGCAGTGCTGTCAACCATTTCCAACTGAGACCTTTTCAATTCTGATACTCCAAGGGTTCTTTTATATCTCCTCAGCTCAGCAGAAGGAAACACAGGCAACAGAAGATAAAATGTTTTTCTTCCCCTTTTATGACTGTTGCCATTCGGTCAACTGAGGTGGCACTGATGGCACAATAAAACCACCAGTGTGAAACTTAACGGGTCCCACAGTAGAGTGCAAATTTTAAGAACATCAGGCTGGCCATTTGCAACAGGGGAGTTCTGTCTGGACCTGGATTCTGGCTATGAAAGTGGCCATCAGCAGATGTTCAGGGAGAGCGTATCAGATAACTGTTCCAGTGAGAGGCAAGACACTAAAAACCTAGAGTTAAAGGCTGTGTCTGGACTGTGGTGTTTGAAAAGCATCAATTCCCCTCCAGGGCTCATTTATTCCTTTGGTTTCCATGAGACTCTTCAAAGCCCTAGTGACAGGCAGGTAAATAAATATTATCTGCTTTTAACAGGCAGAAGAAAATGTGTTATATAATGTGTGCCAGATGTTGTGAAAACTAAGCAATTAACAGTCCTAGCAGTGGTCTATGTGCCACTTGTGTATCTCATTTTGCCTTAAAGATCTTACAGTCTAGACAGATGGCATACAATACTCCAGCAGAACAGAAAAGTGTCTAGCCTGACACTTGGAAAAGTTGTGGGAGGTTTTTCGTTTGTTTGCTTGGGTTTATTGTTGTTGTTGTTTTTTAATGCAGGAGTGCTGACTGCTTTTTTTTTTCCATTTTATTACATTAGGCCTTCTGGTTCCCAATATCTGATACAACCCTATTAGATCAAAATAACCCTATTAGATCAAAATGCTTCCCTGTTTTCCTCTTACTTTCTTAGTTCATGCCCTTCCCACCACAAAGTAATCAGACAATTTTTTAAGCCATGAACAGAAGATGAACTATTTTACAGACCAGAAAGCCTGGCCATCTTCACTACAGTCCCATTACTTCATCAGTAAAGTGAATATATTCTTTTCTTATTCTTCAGTCATTAGTAAGTTCTAAGTTTTAAAAAAGCCAAATACTAGAATTTTGGCTGGGCTGGAAATCAGGTTTCAGTGTATTTATCTTTCTAACTTTAAACAGCAATTTTTACTTTCAGTTAATTCAAAGGCATACCTCTGGGATCTAAATGCCAAGGAGATTTAGATAGGGGAGGGTATTTTGTGCTCAAATGAGGAAAGTGATGTAAACATGTACAGGTTATATCCAAACAGCAGCATTTTTCATGCTAATGATACTTTGTTACTTTATGCACAAACAATATTTTCAAGTTGAGTAAATTAAAAAAAAAAATCACAAAGTTTTACTTTTCTTTGAATGATTGTAAAATTCTGGCTTTACCTTTCCAGTGGGCAAACATAGCATTCTTCTAATTTAATATTTGAAAGAATTTGCCACAGTATTTCCAAGCAGATGAATCTTCTTGAAAGAACAGAACTTTTAGTTTAAGCTCTAGAGATGAAACTTGGAAATGAATTAGCATGTGATATGATAAAAGAGATAAAGGACACACCTTTTATACTCTCCACATTACCTGTGTCATCAGCTCCCCCATAGAAGTGCTCACTCTTCTTCTGCATAGCTTTGCAAGTTTTAGGTGAGTAGAATCTTTTCAATACACTTGAGGATTAATTAATACTGCCAGTATAGTATAACTTTATAACATAAAGCATAACTTCTATTGTGCATAATTGTGCATTGCAGGTCTATCACTTTGTGGACAGACAATTTATCCTACCAAAGAGCACAGAGCACCCAACTGTAGCAGAACCAATGAAAAATATCAAGGGGTATGGAAGGTTGCCTGAAGTTGTTTGTATTCAGCTTTCCATGCGACAATTAATAACAACAATAATTAAACTTCATTGCAAGAATAATTGCAACTTACACATGGATTGAGAAAAAAAAAACGAATATCTGAATGCATATTTCCAGCTAAGCAATAAAAGAAGACTGGCATCTTCATTACACCTATGTTTGCTATATAGATTTCAGAATTTCAAATTCAACCAAAGTCAAGCAAAATATTCAGTTAAACAAGGAAGCAAGACTCCCACTTTGGAAAGGAATAAAAGATATTTGTCACATGCTCTTCACAACACTCTCAACAGCCTCCCTCAGCAGAAGCCTCTCACCCATGGCAAAAAAATAACTGTAGATAACATTTAAAATTATTAACATGCTTGTGCCTTCTGTTTCACTCAAAAGATGTTTCCATTCTGCAGAGGATGATTTTAAAAATGTATACCTCAGTTCCTTCATTTTGTGAGCAGTAGTGGTCATTCTGTCACCTGATTAGAATCACATTTGAGAACCCTGGACAAAAGGCATAAAATTTTATTATCAGCCAACGTCTCCTGCTTGAGCTTCACCTGTTTTTAGCCACTTGTACTATTAATCAGCAGCATGGATCCCCACCAGGGAGACAAGCCCAAGCTGCTGCCACTCGCCAAACAAGAAATGGAACAGAAAGCACAGCATGAGCAAACTGAAGGTGACAGCCATAATACAGAAACCAAAACAGACTGTGAGAGAACCCTGTTTTACAGAACGAGCAGGACTCAAACCCTTCACACTTACCCTCCCTGTAATAACTGGGCACAAGTGACCAGAAGCCAAAGCGCAAAAGTTTGTACAAAAGTTAAAAAATAGCTAATCCAAAAAGAGTAGTCTGGAGGAGTGCTAAATTAAAGCAGGAGTATTATTCGCTGCTTTGGGAGAAAGGATAAGCACCCAGGAATTTGAAACCAAGAATCAAATTTGTCAACCTGTAAGAAGCCTAAGTGCTGCAGCAGATTTTTATGATTTTTAAGAAATGCTTCAAAAGTTACTTTGCTTTTCTTCTTAGTGAATGAAAAAAAATATTCAAAACTCATTATACTATCAGGTAAAAAACTTCATTGAAGATCTTGTCTCCATCTTGCAGCTTCTAGACTTTCCTGCACACTGGATGCACTTCATGGCACACATCATCTGTGCAAACTGAGATAAACACACAACAGAAAAATCAAAGATTTTTACCTGAAATCTCATTTTTAGTAACTCATTCCTTCATTAATACATAACCAAAATGCAAGCAATTTTGTATTGGTATTACTTGCATCTTATACTTTTCCTCATGAACTTCTAAAATAAAAATTAAGAGATTTTCATCGCCTTGTACAGTTTGCTCCTAACTAGTCCTCACAGTCAATATACTGCTTGAATGAAACAAAACCACATGCTAAGAATAGCAGAAACAGAGCACTGAGGATGATAAATAATACACATTGTATGAGCACAAGTCAAGAAGAGTCCTACCGTAGGCTTCTGTCTGAAACTGAATTTGCACTATACATTTTCCAGTTATCCTGACGTGAAAGGAGATTTTTGAAAGAAAAAATTGCAGTGTAAACTTCTTTGTAAACAACATGTTTAAAGCTCATCTTGATTTAATTAATCCATATAGTTTTCTAGTGTGCAACTTAGGTACCATAGATTCAACTACTTTTTCATGCCAGGAGGAAAAATTACTACATAAATAAATAAAGAGATAAGTTCTCTGCCAGGGAAAGATATGCTTAATGAATCCAAGGCTATTTAAAATATTTACACTCTAAGTAAAACTTCACCACTCACCCTAGCAAGTTCTTAAATTGCCAGGTGGCCATGCCTCTGGCTGCATACATCTTTTCCTCTGGAAAAAAAGGATGTCGGGGCATGTTTGCCATGTGTCATTTAACACTACCATCATAATTTGTTAGGAATGTCTTTATGGGTTTTTTGATGCCAGATTGTGTACTGGAATTCTGATAAATTACCCCAACTTGTGCACTTTGTTAGCTTGTAGGTGCACTGTTCCTAAATCCCAAGCTGGGCAGTAATATCTGCATTTGATTATAACAGTTTTTATCCGTAAGAACGAGGGTCAACTGTCACGGTAGGACACGAAATAGATTGACTCCATAGAGTTGTCAGAAGAGAAAGAAGGCTTTATTTACAATTCCAACAGTTTCTTTTATAACATGCTGTGTAAAAAGGTCTATTATTGGTCCATGGGACTGACACTGCTCTCCATTGGTTCAGGAATAGGAAACAACCCCTGGGGACAGTTGTTATGGGAAAGGGAACACTACTTAACCTGTTTTGAGAAACAGAGAGAGATGTTTTGAAGAGAGAAAACTGTTAACAGCTTTCCCTTGGGAAAGGAGCTAGCAATGGTTAGCAAGCTAAAAATTCAGACTCGGAAATGTCGAGCCCACAGTCAACATGTCACCTGAAAGAGATAACAGGGCATCCAAGACTGAGGCCTTCTGGGTCCATGGCTACTGTATTACTGAGCACCAGAGAGGTTAACTGCACTGGATTATCAGCAGTGCAAATAACTGCAAGAGCTTCAGTTCTCCTACTGTTCTCACAGCCTGGCTGTAGTCAGCACTGGACCAAAGATCAGATGGCTACCCCCAAAAGCCTGAAAATATGAAGAATTGTGAAAAATATGTCATAATTTCCATTAGTGAGTAGAAATTCCAATACAGGGAAGGACACAGTAACAGTGAGCCCCTTCCTAGCATGTCTCAGAGAATATATTAATTATACATTAGCATTTCTGTAAATTTAATTTCCAGGTATTCATTAAACCAAACTTCTAAAAGCTAGAGTGATAGATGTGACCATGTAATCTTAAATAAAATCTTACTCGCTGAAGAGATGCTGAGAGAGAGGTCTGTGAGAAAATGGTCTAAAAGTACATAATTGAAAAACTATCCCAGCGTATGTGTCAAAAGGAGCAATTTAAAAATAGGTGTTTTCCATCCTTAAGTGCCAAAGGCTGCCACAAGAGACTTGGTCCATACGACAAAGGAGGCTGATGTTGACCTGAGCTACATGTGAGGAGTGTTGCCAGTAATCCAAGGGGTGATCCTTCGCCTGTACTCAGCACTGGTGAGACAAACCCCAACACCTGCGTATGCACATGCAGGACAGAGGCCAAGGAAGGGCCTCAAGGATGATTTAGGGACTGGAGAATCTCCAGAATTTCCTGTGAGGACAACTGAGACAGCTGAGTCTGGTAAGCCTGGAGAAGGCTCAGAGGAGACCTTATGCATAAATATCTGAAGGGAAAGTGCAAAGATGGAGCCAGGCTCTTCTCAGTGGTGCCCAGTGACAGGACCAGAGGCAAAGGGGACAAACTGAAGCCCAGGAGGTTCCCTCTGAACATCAGGAAACACTTTCACCATAAGGACAGCAGCACCAGCATGGGTGGCCCAGAGAGACCGGGGCATCTCCTCTGTCAGAGGTACTCAAAAGCCAACTGGATATGATCCTGGGCTTGAGGAGGCCCTGCCTGAGCCTCTGGGTCAGGCATGAGGACGCCCAGAGCTCCCCGCCAACCTCAACCATACTGTGAAGAAAAGGCTAAGTCACCAGTTAAGCTGAACTCAAAGAACATCACTTTACTTCTGAGTGCCCACACAGAGTGTGGGTGTTTAACAAATGTGGCACAACAAATCCTCTTTAAATTCACACTTTTAATAATTCAGGTTATCTTGTTTATGTAGGCACATGCAGAAAAACCCTAAGCAGCCATATATTCATATTTGGGGGATGTGTTTTCTTTACTCTTTTTCTTTTTCAGGAAATAAATCAAATTATCTGCAACTGCTGCAGATCCTGGGCATCAGCAGCTGAAGAGGCCCTCACCATTTAACCTATAGGACTACACCCTTTGCTAAGGGCAGTAGAAGATTGAGAGCCTGGCACTGCTTCAAGCTGGCCTTGAGCTGGGAATTAATCTTTAAGAGTCCCTTCTTTCCCTTCATTGTGCTTTAACAAATTTTAGGCTTTCCTTCTTCAAGGATTGTTATTGCAAAGCTGGTATGCAGTTACACTAAGGTAGTTCATTGTGTTATATATCTATTGTGTGTATATATTGGAGATAAAAGTGCAAAGAACACTTTATGAAAACAACATCTGTCTAAAAGTTTAATTAGACTTCTAACTATATCAGAGTAATTCTTCCACAAACTAGAGGACCAGAGCAGTTCTGTACTTTTATTTGAAAAATACCAAATAGTGCATGATTGTATGCATTCCTTAAAAACAGTTTCTACCTGAAGCTATAAGCTACAAGAATTTAACTGAAGCAAAATGAAAGCCACGTGCCAGCTAGTGCAAGAGATCATCTGCAAAGACATTAACCAGATAAATGTTGCAACAGGGCTGAAACAAAATCACAATAAATACTCCTTATTTGCTAATATATTTTATTTAAAATGTCAATAAAAGACCATAATTATTTATAAATGGAAACATAATTGTCCAGTTGAAATAATTTCTTCAGCTTTTCTTTATATTAATTAATATAATTTTTCCTAACTTACTTTCAATAATGAGAAGGCAGATGCACATAACTAAAAACCTGCCACAATTTCAATTTTAAGACTGCTCAAGGAGAAGGGACATCATACTTAAGGGGATTCCAAGTTGTCAGCAGTGCCTTTGTTTCACAGCTGGGTCCTTGCCAAGCCATTCAAAGGCAAGCTTGCTATTTTGCACATCACTAACACCCACCCATCCTTCACGTTTCCCTCCACTACTGCCCTTCTGTATTATACATCAAAGCACAGACCTCTAGAGTAGAACGGAAAAAAAAAAAAACACCAAAAGGCACTAATGTTACTTACATTCCATCACACTGTTACTCCTTGCTTTTACTTGTCATTCCCTTTGAATGCCCTATTGACGTGACACATTGGGACGTGGATATACTACAGATGCAGCATGATTCATCAGGAGTATATGGCTCCACTTGCAGCACAAAAGGGTTTTTAGGAGATACCCAAGTCCATTGGCTCCATGTTTCTCACTAGGAGGCCATTTTAACAATTGTTTTCTTGGCCTTCTCGGGCCACTTTCCCTGCATCCCGGCTCTGCAGTCAAGGACTGTGCTCTTAAGGAGCTGTGGGCCATGGGCTGAAGTAAAGGATGCTGGATTGTTCCCTTCATTCTGCCTTCAAATACCCTGAGCTGGAAGGGACCCACCAGGATCACTGAAATCCAGTTCCTGGCCCAGCACAGGACAGCCCCATAAATCACACTGTCTGCCTGACAGCATTGTCCTGATAACTGAACACAAACTTCTAGGTGGGAGAAACCAGAGCAATCTAACCACAATAACGCAGTAACAAGAGATAAAAGGACAGAGGGCAAAATAAAATAATCCTAATAGTTTTAGACAATAACAATCTGTAATTAAGAATTTTAAAAACACACTGTTGGCAGAAAATGTTCAGAGCTGGTGGAAATTGTGACTAGATCTGATGATCTCCTGAACCCCTGACGCCTGACAAGTTAATTGAGTCATTCATGCCCCTTTACCAGCTCCAGCTACTTTCATTTTCTAAGAAAAAATACCTGTCTTAGATCAAATCTTTCTATGACACAAGAATATAATACCTCCTTGATGATGAATAGCCTTGAGGAGCTTATATTGTGGCTCTATCTCAGGAAGAAAGAGGACATAAGTATCTGTAGAGATAGAGAGAAGAAAAAAAACACTGGAAAATAACAACTCCATGAGCATTTAATACTGGCATAGAGTGGTATGATCACAGCCCTGACTGTTCATTCCTGCCTGTTTCACCTCTGGCTAGTTTTAGCTGGATTTAGTTCTCCCAGCTGCAGAGGACAGGGCAGCACGAGGACAGCACAGGAGCAGAAGTGATTACCAGCTCAGGAGGCAGGTCCATCAGGAAGCTTTTTTGGCATCAGGGGGACTTTGTGCTACCTTAAAATGTGTGTGAAACTATGCTGTTAAAACTTACGTGTTGCCAGACCTGAAGAGTACTACTTTGTTCTGTAGTCCATTTTCTATAAAATCCTGGAATTCCACAGTACTCAGATGTACTATTCCAAGTACCTAACTGCAGGTTGTGGCCAAATTAAAACTGAAGCCCAGCTGTATTCCTTGAAAATTACCATCTCTACTGAAAGCCTTGTGCCTTCCTCCCACTTTGCATTTTCATTATTCTCTGTAGTTTTGTCAAGTTTTCTACTGCATATAAAGAATATAGGCTTTCATGTTAAAGGAAATATACATATACTCTGTAAAGTTATATGAATTTTGCTTTTTCAAATGACTGAGGACAAATCTGGCTTCTAGTTTCTTTTAAAAGTTTGTCTAACACTTCCTGAAAACCCCTCAAACAGTAACTTGTCGAAAATGTCACAATTGAAAACTTTTTGAGAGAGAAAAATCTTTTAAGCCACACTACACAGGCAAAAATCACAGTTATCCAAGGAGGCTTTGGGACAAAAAAGAAGATGGAGAGAGATTTCTTACAAGGACATATAGGGACAAGACAAGGGGGAATGGTTTCAAACTGAAAGGCAGGTTTAGATTAGATATTACAAAGAAATTCTGTACTGTGAGGGTGGTGAGACACAGGATCAGGTTGCCCAGAGGAGCTGTGGATGCCCCCTCCCTGCCTGGAAGTGTTCAAGGTCAGGCCAGATGAGGCTTTGAGCAAGCTGGACAGGTTAAAGATGCTCCTCCCCATGGCAGGGGGATTGGAGCTACACAGTCCTTAAGGTCCCCTCCAATACAAACCATTCCGTGACTCTAGGACAGTAACTGGGACAACCAACCCACCAAACTTAATTGCCACCAGTGAAATATAGCTTAACATAAAATAACACAATATCAGTTTCCAACAGTAAGCTTCCACTGCTCAAAATTATGGAAGAAATCTGTAAAACGTGATTTAGATTAATTACAAAATTCATCCTTACTTAGGAAGCATCTCATAATATTTCCGATTTCTGCAATACTGACTGTATTATTTGCAATCCCGTTTAAATATTTTAAGATTTTACCTCATTTTACTTCCGTATTTATTAGAATGAAATTCCTCAGTTCCTAACATATCAGGGCATGTCTCTATCCCATTTCTATTTGAAATTTATGAATAAAAATTATTTCATGAGAAAAGGTTATAATGGAATGTATTTGAATGTCATTCTGAAATGTAAAACCTAAAAATTGTATAAGCAATGGGAAAAGTAACTGGACATTGAATAAATACAGTAACATAAAAAGAACTCAAGATTAGAGGGACAAGCTAATGAATGAAATGGAATGACAGAATGAATTACAGCCTAGGCCTCAGTTTTTACTAAAATGCTAAATGAAATTTTAAAATTTTCCCACCATTTCTGTCAAAATTAAACACTATTTCAATTCTAGAAACTTAAGTAAACAAGTGAGAGTGGCAGTACTGCCACATTTATAAACCTCAAAAATTCCAGGGTGCAGATGGAAGAAATTACTTTTTGTCCCCTCTGACTGACCTCAGTACAAGTCTGTTGCAGTGTGCCTGAAAAGCTGTTCAGTGACCAAATGCAAGATGAATTATTGCTGCTTCTTGCAAGAGTTCAGTGGTTTAACTCATCCCTGTATTTCCTTTAAATTCAACAACTAAATATCACACATCCATGGGACAAATTTAAAGGAAAGAGAAACGCGTCACCTGATTTGAGATAGAGCCAAACAGAAGAAAGAGATGGCTAAAAACTGTGATTCTGAGATATTAAATAGCACTATGTCATAATACTTTCAGTAACTGATGACACAAGACACAGAAAGTATGTTCAGAGAACGAAGAATACATTTTTCTCCTGGGATGCTTGTAAATATTTAAAGTTAGGGAAAAGACACAATAATTTATTGGTAATTGTCAGAGGAACAGAGGAAATTTTCTCACCAGTAAATCACTGCTGCTTCTGCCAAGAAGTAATCAGTTATTCCACACTACTACATCTCAGCTGCTCTTACTTGTCATTGTGATGTATCTCCACTTTGAAAAAAAGTTTCTGAATACAAAATTTATAATCCTTTGTAATTAGTGCAGTTTATTCCTTAAGCTCTAATGTAGAGTTACTATTGTAGCTGAGCAGAAAAAAATATAATTGGCCAAATTCTATCCCAACATGCTTTATGCAGAATGCAAATCAAAGTAGTCACTCAGGCCCTGTGATGATGAAAGTGAACAGTGCAAAGCAGAAAACTGAATCCATTGGGATGGAACAGGTGAGGAGGACTGAGAGTGTCTGGTATCCTGAGCTTCATCCAGAGCTCAAAATGAGAGGTGAGAAATCCCAGGTGACCTCACTTCAGAAGCAACTGGTATATATTACCTTAGTTCAAACCTCTGTTTTCAAAGCTGGCAGCTCTGCTCCAGGCTATATGCAAAAATGAGGTACTTAGGGAAAGAAAAAACAAAAAGGAAAAATAACATGAATTAAACCTAACATACCATCATGAGAAGTAAAATATCCTAGCAAAGCAACCAAAAAGAAAGAATTTACACTTTTGAGCTAAAAATTTTCTAGATTTTTGTACAGTTTTAAGTAGAAAAAAAATTATAATCGAGTTTCACTTAGTAGTAATGAAAATTTATTACTCATATGAATAAATTTAATCATAAGCAGGACAAAAAAAATTATCATCTTCAAAGGAAAATTTCCCTTCAAGATGACAGCTTTTCTGCACACTTAGAACCCCAGGATTTTTATGTTCAAACTTTTGCCAGAGCTATATTCCAACTCACTTCAATTCAAAAGCCTCACAGATTACATGAGCCTTTTTTACCTCCACCATTTTGTCTGTATCAGGCTTTTCCAACCCACAGCAATTAATATAATTCTACTCAAATAGCACACACCTACCGTTTTCTACCTTTTGCAGTTATCAGCAAATTTGGAGATTTAGAACCACACTAGTTCAGGGCAGAGCATCATCTCTTCAATTTATAATTTAATTTCTCTAAGCATGTACCATTCACTGCTCTTTAGGTACTGTTACTGTTTATGTTATCTCATGAAAAACTGATCTTCTGGTATTACTATTATGCAGTAATTAAAAAAAAAATAGCTTGCTCAATGTGTATAAATGGTCTTAAAAATCCTTCCTAGTGTTGAAATGAGTTTAAATTTTACACTTGTCTTGATACTTATGAAATTGGATTTGGGTAAAACTGCCCTCCAAACTCAGGCAGTTAATCAATGTCCTCTGCCCCACAGCAGTATTTATTTTAGAGCTGGTTTACTTAAACATTAAAACAAGATAATAAAGAAGATTCAATGCAGGAGTTTTCATGGGAATCACATCTGTTTCCTATTGATTTAGAAAGCCTTTGTTACCCTTAATTTTATTCCCCTCAGAAAAGGTAGAATTACAAAATATTTCTCAATATCAGTAAAGTCCAAAAGGTAGAATTACCACTATTGTGAAAAATTGCTTTTATTAATGTGCTTCTAATGAAGTTTATTTGACATTAGTGCAAACTAAGATTAGAATAACAAATTTTAGCATGCAAATGGTATTTGCCAACATAGAAGTTAGACAAACAGAAATTCACCTCTCCTTTTAGAATTATTACTAGAGAACAAAATCTTAGACTTATGCTGTTAGGTTCAAAAAAAAACCAAAAAAAAACCCAAAAAAAACCCCCACCATGTTAGGGTAAAATAAGTAAATCCAGAAAGAACAGTGAAAGGATTCAACTTGTTGTCCAGCTGGAGGAGGGAGTGTGTAAAAGAGAAGGATTAAAAATCCCTAAGTAGCATGGAAAACATAAACACGAAGAACTAAGTTCACCATCCTGTCAACACACAAGACCAGTCTTTTAAAGAAGGACTCATAACATTCTAGAAATTAATAAACAAGAGTGTGATACAATTTTTGATTTAGCACTTTCTGAGCTGAAATTTCTAAAGGCTGGAAAAGTAAACTAGAGAAATGTGAATATGCGCTTGCCCTATTCTTTTGTACACTTTTAGGAAAATGCTATAGGCCATCAGTGCTACAGAAAAATGCTAAATGCAAGAGAGAATGTATGGGCTGTGTGGGTCCTGAGTGTGGCCTAGAACTGCTCTTATCAGGTTCACTGGTAAGTACTGATGTTCCACAGTTAAAAATAGGACCAAGGTTAAACCGAAGAAAATATAAGCCAAAAATAGATATAGGAGTTCCATGGGATATTCAGTTCCAAGTTCTATTTCTATAGAGCACATGGATATAGATGATCAGCTGGCTACAGATCTTGTAAGGAAGGGATTTATATTTTAATTAGAAGAAATAGTCACTAGGGTAACCAAGGTATGCTGGAGATCATTCTAAACCCTTTGCTTAAAACGCAAATGTTGCGGAAGTTTTTTGTGATGAATTTGACAAAAAAGGCATATTCTCACAGAAAACAGAGCAGCTGTGATGGGTGACCAATAGTCACAGAAGTCCACAGATATCCAGCTCACTCTGAGTGAACTCCCTACATCTGATCAGCTGAAAAGGCCTCTGGCCTTGACAGATCATATTGACTAAAATGGGAGCTTAGGTAACTAATTCATTACAGGCACCTATGTGGACACATCTGAACATGGGTGTCATAATCTGAAGCTAAAACCAGCCACACTTAATTCAAATGTGTCTTGACTATTCACATTTAAGTAATGCATATTATGATGCTTTTATGATTTTATTATCTTCCAGCCAGGCTTGAATTGCTGACCCCATTTAGCTTTCCAGTTAATAGCTGCTTGATGATTTGCCAAAACCAAAATCATGTGTACAGATTATTCCTTGCTGAATTGATTGATTCAGGACTCATTTTCAAGATCATGTCTTCCCCATTTGCAGATGTTCTGTTCTCCTTAATAAGGACAGGAAAACTGACAAGACTTGTTAGAAAATTCATATCACTTCTCTTCTGTTATTCCAGTCTGCAGCTTATCTGAAAACTTGCTGCTTCTATTTTTTTATTATTTTTTATTTTATTTTATTTTGGTCAGAACCAATAAATCCTACACTTCATCCAATTTGTATTTTCAGATAGGATTTTCAAAGAGACCTAAGGGATTCTCAGGTCGTATTAGAAGTCCCTGGGAACTGGGCTTTTAACTTTTTGAAATTTCTTATCTTGCTCCAGTAAGCTTTCACATTCTGCAGCCCTGAGTCAACACAGACAGCAGACAATCACTGACACGAAGCAAGGTTTAAAGGATGGGGTTTAAATCAAAGAGTTATTTACCTGACCACAACCAAAGCTGATGCCTGTACCATTGCAATCTCGCTATCAAGTCTTATGATTCCTCAGTACGTAACTTCAAATGTCAAGATGACTCTGGGGTGCTGCTACCTGTCCTTTGAGACTGCTCTGGAAAATAAATGAAATGGGCCAGCAACAATTCTCTGACCCTCATATTTATTAGCAAGCATGGGTCACATGCATTTGGCTGACTTCTGCCACTCTATTTCCTTTTCCAAAATAAAACAGCTGCATCCTACCTCCCTGGATCCTTGGCCCATAATATATCCCCAGTCTGTGCCTGGGTATTGTCTGCAAATGTGCTTACTTAACACTCCAAACTTCACCATGGACAATGACCATGCTCGTAGTTCAGGAGCTTGGATGATCTTATATCTGTTCTCAGGCCCAGACTGTGTCCAGGATTAGTTAATTAACAAAGACCTAACCTCATGCTCCTAGAGGATGATGCAGTTTGGGTGATAGTTGGATTTTGGTTTTGCCTGGAACTGTAAGGAAAAGTAGACTTCTTGATGGGTGCGTTTCACTGAAGACTTTTTTTCCATAAAGCATTTATATTCTTCCCTGGGGAAGTAAGTAGCTTTCTCTGTCCTTTCTTGGCCTGAAGACGTAATGATATTCTCTGAAAAAGGAGAAATCTCTCAAAAATTACTTAGTCGCCCCTTAGTGGGCTCTCTCTGCCAAGGGTTGGGTGAGTTCCATACAACAGCTTTAATAAACCCCTTAACAAAAATACTTTGAGAGATGTCTGTATCATTTGCCATCACGGAGTATGTGTCAAAGTTGAAAGGTGCAGGCTTGCAGCCTCAACATGGAATTTTAACCACAACTTTAAGCCATGTGCCAAATCCAGATGAGAGAGTTTAGAGTGCTGCTTCTTCTCAGTCCCCAGTTACTGATGTCTATTTCCATTCTTAAGAACCCCATTTCTATCAGGTGCTTAACTTCCTGTTCCTTGTTTGGAAAACTCTGTCACCTAAACTGAAATCGCTTAGCCAAACAATTTACATGCATGTCTGGCACAGGTGGTCCTAACAGTGACCAAATTCTTTGGATCTTGCCTCAACACTTTTGCTGCCTTTTCTTGCCTAATCCCGATATCACTTTCCACTTTTCCAGTGCTATTCTCATTCTCAGTCCCTTCTTATTTCTCTGGTTTCAGTTCTCTCATTTTGAAACCATCAGTCATTCCTTAAACAACATGCTGTGTTATCCCACATCCTTCCTTTCCCCTCTCCCTTCTGCAGCTTTTCTGGAGGAACGGTGTTCCTTGCCTCAGGGATGTTATCCGTCTCTCCTACCATATATTAAAAAAAATTAATCTGTTGCCTCATTATATTCTGATTTTACCCTTCACTCAATCGTCTTCTAGCTATCCAAATCATATATTTTATATGTGAATCTCTCCTTATGCAAACCACCATTTTACTGTGATGTCTTCAGGGCTCTGAGTTCTCTCCCTTGCAGCAGCTTGGGGCCAGTTCACTGCTTTCAGCTGTTATGACAAAAAAGCTGGAACTGGGGACTCCCCACTCCATCTCTTGGGAACTGCTGTTAAGCTAAGACCGTGTTCCCTGGTCTGAACTGCACTGCAGCTCTGTTGCCAGCATACCAGTGCCTTGGCATGCCCCCTATTCATCCAGGCCCTGACCCAGACCTTCAGATTTAGTATCTCAGCCTGATCTAAGGCTGCCCTCATCACCATGGGCTTGCTGTGGCCCAGACTCTCAGATACACCTGTGTGGGGTCATCAAACAGCCCTGCTTGCCTTTCTCAGGTGTGGTGGGACTGTCTCCTTGTCCATGAGGCTCCTGCCTGTGCCAGCCGTATTCCCATCCTCAGCTGCTGGCTCCCTTTCCTTGAGGGAGCAGACTGCCTCTGCTGTTCCCTGCTTTCTGGGCCGTTTTTCATTCAGATTTTTACTTCTGCAGAAATAGCACTTGTCTTCCACTATGTGAGAGATAAATACAGTCAAAAAGCTCTTGCTTCTTTCATTATTCTTGATTTAAATATGTAGATAGAGTGCATTGATGACAGAAGGTTTGGGTTTTCTCTTTTAGTAATCCTTCAGGAAACACAGAGATTATAATCTCTTTATTAACAGGCATCTCCCCCAAGTCTAGTAATTTCTTTTTTAGCACTTTCTAGTGCTTTCCTTCTTTCACATGCCTTTCCTAAAGTGTTTTCCTCTTCAAAGTTACAGTTTCTATTCGTAAATCAAAAAACACGCCATTCCAGTCTTGCTATACTATCTTTACTACTACTTCCTTGCTTATTGGTATTGACTCCCTGGAGAGAAACAGCTGAACACAAACATAAACTAGGAAAGCCTATTTTTCTTCAGTTGTCTCCTGTATTTACTACTACTTAAAAGTTACTTTGTATACACCTATACTCTTATAATTCAAATGTGAAGGTGTACTATAAGACCTGGCCTTGCTAGGAACTGTTCAGTTATTTAATATTGTTATAGATACAGATACTTATATAGATAAGTATAGATAGATACTTCTCCGTCTCTTGGGTTTTACTTTTTTTTCATATTTTTACCATTTTGATTCTATTTCATCAATTTCTATTCCCTTTAATATCCATGGAAAAGACTGCATGGTCACCAACTTGTTGCAAAAAGCTATTTCACTGTCACAGCCTCCTATTGTTCTTATCTGATTTTTATGTTAAAAACCGAAATATAAGATCACAGAATCATAGAATCACAGAATGATTTGGGTTGGAAGGGACCTTAAAGATCATCTAGTTCCAGTCCTTCTGCCATGGGCAGGGACACCCTGCACTAGACCAGGCTGTTCAAAGCCCCATCCAATCTGACTTTGAAAACTTCCAGAGATGGAGCATCCACGGCTTCTCTGGGAAACTTGAGCCAGTGCCTCACCATCCTCACAGCAGTAAGGAATTTCTTCCTAGTATCTAATCCAAACCTGTCCTCCTTTATCTTAAGGCCCCTGTGTCCTATCACTCCATATCCTTGGAAAAGTCCTTCTCCAGCTCTCTAGTAGCCCCTTTGGTACTGGAAGGTGCTATAAAGTCACCCCAGAGCCTTCTCCAGACAGAACAGCCCCAACCCTTTCAGCCTGTCTTCACAGCAGAGGTGCACCAGCCCCCTGAGCACCTTTGTGGCCTCCTCTGGACTCACTCCAACAGGTCCGTGTCTCTCTTATGTTGGGGGCCCCAGAGCTGGATGCAGAGTTTCAGGTGGGGTCTCACCAGAGCAGAGCAGAGGGGCAGAATCCCCTCCCTCACCTGCTGCCCACGGTGCTGGTGATGCAGCTCAGGATGAGGTCGGGAATCAGCTACAAACATCTCATTGTTTACTACACCTGAAAGCCTCAAAGGTTCTCTAATACCTCTCCTGTTCTTTCATGTCCAGGAACACATTATTCTCCTTCATAAGTTTATTATGGAGAATGCAGGATACTTATGCAAAACATGAGGCTAAATTAGAAAGTACATGTGGTTTTAGTTTTTTTAAAACAAGTTCTTTGTTTTGCAACACAAAAGTTGCATAAAAAAAGACTGTTTTAATTGAGCCCTTGGAATACATCTTTATTAGGAACATTTACTGTCAATGATTCAATCTTTTTATGAAAGAATTTATATCGTCATGATCTGCATTTGTGTAAAACCCTTTTCTCTGAGTCATTCAGCTGATGGCTACTTTCCAAAATTCAGAAATTACTCACCACAAATCTACTGCAGTGACAGAAATGTAAGTTTTGAATAATGGATTTAAGAAGCCTATATTACATTTTGGCTCATCAGCAGTATTACCATAAAAGAGACATTAAATATATGTGTGCAGTACAGCAAGCTCCTGAAACTCATCAGTAGGGTGACAAATGACATGAGAAATTTAAGGGTTTGAGTTTCAGAAGTCAGTTGGGATCCAGTTTAGAAAAAGTTAGTCTTATGGTCAGAGACACACAATCTTTAATACCAGATTATTACTTTCAAAGGAGATGTTATTTGAAGCTTTCATCTACTTTTCAGAGCAATGAATAAACCTGGTGGCAAATTTCAAGTTTTCTCGATGAGCAAAAGTCACAGAAGATGCAGTACCTTCTTTCCATTTTCTACCCTTCTTCAGCCTCCTTATTCTGATATTTCATCCTTCTACATTCTGCAAATTAAATACAGGCCAAAGGAGGGCAAAGGAGGATAACATTCAATAAACCCATCAGGTTTCCTCACCTTTCTGAGCTCCAAGCAGGAGATAGATAGATATAGAGATATATATATATACATATACACATATATATATGTGTGTGTGTGTGTGAATTGTTTTCTGAGTACAAGAAGAGGAGAAGGAACTGGGAGAAATTTTGACAGACCAGCAGCAAAATGTTGAGAGTCTCATGTGCAGAAGCAGACTGGAGGAGTGGAAGAGAGTTACTGTTAATGTTCTTATTGCTTTTGGTGTTCAGAGTGCAGCTGGGTATTAGTAGGCAGCACTCCTAAATTTACTTAATTCTGTCAATAATTCACAGCAAAGCACAGAGAAATGTTCATCATGAGAATTAGTGGCCTCACCCCAATGATGAATCAGCCTCTCAGATGTTTTAATATGGGAGAATTGTACTGACATTGGGGTGGGTGGGGACTGGGGGCAATCAGAGACAGTGGAAAACAAAACAGTATTTTTTTTACCAAGGGTGAAGAAAGCTATAAAACTTATTTGCAAAATATTAATTCTTTTAATAAGTGTTAAATAAGTAGCTATGGACCTCACCTGCAAATCACATGATGACAATCATGAAAAGAATCATGACTCTGGCTGCCAACTTCATTGCATTTTATTTTATTAGTATAATGGTAAATTCATGATTCTGGCAACATAAATGGTGGAATGTATTCTGAACCAGAACAGTACTGCCAATCTGACCAGTATAATTAGTATTATATCCTACTTTCATTGTGCTTTTTGTCTTTGGGCAGTAGGAAAAATAGAAATATTTAATGCTAGACTCCCCATTCTAGAATGAGATCTAAGGATCCTAGATGCATTGGGAGGAGTAGGGCCTTCTGCCTGTATTGGGGTTTTTGGACACACTGGTGCAGTTTGCATTGCAACAGTCCTTTTCAACCCACATATGCCCAATAACAATTAGAAAACATCTGGAATGCCATTGGTCTTACTCAAAGATTATGATAAAATCAGGGAAAAATCATAAGAACTTTGTAAAAGAGGGAGTTTGGCAGTTTTTTATTTAAAAAATTAATTTCCATAATTTCAAGTCATGAATAGTCTCTGACTATACACTGAAGAATCTGTCTACACTGCAGAAAGAAGACAAATATAAACTCATTTCTCTTTTCTGGCCTTTGGAGGACTTAGGCATTTGAGAAGTTTTTTAATATAGGCTTACAAGCACTGTCATAAATTATTCAGAGTTTGATTTTATATTGGATTTGTTCCACAATGCAGTGATAAATCTGGGCTACTTTCAGAAATGAGAATGGCAGTTTCTGTAAAATACAGAAGTTAATAAATCCTGGTTTAATTGTCTATAGTGTGTCACTGTGGGTCAGACAATAGGTCAGACATTTGGTTTATTAGTGCAGACTCTGATCACTGTGTTTTGCCGCACAGTCAAGAATGAGTTTCTCACTTCACTCACAGTTTTTCATTTAATGAGATACAGAAGAGACCTTTCATGTGTATTGGTGGTTCTATAACTCCACTGGCTTGCAGGTTTTGCACTGGATTTCATCATTAGCAGATAATTGCCGTTAAAATTTTCTACCATGTTGCTCTCCTGTTCTTGCTGTAGTCACAGAAAAGCACTTCATTTGACACACACTTGACTTCTACAACTATTTTAATATCAAAAATTTGGCTAATTTTCAGTGGATTAGGAATAGTATATTTTGCTCAGGAGACAGCTTGCCTACAGAGAAGTATGGTCAAAGAAAATAAATTACTGCGCCTTCCAGCTTAGAATAGATGGCATCTCATGTATCTGCAGGAAATGTGTCAGTAACACATTAGTGCTAAAACAAGAAAAACTTTTTCACAAGGCAACATACAGGCAAAAATGTTCCTTAGCAGTTTTGATGAGATCAGACAACATACATCAACATTTCTCTTCTTAAATGCTTTTAGATTTTCCTATATGTTTTCCAATATTGTCATAATATTTTTAATAGATTATTATCAATCTTTCTATTTCCCTCTATCCTCACACTCCTCTTCTTACTACTGGTGATCTGGGCTTGCCCTCTCTCATGATTTCCTCATTGATCCTTTCAAAACTTGCTTTACTTTGTGTTGATTATAACATTCTCAAAATATACATTCAGCAGTCATTTAGAATAGACTAGACTAGACTAGACTAGAATATAATAGAATAGAATAGAATGAATAGACTATTTCAGTTAGTAGGGACCAACAAAAAGCATCTAGTCCGATTGGATGACATGCAGAAAGTTGCCAGTTAACCTAAAATCCCAAAATAAAGAAATTAAATCACAGTCAATATCCACATTATCAACTGGAAGTAAAAACTCTTTTTTTCCTTTACCGTAAATTAAACTTTTAATGGAAATGGAGCAACATAACCATATTCTCTTCAGATTCAGGAACAAATACAGCCCATCTGAATGAGGAAGCTGCACGCCTGGCTGGGTATGACATGGAAGGGGCTGGATTTAGCAGCAGGTATAGATTCCTTCATCCCTTCAAGTAACCTGTACCTGATAGCAGTGCCAAAATCCTGAACAGAAAGGCAGATGTAAGATAATTGAAATAACAGAACAAAAGCATGAAAAAAGCAAGCAAAAATCTTCTTAAAAATAATAAAGGGATATGATGAAAATTCCTCTGGGAATGCATTTAAGGTATTTCTGTGCTTGTACCAGCATAATCCTCATGCACACTTTTGGAATTGGAATTTACCATGTAGCATTTATTGATTTTGAACCTCTGTAAGGTACAGGGATTTTGTAAAGCTTTGTTCACTGAAGTGCATTGCAAGTAATTTAAATAGGATATAAATACATCCCAGAGATTTCTATGGCAGCTGGGTAAAATCAAATGATACTTTAAACCAGTCCAGTTTTACTGGGGAGATGAGGCTCATTTTACCCAAGTTGAACCATGTATAAGTTAGATCAGCAGTATATGATCTCCTTGTGGTACAGAAGCACTTCAGAGAAATACTCATCAACACAAGCAGCAACATAATTGGGTTTATTAGCTGCCTTCCATCCAGCATTCACACAAAATCATTTTGCACAAATCATCTCCATGACTAGTGCAACTTTACAGCATATAATGCTATGAATCTTATCTTTAACTCAAAGACTCTAAGCATTCCAGGCTGCTTGGAAAAAGTATGGGATTCCCAAGATTTTCACATGAGTTTGGCAGTTGTTTATTGTTTGTTTTTTTGATTTTTAAGTGGAAAATTACTGACAAAACCTCCAGCCACTTACACTTGATTTTGAATATAACATTTACCTGCCTTATCCTCAAATCCTATTTACCTTGAACTATAAGAAAAATGTTGACCAAGCTGGGGATATGTCCATGGTATATTTCTCTTTTAGGTATATTTGTAATTGATTTTTATACAGCCATTCAAACATACCTAAAAAGCTTCCACCTGATTTTAAAGTATAAATATACAGATGTGGGCCAATCCTCTGCTCTCTCATTCCAAAAGAAGTCAGACCCTCTCAGAAAAAAAGAACCTATCGGAAGGAGGCTGCTGTACTTCTATCAGATACTCTGGCCTTTTGCTCAAGTCCTGGTATGTAAGATAAGCTTTTCATTAATGCTCCAATTTTCCAGAAAGCTTCCTTATACTCCTGAGCCAACAGGACTCCAGCCTTCTGCCTTGGATATCATCCAAAGTATTAACAATGACTGCCGAAGTTTGCTTAATACCTCAGTAAATAAACGAGTTTTACATTCTACCTCCCATGGCTGTCAGCCACTGCCTGTGCTCCCAGACACTGCTGCAGCAATGGGCCAGCAGTAGGATTTAGCTGCCACCTTGGAAGAAATGGATCTGTGAATATCTCTTCAGAAAAATGGTTCATCAGGGTGTCCTCACTTGCATGGCATTCTTAACACTGGTTTTACTCTGGTGTTTCACTGTGAACTCTCTACTTCCAGAGCAAAATAGATTGTGTTAATTCTAATAAATGATTTTATTATCTTCTGTTCTCTTACTAAGCCATACATTAACTCCAATATAAATTAACTCATGAACAGCATTTTTTCTTATTAGCAGCAGTGGGTAAGAAAGACAAACTGTTTTGGATTCCAGAGGAGAACCACAGGATGATTTATTCGCACTGATTAAATTAAACCCTGAATCTTGAGTATCTTTTATAATTAACTGTGTGATTTATCCAGACTGGTCTATTGGGTTGTTTTTACTGCATTCATTTTTTTCACTTGTATACACTTTAGGTCCAACACGATATGTACATTTTAACAGATCAGACAAGCCTAATGACTCTTTGTAGTTTAGCTTTTCTTTTTCATTTTAAACTGCATGTTTTTCCCGAGTTGCTATGGATGTTTGAAAATCAATTCATTAAAATGCACACTTTTCTCATGCAACTGCTGCTTCATATTTGAGTGGACATATTTGAAGGGCTTTTTCAGCTGAATAGTGTTATGCTTCCCTAGCAAAGAAGCTAGAAATGGTTTCCAGCTTGGAATCACAGACACATCACGTATGTCAATGTTGATCTTTTCAACTCACTGCTAATAAAGACTGAAATGAAAAAACATGCAAAGATAAGAGACGGAAAAACCTACTTCTGTGGAAAAATAAACCTTTTCTATCTGCCCAGCCAGATCTGCATCTTCATTACTACTGCATCACTGAGAACAGACATTAAATCATAAACTGGCTCTAGTAAGATGCTCAGCAGTTTCTGTCCAAGATAAATGTAATTTCCCAGTAATTTTAGAAAGGGTGGGTATTGTGAAAGTACTAAGATCTAGCTGAATGAGGAGAAATAGAGAAGGCTGAAGCAGAGCCAGTAGTCTTGCTATTTTTAATATAATCACTAAAGACATATTTTTCATTAAAATCCCCAATAAGGATGGACATTTAACTCTCTTACAGTCCTTAGAGAACCAGTCCAATCTTGCTGTTCTCCTAATCCATTTTACAGGTAATAAAGGAAGACTGACAAATCCCGTATTACAGAGATTATAAACAGTCAGTCTGCTACATATTTACTATGGCATAGCAACAAAGACAGTTGCTGAGATCATTCAACATCTGCCAACGAGTTAAAACTAAATCACAGGAGACTTTCTGGGTATTTCAGCCTTTCAAGTGGGAATCTAAATTCCATGCAAAGAAGTCTGTCTCACATTGCTTTTGTATTATGTCTCACACCTCAATAAGCTGTATTTTGCACCTTTTTGCTATTCTTAAAAGAAAAAAATCAACACACAAAGCTTTATCAAAATCCATCTAAAGATTTCCTTCCAAAAGCAAAAGAGAATGAATAGTGCAGACTGTCAGTTCTGGCTTTCTACATTTTATCAGTGTCCCTCACTCCAAGATCAAAGGAAATATTTGAATTAAGAGTGTTTCCTGTAGGAAGAGGCAGGCAGAAGAAACCACATTGTACATGGCCACTTGCAATTTTATACAAATCAGAACAATAGACAAGTACACACTGCCTGAACAAAGATATGCAGCAGAAATAAAACATAGCCTGGTGTTGGCATTTATAACTACACTTTCAGATGGTCAGAAACACCATGTTCAGTCCTCAGCCAGTAAGGTGTTTCTGGCTACATCTGTCATCTCTTACAAATCACTGATTCAGACTGCCACATATTAAATTCTTCCAGTATATGTTAATGAATCAGTCGACCTGATATAACTGCTTCAGCCAGGCTCTGTACATCTATCTGTCTCCACATGTGTCTCCTCCTGAGCTGCTTACACTTGGAAAATTGACATCTATTGGAGCCAGGGATGGTAAATCACTATTAACATTGCAGCTAAACATGAGTGTGGATTTGCAAGAGTAGCAAAATCTTGCTTGCAAGCTAAAAGAGCTCTATTTATTAGGGAAAAATGTATATTCTACTTTTATACAATTAAATTCTTGCTCCATCTCATATCTATTATAAACTAAATATATTTACTTAGTCTCAATTACCAGCTCATCAAAGAGTTGCGTGTATCTGCAGAAGGTGGAATTTGCTCTATAAGGGCGCCTAAAACCACCCTTTATTGAGTTACTCCCTCTATCATAAAAAGCTTTGGAAAATGAAAAAAAAAAAAAACACATCCAAACCAAAGCCTCAGATATTTACTATTCCAGCCTTTAAAATAACTAGATACAGAGTTTTCATCTAAGTATGAAAATCTCATTCAGATCTTTTCTTACTGTCTTAGAGACCAGCCAGTGGAGCTCAATGTCTCTTTTAATCTTCCCTTTCTTCATCCTGTTCTGCAGGTAGGTTTCTCCTCATTATATAAACTCAACAATAGTCTGTGAAAAATCATATTTGACAGCTCATTCCAATCTGTGCCTCTAGGACTGCATAAAGCAGCAATTCTCAAACTTTTTGGAAATGCAGCCCTCCTTTGGTAGCCTGTCTTGGGTATGATAGCTCCCCTCCTTGACAGCTACTTAGGTTTAACCTAATATGCAGCATGATCCAGGAGTGCCAGATTTCATAACTGTTAGCAGAGTACAGAATCCTCCAGGACTGCAGGGTGAGAAGAGGCTATAATTACTAGTTATAGGTTTTTTCCATTTCCCATGGAGTTGTTAACTATGGGCAATTAAAAATAGGTACTGCTACCACTGTGAAAAAATGGAAATATCTGCTTCTAGTAATGATAGCTGCTTGTAGTTCTCTTTCCTGGAAAAAATGAGTTGTTCCTCTCTTACCTGAGTAGTACTCCACCATACTCCTAGAATCTCATCATAGTACTGCATGGCAGAATTACTACCTGTATGAAAAGCTTGGATTTATTCTTCTATTTAAAAGTTAAAAAAAAAATAAAAACCAAACCAACAATCCTCACCTTGTTTTTAAATGCTAGATCTGGTGAATTGCTTCACTGAAGATTGATTCACCCAAGATATTACTTCAAGTCATTCTCAGCTCCATGAGACCAGCTGTATTTCAGTAATTTCAGAACATTGCAAACAGTCCTGGTGGAGAAATCACAGTGTGGTTGGGGTTCTTTGCTATGCTGCACCTTAGCAGTGAGGTCTACCAAGAAAATGTGAGGATTTTGAGAAAAAATGTCCTTGCAGCCTCGTTGAGACAAAAGACCTGCACTCCAGTTTCCACTGACAGCCCAAATCACCAGCAGTTCCCCAGGTTAACCCCTGGTTGGTTCGTGCAGACCATAGGAACAGATTCAAGAGGATCAGCTCTGCTTTGAGTATCTTTAGACCTCAGAATGAAGACCACCTGAGGAGTCTGGTGAGAGAAGCAGCAAGCACCATCTTCATCATCTTTACCACTTTGGAAATTATGCCTAGAGCCTCTTTGTAGTCCAGCTCTTCATTTCTTTTTGTTCTTACTACAAGTAAAACGTTTGTATTTTTTTCCTCAAAGGGCATCTAACAAAGCATCTTTAAAAATCAAACAATTTGATTTCAGGCTGACATAAATTTGTCACAATTCAGTCCCCAATAATTTATGCTGTTCTGGCTACACTGCCTTTTACTATGCTTCAGCTAAAGCAACTTTATATTTCAAATTTATGGATTCTACTCCAGCAATGTCCTACCCTCACATCTGACTTTGTATCTCCAGTGATCTCATGTTCTAAATAAAGTGATATAACTTTCAATGGTGTTAAGTCACTCAAATTTTGACTACCAAAAGCAGAAATGTCTCCTCTAGAAATAAGTGGCACATCTGTCAAGATTGTAGGCTTTCCATCACAGGTAGTTGTACCACAAGGATCATTCCATTCAGGAAGTAGGTGAGCAAATCTTGTGAGAATTTGGATTTAATTCACTAGTGTTAACTAAACCAATAGACATGGAAAGTTTTCAAATGTCCATAATTATATAGATTAGAACTACACATATGTGCTTTAAAATTTAGGCTTTTCATAAGCCGTATTTTTTAAAAAATCTCCTTTTCTCTCTTTTCCTACACCAAACTGCCCTCCATGATGTTTTTAGCCTTCATTTGGTGAGCTGTGAGAGTGCATTGCATCACAGCAAAAATTTCAGTAAAAGAACCCTATGATTCTGAGGGGAAATCTCCCAACTCCTGAATCATCTCACTCCTAGGGAGGCAATTCCCTCACTCTTTCAAGTAACTCTCAGATCCAGCATCAACACACATTGCCAGTGAATCTGGCTTTGTAAGCCTGTGTTTCACCAAGTACTCTGAAATGTGTGATAGTTTCTAAAACATAAGACCCTCTAAAAGGCATGCAATCACTCCTAAATATTGGTATTTGTAATGTTGCTAGGAAAATTTAATAAAATAAATACTATAAAATAAACTAAAGGTTCAGTCTTACTAGGTGAAATAAAAAATCTTCCCCATAAAACAACCAGCAAGTTGTCTGACTGAGTAGCAGAGGAAGGTCAGTATTTGGGTGACATGGGGCCCCCACCAAGAGCTGTCCTCTGTGTCACCGGGCACACGACAGCATTCTCTGCGGCTCCAGTTACAGATATCAGCAACAGCCTTCCTTAGTGATCATTGAATGTATTCTTTCTTTGCTGCCTTCTCTGCCCAAACATTTTCTGGCTCTCTTTTGTTTCCTGTCATTCGGCAAAGCAGCTGTGACACTTTGGCACCATGAGCTCACCGCAGCTGATGCTGCCCATACATTAAGATGGGGTCTTTAAGGACATGCCTTTCTTTAGGACAATGTGCTAACACAGCACACTGTTTGGAAGCACCTACTAACCATGACACTTATCTCTTAATAATTTTTAAAGGACAGAAATATTTCAGTAGCTCCATTACTTCAACAGCTATGACATAAAAATTTCAATAACTAGAAAAAATATGTGCAAGAATATGGAATAAAAGAAACCTCTGCTGCTTCAAAAATAGCTGTTCTTGTCTTACTTTTTAACAGATACCTGCTGTATCTTTTGGCATAAGAAAATTATACTATTATTTTTATCACAGTGAAAGCCAGCAATTTATCTCCTTATTGACATTTTAAGTTACACAAATTTCTACACCGTAAAATGGAAGCAAAATACAGTGAAATTATTTTATATCTCCAGCTTTATTATCCAAGCCACAATTGCTCCTGCTCTCAACAAGAAAAGTTTAAGTTTAGTGCTACTAAAAAGTGTGTAATCTATTTTTGCAAAACACGAGCTCAGTGTCAATCAGAGCACACCTCCTAAGGACTCCCATTCCATTTGTATCTACAACACAATATTTTCTATATTTTCAAGGAAAATGTTTTTAATAACACACTTTTTTTTTTTTCTAGGTAGGCTTTTGTTGTTACATACAAGATTCTATTTCAAACAAGCTCGGGGCAGGTAATCCTTTCATGATTCTGTGTTCATGGCATTTTTTTTTTCTTTTTTTTTTATTGCTATTATTGTATTGCCTACATGTCATTTGTATGAAACTTAAAACCAGCAGCAGGGGTGAGCCATTAGGATTCATTTTTAAACATAAGAAAATTTTATTGCCTAATCATAAAAAAAATCAGAGGACAAATTATTGTCTGAAAAATTTTCTGCTCATTTCTGAAAGATGACAGTATTTCAGCCCCTTCTTGCTCCCTAAAAATCTCTGCAGCAGTTGCAGAATGTGAGCAGATAGAAGCTCAGACACATTTCTCCCCACGCAATATGGGGAACACCTGCTGCCTTCCTTTTCTTTGATGTGGAGTTTGGCAGTGAGTAAGAGGAGTAAAGCTCTGTATGAGCCAGTGATACAGTGCCCACTGGGGCATGATCCTGTACTGACCTGAAGTCACAGGACTCATTTTCTCATTCGCTTTCTTCAGTGCAAAACACTGCAGAAAAAGCTGAAGAAGGCATAGAAAGCTGCACTGCAGCAAAATATCAGGCCAAAACCAATAACAATCCCTTTTCCATCAAAAGCATAAAAATTCATACAGTGCTTTGGGGTCAAAAGCTATTATTGCTATATTTTAAATTCAGATTAGTCAAATTTTTCTCTGTGTAACCTCCTTCCCAGTTACCATAAAATCAGCTCAGCTGATTTGGATTGTCAGACCTCAAACACTGAAGAGGGAACTTAACAGACAGGTGCAGAAGAATCCCCAGGTAGCTCTGATGCTTTGTAATGCTGGTGGTGAATTGCAACCAGAACTCTGAAGAAGAATTCAGTGTGGAGGTGTCTGTAATGCAGTGAGTATCTAAGGGCAGTGAGTAGGAGCGAGCATTGCTGAACCAGAACATGAAAGCATGAGAACTCTGGGCTGGGTTCGATAGTGATAACATATACATGTACACACATATATGGAAAATTGCCACACGTTGAGGATTTCACTGTCCCAAAATGTATCAGTTTAGACTGAGCACTAGAAACACCCTGTGATAGGGGCCTACAAGGTGATGCTCATTCATTCTGACTTTCAGCAAAAACTAGATACCCTCACTTGAGTACTATCTTGGTAGTAAATAACTCACAGTAGTTTTGTTCTGTTTAAACTCCACTAGAAATGCCACTACGTTACTAAGACAGAACAACAATAAAAGACTTAGCAACCTTATAAAGTTCGGGTGGAGCTGAAAACCACTGTTCTCAGGGGCAAAATTGTCCTTGGAAAAATGAGCTCTTCTCCGAGACTTACCTAGATGAAAAGCAAGAACTAGAAAAATGTCTTATGGCAGTTTATTTAAGAAATAATTTCTCTGGATTACTACTCAGGGATTTGATTTTGTTCCCTGAGCACTTCAATGTTTCATGAGCAAGTCTTCAAAATCATTTTTAAAATAGTACAAAAGGTAAAAAAATATTTTCCGCTTAGCTTTTGTTATTATATATAAGACCTCCAACCTTTCCTTCTGCAATTGGTACAAAAATAATAAGAAACATTTAGTTATGTTTTCTTATATGACTACAAGCCATAAATGACAAAAGTATGAATACAAAATTACCATCCACACCTACTTCTACAGTCAACCCATTACAAAATATGTTCAATAAAACAATATTTTGCAATGAAATGAGATTTTAACTTAAGCTGATAAGCATTTTTGTCTTTGTATGCTGGTAAGATGGGCAAGATTTTCTTAGACCTAATTATTTCCCATAATTAAAAATTGCTGCTTTTTTAATAATAAAACAACCATAAAGTCATTTTACTCCAGAATTAATAGGTACCACCATTCATGCTGTGTGAACAGTAGAGGAATGGTGCAGAAGAAAAACATCTGTACAGAATGCATTTCACAGTAATACACTCTGTCATACAAGAGTGATTGATAGATTTCAAGGTCCTAAAATACCTTTCTACATTGAAAACATCAGAGAATGTCATCAAATTTCATCAAGTGGTCACTGCAATTAGTCCACAATTTCTGTTTGAATAAAAGTATTGTAGTGTATGCCCCGTTTGAATAGTTTGGATGGCTTATCACCCCAGTGATTAAAAAAAAAGTCATCTTTTAGTAATAATTTATTTAGTTTCAGCTTAAATTTTCTACCACTTATTATGACTTTTTTCTTGACAAATTTAATGATTTTTTTTCCTTTAGCAGAACTACAAGCTGTCAAGTAAACTCCACAAACTCTTCTCAGTACAAATCTCCATGTTTTAAGACCAACTTTTTGCATAAGTATAGAAAGATTTTATTACACTGGATATTATAAATATGTTTTGGGTCATAAAATCACCGAACAATTGAATGGTTTAGGTGGGAAGGGACCTCAAAGATTATCCAGTTCCAACCTCCCTGCTGTGGGCAGGGACACCTTTCCCTAAATCAGCTTCCTCAAAGCCCTGTCCAGCCTGGCCTTGAACACTTCCAGGGATGGACCATCCACAGCTTCTCTGGACAACCTGATCCTTGTCTAACCATCCTGATAGTAAAGAATTTTTTCCCTAATATCTAATCTCAACCAACCTTTCTTCATCTTAAGGCCATTCCCCCTTCTGCTGTCACTACATGACCTCATAAAAAGTCCCTCTCCAGCTTCCTTATGGGCCCTGCTTCAGGTACTGGAAGGCTTCTATAGTCACCCCACAGCTGAACTTCCCAACTCTCTCAGCCTTTCCTCATAAGAGAGCTCCTCCAGCCCTCCAATGATCTTTCTGGTTCTCTGGACTCTATACAACAGTTCCATGTCCTTTTGAATTTGGGAACCCCAAAGCTGGATGCAGCACTGCAGGTGGGGTCTCACTAGAGCGGAGCTGAGGGACAGGATCCCCTCCCTCCCCTGCTGCCCACGGGGCTCTGGATGCAGCCCAGGACACGTTTGGGTTTCTGGGCTGAGAGTGCCGTGGCTGGCTCATGTCCAGCCTCTCAGCCACCTGCATCCCCAAGTCTTTCTGAGTAGGGCTGCTCCCAGTCTGCTCATCCCACAGCCTGGATTGAAACCGGGGGCTGTCCTGACCCAGGTGCAGCACCTTGCACTTGAACTTATTAAACCTCATGAGATTCCCATGGACCATTCTTGAGCATGTCCAGGTCCCCCTGGCTGGATCCCATCCCTCAGGCACGTCAAGCACACCACTCAGCCTGGTGCCATCTGTACACGTGCTGAGGGTGCATTCAGTCTCACTGTCTATGTCATTGGTGAAGACATCAAATAACACTGGCCCCAGTACAGACCCCTGAAGGCACCACTTGTTACTGATGTCCATCAGGATCTCAACCACTGACTGCTACCCTCTGGATGCAACCATCCAACCAACTGCCTACTCACTGGACAGTACACACCTCACTGGAGAGAGAAATCCTCTCTCCAATTTAGAGAGAAGGATGTCATGATGGACTGTGTCAAAGACTTTATGGAAGTCCAAATAAATGACCTCTGCAGCCCTTCCCTTGCCCCCTGAGGGAGTCAGCCCATCACAGAAAGCACTGGATCGGTCAGGCAGGACTTGCCCTTGGCAAAGCCATGCTGGTTATCTCAAATCACCTCCCTGTCCCCCACGTGCCTTAGCACATCTGCTAGGAGGATCTGTTCCATGATCTTCCCAGGCACAGGTTGGAAATTCCCAGGGTCCTCCTTTCTACCCTTTTTTAACATGGGTGCAACATTTCCCTTTTTCCAGTCCCTGGGACTTCACCTGACTGCCATGACTTTTCAGATATCACGGAGAGTGGCTTGGCAACTACTTACCCAAATCCCTCAGGACTCTGGGACACATCTTATAAGGTCCCATCAACTTATGTATATTCAGGTTCCTTAGGTTGTCATGAACTTGGTCTTAACCTACAGTGGGAAGCACTTTGCTTCCCCAGTTGTAATCAATAGTAAGTATCATTTCAATAAAAATACAAGTAATATTAGCAGGAAATTGTTTACTTACTGCAGATGAGAGAAGTATCCAAATACCAACAGAAAGAAAAACTATTTTCATTTTAATTTACCTAAGCCACCAACTGACTCAACAACCCACAAACTGACTCATTCAGATATAGATTTTCTCCAGATCTCTCAATCATTTTGCATAAAATGTTAACTTCAGAAAAGATAAGTTTTCTCAAATGTCAATAAAATTATTACCATCTTCAAACATGAGCTCCATGGTATTTTTATAAAGAACTTTTTGTCATTATGTTTTTTTGGATTGCTGTCATATCCAACTGTTTTCCAGTGCATTGACATGTGTAATTGACATGACTAATATGTAACTTCTGAAGTTTTCTCTCTATTGCTCTCTTTCTGTATGAATTTCTCTCAGTCTTGCTCATTCAGTGCCAGTGGTATTCTTACAAACAAGGGTGGAGGCTTTGAGCCTAATCTGCAGGAAACCAGAGTTCAAAACAGACTTCAACTCACCTTGGCCTGTGTTGCTGAATTCACCCAGTGCCTTTTCCTGGATTAGCAACCCTTTATTAAAGAATGGTAACTTTAAACCACAGTGTATTATCCTACTGAAATCCAGGTGAGAGGCAGTGAAAGGATGTAAAACACAGCTTTGGTCATCATCTACCAGCATGAGAGATGTGGTACTATAGCTAGCTGGACATGGAAGACAGGAATTCTTAGAGATAATATTGTGTGAGATCATCATGGACATAACAACAATTCTTGAACTTCAAACAGATTCAGTTCTCAGTATTTTTTAACCTTCAAGAAAAGGAATGCCTGTGTAAAACCAAGTGTTCCCTCCAGAACATTGTAGTTTCTCTGCAGTACGGAATTTTGCTTTTACAAACTTTACCACTCTGAGCATATCTTATGTGGTAAATTCTTATTTGGAAAATAAAATCAATACATGCAAGGACTGCTTCTGCAGCTGACAATGGTATTTCACATGTTTCTCTTCTGTAATGAATGGGGACACTAAATTTAACAGTTAGTGACACAGTATAATCTCCTACCTGTGTATTTAAAAAAAAAAAGCTTTGTGAAGTACAAAGGGAAGGACACTTCCTCATTAGCTATTCAATATGGCTACAGTTTAGAAAGAAAATCACCTTGCAGAAGCTTGCTTTCCATAAATAAAAAACTTTGTACACCGAAATCAAGCTCTGCAGAAATCTTGATTACAGAAAAATATGTTAATGAGCACTACAAAAAAAAAGTTCAAGGAAAGTGTGAATCTAATGCTTTTACATCACTGTGTTCATTTAGGAATTTTTAAAAATTAGTAAAGTAAATATCTTATTTACATTGCGCCAAGATCAGAGCTGTCACCACAGTTTGCTACTTGGTATGCAAGCATTATCCACATTTTCAACTCATAAAAACCAGAGAAATGTCATGATTTGCCTAATGTCACATAGCAGGAAATAGGAATCAAATCCTGTTGTATGGCCACTTGACATTCAAAGCCCTCCACAATCTGCTTCCTAATATTTCTCTCTTCTCCCATCACCCCCACCTCTCCAGTCAAACAACTTGAGCCTCCAACTCATTTTACTCTCGTTTGCTGTGGTCTTCCTGTTAATATATTTGGAGGTCCCTTTCTGAACCAAGTTGCAGCTTCTCCTCTGTTCATTAATGCTTATCTTAAAACTCAGTCCCTCAGGATTGTCATGGGCCAGCACAGATGTCCCTGCGTGTGACCACTTCTCAATCCATCCTTACCCGTGTCCATGGACTTTTCAGCCCCTCAGGCCTGGTGCAAGTGGGTTTTCAGCCCACAGTGACTACAATATTGCTCTCTCTTCAATGACTTAAATATTCTTCTCCTTACTACACTACAGAAAAGAATTCACTGTCACATTAAATTGATGTTACCAGCATATTGTTAACCATCTTTACACTACTATTAATTTATGCAACCTCTAAATCCTTGCAGTAATTATACATCCTAATTGATCAACCCCTTCAGGCTGGAAGTGTATCTTTTCAAAGAGATTTAAAATTTCCAACATCTTAGGTGGCAACATAAAATAAATAAGCACTATATAGTTCACTATAGATATTTGAAAAAAAAATTAGTGTTTCTATATACAAAAGAGTCTATATCAGATTAAACACAGGTTTATTCTTTAATAAGCACAGGTGAAAGAAAAATCCCTAAAATGTATCTCTGAACTTTTTACAGTAACCAAAATAAGTAAGTACCGGGAAAAAAAACCCTATGCTGAACATGAGTGAAGCAGGATAAAGTAAATAATCATCAAAAATTGTGAAACTTGTTATACTGTAGAAGAAGAAGGAAGGAATGTATTTGCAGCCAAGTGTGTCTGTGCTGGTACATTTGCATGATTATTACCATGGCAAAAATTTTTTTGAGCTTAGGAGTAAATTGGAATTTAACTGCATCTTTTCAGTTTAAAGTTGGTGGCTGCTTATTGCTTATTATATTTTCATTGTTTATTTCAAACTAAGAATTTATTTACAATCAAGAAGATTACTTTAAAAGAAAAGTCAAAATAAATGACTTTTCAAAAATATCATTTATTCTTAAATCATAAGATACTCCATTATTGTAGAGCCTAAATGTGGATCAAGAGAAGGAAGACAGGGCTATCCTTCTACAGAGTTCCTATTAGTGGTTCTCTCAGTTTTAAAAACTTGGCATGAGAATGTAGCTACCTTAAACCTTATATGTTTTTAGGTGCAACAAAGGCACCACTAAAGATTAGAAACCTTAGCACTATAAAATACTCTTAAGACAGAGGATTTGGAAACTATCCCATTCGAAGTTAAGATGCAGATCTGAAGTTTGAAAAAGTTCATGGAGGTATTTCAGAAAGTTTGGATGGGAGCTCATACTCCTCTACATTTCTCTAATACAGCCTTTGCTCACACTTTGCTGCTTCTGCAGTTGCAGGAAATTTAGTCAGTTTGCCAAATATTCCTGGAGTAGCGCTCATCTCCTCCTGACGCAGACACGTAAAATAGGTCAGATCAAACATGTCCCATGAGTACCTCTTCCCCTTCAGTAACTATAAATGGGACAGAGGAACTGACTCAGCTGCAGAGATCTGAAGTTACATGAATCCCACACCACACAACTAACAATCCGGCAAGATTCCTCAGAAAAAAAAAAAAAAAAGTTGAAATGTTTCTTATCAAAAGCAATTTGAAAAAAAAAAATCAGATTTTTAAATATCTCATCTACCACAGTCTTATTTCTGAGAGAGTACTGAATTCCTGGAGTTGAAAAGGAATTTGGTACATGTTGCTTCTGCCCAAGAGGTTTGTCAATAGGTGCAGCTTCCAGTCAGTCTGGGATTAGAAAATAATTGAAAAATTGTGCAGAAGACATTTTGCTGTAATTCTCACTAGAGGACAGATATCTACACTTTTTGTGATATTTTTTTAAAAGCTGGAGCTTTTGAAAGTACATAAAAACACACTTTTTTTTTTTTTTTTTTTTTGAAATCAAAGTATTCTTTGAAGATAGCTGAGAAACAGGATTTTTTTCCTTGTATTAAAAAAAAAACCAGACCAGGTAGATGACACCTCAAGAAGCAGAAGTAAAAAAACCCCACCATTTTCATGAAAATTTCACTCACATCCTGCTTGTGTGTAAGAAAAATCAAAACATTGCTTTATTTTGGGTTGTTTGTTGTTTTTTTTTTTTTTTAACAAAACCAATTGACTTCTCTGAACATTCTGATCCTTATATAAACTAAAGTTGACTGAGAACATCAACAGATGTTTGAAAGAAAAATTTAGTTTTCAAAAAAATGGAGGTTCTACAATACAGTTCTAATGAAACAAATAATAGAATCAAAATATTTAATTAGAGGTAAATTTAACACTACAATGCATCTGAGCCAGATATGAATGGTGGGTCTTGAGATAAAAGAAAGAAGTTGGATGGGACTGTGAGCAAGTTGATACGGTTAAAGATGTCCCTGCTCATTGCAGGGGGATTGGACCAGGTGGCCTTTAAAAGGTCTCTTTCAACTCAAGCCATTCTGATTTTGTGACTTTGGGGTATTTCAAATGCTCCTTCCAGACTGTGGCCTCCTGGATCAGGTGAACAGGGAAGCCTGGCCCAGTGGCAGGGTTGGTTCTCCTCTCCGTCGTGGACACACGAGATATGAAGATCCAACTTCTAGGAAAAGGGCTGGCAAATCCTCCACTCTGCCCTCAGGCTGACAAACCTTGCAGTTCAGGCTGAAAAAGTTCAGTGGTAACATAAAGTCCCCAAATTTTTAAATATTTCAGTATTTTATCTTCTTCAAAACTAATATTTTGAAAATATTATTGAAAATATAAAAATAATAATATTTTAATTGGTTTATTCCATTAAGACATTTTAATTTACTTCTTTATTTTTGCCCTGAGATGGAACAAAACCAAATGTTACAATATGAGAAGCTCCCATAAAGAAAAAATTTGAGCAGATAAAATTAAAACATCTTCAAGGAATACTCTCTGCTGCAATTAAGGAATGAAAGCAAAAAACCACAAAAACTATACAGGCAAAACCATCCCAAAATATAATGTATTTCTTCATTCTGTTGTGTTCTGTAAAACATAGCTTTGTATCTGCTCTACACTTAAAACTTTTAATCTAATGATCACACAAAACCAATGGCTCAAGAAGTTAAATGCAGCAGCTCTATGCAGCCACACTGCACTTGGGAGCAATTTGAGATCCCTTGCTCTTCAAGCAAAGACTCACCATCACTGCTCAAATAACCTATATACAACAGCCAGAGATTACAGGAACTGTCATTTTCTGCCACTGCAGTAATTTTTGGGGAAGAGCGAAATGTTCCCTTCATTATTTTAATTTTTAGAATAGTGATAAACACATTCCTATAGGCTTGTTTTAGGAGAAACCTGTTCTGATATTTGGAAGATTCAAGGAACTGTTCTGTTTTAATCTGCATATTCAAATAACTAGAAGGGCTATTAAAAGGAGAAAAGAAGTCTAATTTTTTTTTTTATCTTTCACCTTCCTCTTTTAAAGAAGCCTTCAAAAGTAATGCTTCTTTAAACTCTGTGACTACAAGGTTACAAAATAGTAACAGATCTTGAATCTGAACTGCCTTTCTCATTAATATTATCATCCTTGGTTTGTCTCCAGACTTATATTTTAAGACTTTGTTCACTTGTGAAAGCAAACCAAGGCAATGAAAAAAACTGGTTCAGCTGTGGTTATAATATTCACCAATTTGATATAAGATCATGATAGATCAGCACACTTACTGTACCTCTTTCTACTTTATTCAATTACCTATTTTCTGACTGCCCTATTGGGCTATTTTCTCGTGAAATTCAGCATGCTTGCAAGTTGATCTTCCCTCTCACACAGATGTCACGCACAAAGATGCACTTTTATTATTTCACACCCAAGAAGTATAACAAATCCTGGTTCTGTTCCTTCCCATCACCTAGAGCACAGAAATTAGCTGAAGGCCACGTTGGAATCCCACTTGCACCTGCTTACTCCAAAGTCCATGTTTTCACCAGCTCTAACAGGCTGGTGAATAAATACAGAACTGCCACACAGTCTGAAAGCAGAGGGATGTAGGGGAGGTCTGGCTTAGCTGGGTAGAATGATCCAGCTCAGCAGACCATAATACTCTGTGTGTCCTGCCTTGATGTAACATTTTACCATTCACTCTTTCTCATCTGGACTGAAATCCAACATACAATGCAAACACACGGCTTTTTCTCTCACCAAAGTTAGTTACATACTTTCCATGGCTACAGGAACCCAGTGGGAGCACTTTAATATAGAGACTTCTGGCCAGAACACAGTTATAAAAAACGCATTTAACTACTGTATTTTCTGCCCACACTTAGCACTGCATTAGCAGCTCAGTAGCAAAAATCCATGGAATTTTGATTTTCAAGAAATATTTCCTACACAGGGCCTGATGAGCAAATACTAGCATAATTTTTTTTTCACGATTACTGTGAATATATCTGTTACTTTTTCTTCTGAGGAAAGTTTCTGAATACCTGCACATCCAATCTTTGTCCACATCAGAACTGTTCTATCATTCTTCAGAATACCCTCAGCACTGCAGTCTCCATCAGCCTGTAATAGAACCCACGCATTATTCAGGGCTGCTATTTGTGCTTACTCAGTTTTCTCTTGTCAAAGGGGGCAAACCATACAAAGAATCAAATCAGATTACACCGAAATCATTCTCTGACAGAAACCAGTAGCATTTGCTGAGGGAAAAAAGGTAAGAATGGGGCAATAGATCATAACATTCACATTGGTGTGACCTTCCCAGGTGCCAGCCATCCATCACTGCGGAATATCCTCAGATCTGCCAGGCCTCATGTTTTTTAAGGGTGTCCCTCAGCAGATTCATGAAAAAACAGGAATCGTCACTTAATTAATAATTTTAAAACCTCATATAATGGAATGGCAACATATTACTGTAGGTTAAGATATTTTTTAAAAAAATCACTATCTGAAATCCTCCTTTTTCTCTTTACACCACTTGACTATTTTTTTGGTAATTCATCCAACAAATACCATATGTGACTTTGAAAAAAATTCATACTGTGAAATCTGGAAGATACAGTCAAGAAAGACAAAAAAGCTTTTTGTCAAATCTGAAAAATATTACATTTCTAATGCTACAGTAACATCTTCCTAACAAGCGCTTTACATTTAAACACTGTCTTAAGAGAGTTCTAGGTCAACTTAAAAAGCACAGTCAAGCTCTTCAGAGGAATCCAGTTCGTATTCAGCATGGGTACGGATGGAACAGAAAAGGTGAACTAAAATTTTTATCTATTTTCATAATGACTTCTTGCTTGCAGTGGTCTGTCCTACTTTCTTTCCCCTTAGCCACACAGTAGTCTCTCTTGTGAGGAGAGAATTCTCAATGGTCTCTAAGGAAAATTCCCTAATAATTTTTTATCCTAGAGCAACTTATCATCTTCATTAAAAAAAAAAAAAGCTTACATTTGCAAAAAGATATATTTGCAGAAATAAGCTTTCACCTCCTGAGATGAAACCAAGAATAAAAAGCTAATTCGAGTTTGTCACATATGGAGAATAACTACACACAGATAATATATGAACTGAGAAATTGCAGAGTGAATACAAAATTCATTCATGAGGCACCTGGGGATTCTGGCAGGAATTTATATTTATTTTTTCTGTAACTATGCAATTATCTCAGTGGTCTGTAAGGTAAGGTCCAGAGCTCAAGTCGTTCTTCTGGGGAAGCATTGCTAATATGCATACTGAGGATCACCTTTGGAAAAGGAGGAATAACCTCTTTCAGTTTTCATGCAGTTGTAAAGCATCAGTTAGTGAATTTTTGGCACCAATCTGGTTTCAGAGAAATATTCAGTTCATTTGCATCTTCCCAAACGTTGGCTTTACAGTCCTTCCTGGATGCCAGCAGACACCTACTCACTGGAGAAGAATGAAAACCAAACCTTCTAGATCGTCTAGAGTTGTGCCATATCAAATTTTACAAAGTAAGTGAATAACGCAAAATATTTTTATTGCACAAGGCACTCCAAACAGCAGATTCAAGGCAATTTTAGGAATTTCCATCTAATCTCCTTTTAGAAACCCTGTTCTAACTATCTTACTGGGAAATGAATACTTTGAGTAACCTTGAACATGTACACACATCACAGCACTAGGAAGTCTGAATTACAGGTTTTTCTAGTGTGTAAAATTTTGATGTCATCAAAGTGCTCAATTACTAACTAAATGAGTAAAATAAAGGTCCAGATTCTGCTAAAATTCCAATAATCAAAACTGCTGTGACCTATATTTTTCCATGCTGAAAGCATAAAGGGTGAACACTCGTGTTTACTAAGTGACAACATTTACTTATAGCTGGGGACATGCTTAACCCTTTGCATTGGCAATCAGTCCCAAAACTAAACAGATAGACTTAATCATTGCTTTCAGGTATTAAACTATTACAGAAATAGCTCTCCTTTGATTTATGAAGTGAAAAAATATCATCATTATACCTGACACACATTATTCACAATTGAAATGTGACTAAAAATGAATCATGAATAAATAAAATGTAAAATACTGTGAAATGAAGAAGCAGTAAGACACTACTGAAATTAATCTATTTCCAACAGAGCTGCCAGTTCAACTTTTACTTACAAAGACTAGGAAAAAGAGCCGTTGCATACTGACTCCAACATAACAGATAATATCAGAGTACCCTGACTCCCAGCTTAATAATGTGTGCTCAGGAAAAGTTGTATTGGCAGTCTGTAAATGGGTCGGGGGATTCTTTTTTTGGTTTTGTTGTTTTGTTGTTTTTTTTTTTCTCAAACTGGTGTTTAATTGACATCTGTACAACTGGGAAGGGCTTTCCAAAAGTTCCATGGCAATGATGAAGCTGGTCAGAGTTCTGTTAGCACAGCTGAGAGGAGCTGAAGGGCTGGGAGATGGGTAGAAATCCCAGGTATGAATGAGCCTTCTCCCAAGAGAAACCACAGCAGAAAGGTAAGTTCTTCATGTAAATTCAGCATGCATTTTGGGGGATGAGACTTGACCAAAAATAATCTGTCTTTTGGAAAGGTAATTAAGCATTCTGATAATTACTTTACTCTGACACTCTGGTAAAGATTACAGGTTATGGAATGTTATGTGATCTTTCTCTGTGCCTATTCTTTTGTATAATAGTTGTTTTACTGAACTCTGCACAGAGCAGAAAACTTGCTTTTCATGTGAACAGTGTCTAAACTTGCAGAGTGACTTGGGTGAGGCCAGCAGAACACTGCCCTCTGTTTCCCAGAGTGACATTCCCACACAAAGCAACACTCACACCCCATTCTACGGTATCAGGGTTGTAAAAATGGAGCTCCATCAAACCACCAAAGCCCATCATCTGGCAAGAAGAATTCCCCACCCTTAGAAGAATTAAGCAGAGTATCTTTGTCAAATAGAAGGAAAACATAGGAGCTCCTGAACCAAGTCTATCTTCCAGACTGCAGCAGAGACAATGGAAAACTGACTAGAAAGAAAATGTTCAAATATTTATTTGGTAATGGTTTGTCTTAAACAGAGCTAAACATATTCTATAAAATCGGGCAAACCCTGTTTAAATATTTGGTGTCTTAAATCCCCTTAAATCCAGGAACCCTGGACTAATACTAGTGGCATCAAAAAGGAGCTGAACCTGTAACCCCTCTAGTTTACACCAAACACAGAAACAAATTCAGGAAAACTGGTCAAGCTACTCATTAAAGGTCCTATCTTATATGCCTCTCTTGATAGCAGGGTCTCCTTGTGCAGGGATGAACTTTCATCTGAAAGCAAGTTGATATTATTCTAATTCCAGATGGACAAAAAGAAAGACACTTAATGACAAGAGGGTTAGTAGTCAAACATATGTAACATAAGTTCAGATTCTGGCAGTTTCATGCAGACTTAGGTGAAGCTCATCCCCTTTTAATGCACTACTATTTCATTTAGAGTCTTGGGCATGAGCCTCCTTAAACTGCGAGTTAAGAGAAAGAAGCACAAGCCCACTCCTTTTACAGCCTGTGTAGTGGGTAGCTGGTCCTTTCAGAGCCCTTCCCTACCTGCTAAACTGTGAACACAGTTCCATAATCTGAAGAGGATAACATATTGTTCTAGAGTTCTCCCAAGTAATTCTTCAGTTAGGAAAGTTTGACAATTGGGTGTGATCAGTTCCTTCATTCAAGCTGAATCAGATCCTCCACCAAAGCTGTGTGTTCCACTTTCTGAAACAGCACCCATTTGACAGCTGTTTATTCTCAAGCCTGTGTGTTGTGTCCATTTCCTCCTCCCTGCTCAGTTATTTACTTTCAGATTACAAACTCATTAGAGCAGGTGTTACTCAGAGAAACAAAAGCAAATGGACAGAAAATAACCCACCCTCATCCCTAGATCTTTGTTGGGCAGCATAAAACCCAGCACACATAGTACTAAAACAAACTTCCCATTCTGCTCTTCAAATGCCACTTGATTATAGCATTATAAATTTTATATTGTCTGAAAGTGTGAGTGATTGCTTCAAAGAACATGATCATTTTATTTTTCTGCAGCTCTTATGATGGAAATTCACCAGATAGCATCAGTTAACTCTGGGGTTTCCTGCAAACTTTCAGTTTTCATTCTTGTCATATTTATTCTGAATATGCAATTTTTGTAGCTGCTTTTTGTCCTTGGAATTTATCCCCTGCATCTAACATATGTTGGTAAACTGTAATTATAAGCTGACCTAGTTAACTAAAATAAATTTCCAGGTAAGTAGTACTAACAAGAATATTTTAACAACTTGAAAATTGAGGCAAGACAAATTTGCAGAACCTGACCCCAGTTTTCAAGAGGAAAAAGAAAAAAAAGGAGCAAAACAAAACAAACACAGCCAAACAGATACTTCTTAAATATAGACCAAGGAAAAATCAAAATTTAATGAATACTCCACGCTGAAAAATATTTGGGGTGGAGTTAGGTCTGTCAACTGCGTCACTACCTCCAAGGTGACCTACCTAAATACTTGATGATATTTAGCTTGGTATCTTGTTTTCATTAATATTCAGCTATCTCCAAACAGTCATGGCAGTTGACTAATTCCCAAAGTTCCTTTTCCCCTCCTTTTCTTCATCCTTTAGGACATTGAAGTAAGATTTTGGATAGTCACCAGTGAGTACAGCCATCTCCAACAAATGGCAGGAGTTGCATAATCCACAGATTGATGCCATGAAGAGAAGAGGCAGTGTTTAGCTAAGAAGCTGGGCTGGGAGGTGTGGCCAGGCCTCAGAAGAGGCTTGGTGGAAGACTTTGGTAGTTTGAGTAAGGCATTGACTGACTACATACTGAGACTACTGAGACTCTTAAAAAAATAGAATAGACATTCGCATTATTTGGTGGTGATTTATCCACATTAATCAAGGCCTATAACCTTTGATGCTATTTTTTTAATTCAGCATGAAAGTGCGAACACAATGTAATGTCTGACTTATAAATCTGCTTCATAAGAGAGGCCAGATTAATAGGAGACTAACTTTTACACAGACACAAGATTTGAAACCTTAAGAGAAATAGTCGCATAAACTAATCCTACTCCCAAACCCCATCTCCCTGTTGCCATGTCATGGACACCAGCACTAATACCAACAATGGTTTCACTGCTTGTGAGCAAGGCTGTGGTTTAGGTCCCTTTTTTTAAATTTTTTTTTTTATTATTTTTTTTTTTATTTTATTCAAACCAATACCCTTTAAAAAATCTAGATCAATGGTCACTGTCAGGAATAGCATAAAATTTTGTTACTGTCATTCTGTACTGCAAAGCTGCAGGCTGGTAATCAGTGAAAGAAAACACAGACAGTTGGTTAACACACAAACTCTTCCTCAGGCTTTAAGATGAGGCATGACCTTCCAGGTGAAGTAACAACTGCTCTGAGTTTAACTGAATTTATCAACCAACTAAAAAAGTTGTAGAGAAAAGACAACCTTTGCTCTTGGTGCAGAGAAGAATAGTAAGAAGACAAGAGGTTACAACATCTTTACCCCTTTTAGGGCAGCAGCAGACAGACAGGTAATTATCTCCTGCAGAATAATGTGAGCAGAAGATTTCTGTGTACCAGAAATTCAAAACACCTCATTCAGCATCCACGACTGATTTTCATAAGGTACTTTGTAGAATATGTTGAGGTTCAAACTTGACAGATCAAAGATTAATTGGGGAAGAGGGAGTAAAAAAGTGGGGGTGGTTACATGTATCTGGATATTTCCTGAGTTTTGTTGAACTTGGTAAGTTCCTTGCAATACATAGTGTGTGTTTGGTCCCCGCTTCATTGTCTTCTTTGAGGACATCTGGAAGTATGTGACATTTTGGGAGGCACATCTATCTCTGCACATTACCTTGTGCTTGCTGGCTGTGACTTAAAGCTTATGTAACCATCATTGCATGCTGCTAATCTGTGACTGAAAGAAAAGACCTTACACCCACTGCAACCAGCTGTACTTCCCATAAAACTTCTAGTTACTCATTTTACATGTAAAACCAGCTTGTTTAATCAATGTGTTACTTGGAAGAAAAATAGGTAGGCATTATAAGCACTAACTCTCTGTCCAGAGAGACTGTGTATCAACAAACTATGTTTAGTATTTAAGTACCATTTGCTGAAACAAACCACACAGGGGAAAAAAATCACCATAAGATGCAGTAATTTACTAAGCTACTGCTCAAGAAATTCCTTCTCAAAAGGAATAAAATATATAAAGTTCCTCTAGTCTTTTCAAAAATAAAACTCCCTAGATGTTGGATGAGTACAGCTGTTCTGAATGGCAAACTCTTACTGGGAATGCAGTAATGCATTGACGCTGTGGAATGATTGAAGTAGATATAGAACCCTTCCACCACTGCACAAATAAAGGCCCTAAAAGTCACATAAGAAATTCATTAAATTAATTTCATTTAATTTCATTAAAAGAAAGCTCATTAAGGTCTGTACACATCAGCATCCATTCCCTTCCTGCTTTCACTTGACTGTCCGTAACTCATGTCCTCATGGTCCCCTTCCTTCAGCTCTCCAATACCAGACTCCCCTCCCGTTTCTCTGTCTCTCCGGTGGACCTCCTGCACATTTGCCTGCTTTTATCCCTTGGCTTGCTCATTCTGCTACGCCCGTTTCTCCTCTGTCTCATTTGGAGGTCACCCTCACTTGTTTGCAAATACCTGAGGCTGAGTTTCCCAGAGAAATTTCTTTCAAGTGTTAAAAATATTCATCAGTCACCCCATTTCAGTCCCTTATGTGACAAACCTGCTTGATACACAGAACCTCCCTAAACAGCTCACTGGCAAGACCCATAGATCTCCAAATAGTTCTGAAGAAATGTAGCTGGTAATCCTCAAGCAACATAACTTTAGTTTAAGCGACTTCATTAGTCTCCCCTAGTGGGGAAAGACAGGTGAATCACTCTCCAAATGTGTTTAGCTCTCCCCAAGTTTAACCTGGTTTTCGAAGAGCTGAAGTGCAGCACCTACTATGTAGGTATTTACAGATACTTGCCCTAGCCTGGGAAACGTATTAAGATAATACTAAGTGGAAAGCAATAGCTGCACTCAGGGAGACATTTTTCTGACCTGTGTTAGATATGTACTGTTGGATAAAATTAATTGAAATTTATATACTAGAAACAGGTTAAAAAGGAGCCTAGAGTGATTAGCTCAATTAATTACATTTAGTGAGATGATTCCCAACCCTTACATTAAGAGAAATAAATCCTTTCTATTCCCAGAGCAGTTTCTCATAGTGTATATGCATTTCTAGACTCCATTTTTTTTTTTTTTGCCACAGCTTTGGCCTGAAAGAATGAGTTAGTAGTTTTATTTTGCAAATCTCTTATCCTTCTAGTCACCTTTCTTCAATTTCTCATGCCTCAAGCTGATCCATTGAATATCTCAGGTTTGCTACTGCAATTGATTGTTTCTTCCAAAAGAAAAAGTAACTCCATTTTATCTTAAATATACATCTTTACAGATCATATATAACTCACTAATCTCCATTTCTGATCTCCTATTCTAAGACTTTAATTTTTCATTTCATCCTTTAAACATCCATATTTCAACATGCCTTTCTCCATTCCTTGGCTTCTCTTCTGCTTTCTTCCCTTCTTCATCTGCATCTTCACCTGCTTACTCCTCACTTGCAAATATAAAACTGTTTGACCAACAACAATATTGCGCACTGCCTTCCTAGATTAATTAATAATGACCATGCTGAGCCCAATCAAATACACATCCAGTTCAGCACTCCTATGATGGAAGCTAGCAGTGAATTTTGCCTCTTGGAGACTTTCCATCCTCTGCCAAATTTCTAACCAAAACCAAATGAATCTTTCCTCCGGTTACTGAATTTCCTTCCAAAATTGCCTGTGAACACCACATACATTTTTTAGCAAGATGGTAGATACACTGATTTTTTATGAATAACTGCAGAGATTTTAGCTAAATTTTAGGCTATATTGCCAGTGGGATGAGACCAAAATATGTATCATTCTCAGGCAGCTGGAATATACGCGGCCTTTTGACTTGCACACGTCTTCTTATAGATTTGGATACCTATGAATGATGGCCACCACCCACATCTGAGCTCATGTTCTTATGCTCTCTTTCCAGGCAGTGGAAATCTGACTGCCACAGGGGACCTCAGCTCCTGCTTCTCAATGAGCTCAGCACCCCCAGGGACTGCGGCTGCCCTTTCCTCTCCATGGCACTCTCAGCACAGTGCGGTCTGTAACCCACACTGCTCACAGTCACTAAGTACACAGGCTGTCTATCAGCACTGTGTAAACATGACCTGCCCTGGGCTGTTCGGGAGGAACTGCCCAAATGTTCCGGGATCTAACCACCAGGAGGAAGGCAGCTCCCTCTCGGCAGGCTGGCTGACGTCATGGCACTACCTCGGTGTGTGTGGTGAAGCTGAGAAGTGCTGGGGTGCACTCAGGTAGGAGGCAGAGAGAAGCTTATCTTGCAAAAAAACTTCTCTGTTTTCTCTTAGTAAGACAAAAAAAAATAACACAAAAAACTCCCAAGAAATCCCATCCTATGAACAACCTTAAGAGCATCCTGCAACTGCTTCCTTTGACTGGTAAAGAAATAATTCACTTCCTGTCCACTTGCAACTTTGAACACGAACAAGTTATAGTAAAAAAGCTATGGAACAGTCATAGCATGATGCCAATAATATTAATACATGTTCTTACCTGTAGTTCTGTGGAACTGACAGATTGACATGCCTTGATATCAATCTACCTCAAAGCTGCTTTTTAACGTAACTGATAACTTGAGAAACATTTCTAGGATATGCAAAAATATTTTTGATGACGGGAAGAATCCAGTTTCCTACCATGAAACCTTCACATTCTGAGCAATCTTATCTTGTGTTAATTAAATTATTTTGCTGTTATTTATGTTTTCTAGTATTATATCATAAATTACACTCCACCATCAATAATTACATCAAATAAAGACATTATTAAAAAACCGGAGTGCCTATGAGAAGTTCCAAATTAATGCAACTGGAAAGTCAAGCAATTTTTTTTTTGTACCAAACAGTTGGTAACACTTAATTCTCCTATTTTCTCAGCCAGTTTGCTACAAGCCTCAAATTTTGATCCGAAAGCCACTGAAGTTAATGGGAAGGTTGCCATTGACTTCAGTGAGCCTCAGCTCAATTGCTGCAAGAAGCAAAACTTCTGTCCTCCTGGATCTTCAAAGCAGTTAACAATGATGGCTGAGAACAGCTATGATAGTTTTATTTAGGTAACATCCATCCAAGAAGAACTAAACCGAGATACACTTCTTCGCTATTCCCCATGAAACATCCATAGACAAAAGCTCTCTGTTGCTGCCGCCTTTGGATAGTGTTTGAAACACTCAATTAAATGAAAAAAAAAGTCTAAATAAATATTTTTTTTACCTGTCCTACTCTTTATTCCACTCTCTTGCAATTTCAGAATCAACACTGGAGAAATGCTTTAGTTACCAGCAGTAACTGAAGGCCCTGCTCTTGCAGTTTCTTACATCTGATCAACTTTAGCCACTTGGAACTCCTAACCCACTTCTAAAATATTTCTTCAGTGGTTAAATATGCACACAGTACTTTGTGAAAGTACTAAACTTAACATGCAACATTTTTTAAGTCTTTGAGTAAAGTTTCTATCCTCAATTACATTTAAATCCTGGAGAAATGTAAGTCACTGTCTTTGCTCACTGTATGTCTCAGGAAATCACTGCAAAAGGTTTAGTAGTATATTTCATATTTATGAGCTGAAATGTGACTTGTCTTTTTGTTAGCAAGTTAAAAACTAAATTCACACTCATTTGACAGACAAAAATTCTGCCTGTGATTACTTCAACACAACTCTGAAGGAACTTCTACACAGTGTATGGAACCAATTTACGTTGAGTGGGGAACAAATGCTTCCGGAAATCTCCACAGCATATCAATGTCCTCATTTAAGAAGAAAATGCACACTGAAAAATGGGTTTGCACACAGCACAGAAGATCAAATTATATTGCAAAATTATATTCACTGAAGGTTATAAGCATCATTTTACACATTAGAGGTCAATGTGAAGGCGCTGCAGCAAGCACATTTACTCTTTTCTGAAACATATGAGGACAACTTCTGCTATAAAGTACTGGTGTTTTAGTACTAATGAAAAAACATGATCAAGAATGTTCACAGCTTACTTTGTTATTGAGTTCTCTATCTCACCCAACCTACCTAAAATGAAAATAAAGTACCATTGCAACTTTCTGAATGAATTCGTCTACTTTAAAAGCTGTACAATAATAATATTTCAGTAGTTGGATCTGCAGTTTTTACTGAAGGTACTGCTTAGTGTTATGATCATCAGCACAAGAATGGAATAACCCAAACCCTTGGAATTGAGCAAACATGATCAGGATGTATTTTTCCACAGATGATTACTTTGTAAAACACTTAAAAAGAAGTTCCATAATATTAAATGAACTGTGTCTCATAAATGAATAAAGATTTTTTAGAATATTAAATTCCCAATGCCAGTATTTCATTAAAGACTAATGAACACTACTATGTACTTGATTTTTTCCTGTGGACAAGATAAGAATCTCTCTCCTGGCCGAGACATAGGCAAGAAAAAGAGAGAGAGAAAAGACTGTACTTTTCCTTATTTGTTCACATTTAAAATGTTATTATAAATCACCACAGAATGATGAATGATGAAAGGTAATGTCAAGAAATGGAAGAATATGTCCTTCTGTTGGTAACTGCACCTTAACAAAACACCTCCCCACTGGAACAATCTACAAAGTTTCATGAATTATAGAGGCAGAAGAAGCAGAAGTAGAAATCTTGTCTCCTAGTCAACTCCAACTTTAAATCTTCTCATTTCTTAAACAAGTTTGTAATTATGTTGCAAAATAAAGGTCAACATTTAACTATGCTCACTATACTGGAAAGTGCAGACAAAAATTGACCATAAGAAAGAGGGAAGGGATGAAATTGGATTAATCCACCCCACGAAATGATAAAGGTCATGAACTTCTGCTTCTGAAACAACTTTTAGGAAGAGTTCCTGAAATAATGGGGGGGAACAATGAAAATATGTTTCTATAATTACTTTGCTTTTAAGGCAGTTTTCAGCCCAGATTCTAGAGGTCTCATAATGCATCTCTCTGTCTTCAATTTCCAATTAAAGAAGATGGGACTGTGCACAAGAAGAAATCAAATTAGTATTTTTCACATATAACCACAAATAATCCCAAAACTTGGATACCTTGTACAATTACAGTTATGTCTCCTGATTGTGTCTAAAAATTGCACTCCAAAATTGAACAGAATCTACAATAATAAATAGTTTGAAGTCAAGATTAATGAGATCTGAAACACTGGTCAATAAAAGAAATAAAGGAACTCTAATGGAAGAGACAGCTAAAACTGTTTCACTTCGAGCAACGCAAACATTTTCCTGCATCTTGTCAAACATAATCAATCTCTTCCCATCTTTCACAGAAAGCCGTGAGGTATCAGTGAGGTCCCAATCCCAGCAAGAAGCAGGGAGGCTCAGCTTGCTTTGCTGCAGTTGAAATGCCTCCAAATTATACCTCCAGCCCAGCGGATTCACGGTGTAAAACGAAGGCTGCTCTTCCCCCAGGCCCTTCCGTGCAAGGGCAGCCTGAACCGGCAGGCAGGGATCCTTGCCGAGGCAGGAGCTGGAGGGAAGTAACAAACACACACATTGTTTCTGTGTTTCAACTACAAAAAAAAAAAAAATACTCTGTGGCCCAAACTGATTTGCAGCTGGTGTTTAGGCAGAGAGAATCAAAATCTGACTGCTTCGAAAGCACAGTGCAGGCTACTGCATTATTAAAGGTAAAAATTACAGCTATTACTTGCAATATTTTTATGCAAGGTTTCTCTTCAGCAGATTAGGAGAAACAGTCTATATCTATAGCAACCAGGAGAGAAAAGAGATGGCTAAATCCAGTCCAAATCGTTTCTCCTTAAAACCTTGCATACTACCTTCACTATAGCAAGCATAATAGATCAATTTTATTGCCACTTGACTGAAGCCTCATTAAAAACATGGTCAGCTGATTTTAATTCCTTCTTAAAAAACAGAATGTACATGAGGAAAACTGCAGCAATATTCCTTTGGAAGGCTTCCTTTGTTTCTTAAAGGAATTTAAAATTTTTTGTCTTAGAAAGAGATTTCTTAGGGATAGTTTGTTTAGCTTTCACTCTGATCTCCGTAACTGCCCTAGGTAGATATTAAAATGGGAAAAATTACAAAATTCTTCTAGTCATGACCTTCTTGACTTACAGTGAGCTTTGGGAAGATACTGTAAGTGAAATGAGATCTATCTGTCAATAGATATTAATATAATAGACAATTTAGGTAAGCATACGGCGCTGAGTGTCTCAGTGCAAGGGAAGGACTGCCAGGGAGAGTGCCACAGGAGAATTGCATCGATTCGAAACACACAGTTTCTTTTCAGGATCCCTTTACACCGGCGTGGGTCACTTCGCAGGTGGGGATGTTTGGTGCCGATAGTACCTTCTAAATGAAGAAGGGGCCGGTCGAGAATGTCTCAACAGAAAGCGGCTGCTTAATGGTCCGCACTGGGGATTTTCTGGTAGCCCTGAAAGAGCCTTAACCCGGAGCCAGGGCTGACTTCCACCTCCAGCAGCATGAGCTGGAGGGGGGACTCCACCACAGGCTGCAGCTGGGCGATTGTGGCCGGGAGATTTCCTGTCTCCTTCAAATATAAGGGCACTTCAGCGGGCTGAATCCAACGAACCGGGAGAAGGGTTAAATATGTGGGGGCTGGAAGCGTTTTCAGGGACTCGCCACGGGCGCACCTCGGTTTTAGGGGCCTGGCGAGCCCTGGAAGTTTTCAGCATGCGGGGCCCGCGAATGAGTGTCCCCCGAGACGGGACACGCCGGCGGGGCAGGGGCCGGGAGCGGGTCGTGGAACACCGGGGCACGGGGACAGGCAGCGGCAGGCGGTGCTGAGGCACCGGCGGACCGGCTCGCTTATCCGGAGAGGGACCAGAGGACGGAGCTCCGCATCCGGAGCCCGCGGTGAGGGAGGGGCGGCCGGGCCCCTCGGCGGCCGCCGTGCGGGCGCGGCCACCGGGGCCCTGCCGAGCCGCCCG
>WBMY01003777.1:580135-679642 GCA_013397315.1 Donacobius atricapilla
GGGGCAGCGCGGTGGCTCCGCCGGCGCCCGGCCCCTGCCCGGCCCTGGCGGAGGTCGGGATCCTGCCCGCCTCCGCCGGCAGCCCCCGTGAAGATGGCTGGGCATGGGGAGGGAGTTAACGTGCTTGTTTCACACACCTGTACGGGGAAACAATGGAGGCGTCCGGGGGCAATGGCCATAAACTGAAACACAAGAAGTTTCCCCTCGGCAAGAGGGACAACTTTCCGCTGAGGGTGTCAGAGCGCTGGAACAGGCTGTCCACGGAGGTCAGGGAGTGTCCCTCTCCGGAGACATTCCAAACCCTCCGGGACACGTTCCTGTGTCACCTGCCCCGGGTGACCCTACTTTGGCAGGGAGGTTGCACAAGCTGATCTCCAGATGTCCCTTCCAACCCTAAAAAATCTGTGATTCTGTGAAACCGGTTCATCCTATCAAAGTTCTGTCCAGAAGCATGTGCCTGCTGAGTGGATCCTCCCTGTGGCCTCCTCAGCAACTGTTTGTGCACCAATGCTTTCTCCACAGAAAGTTACTGGCTATTCCACAGGATTTAATGAGCCTTCAGGTAAATACCTCTGTGAGTTTGCCTGGGAGACATCCACATGCGTGACATGTTCATCCTCCCCCTCCTATCCCCAGATCACTCCAGGCAAAGCGGGAGCATCAGTCCAGGCTGCCAGGAGGGACCAGGAGTCTCAAGCTCACGGAATCCCTCCTGGTTCCCAGGCTCTCCTTTACTCACAAATTCACTGTAGCAATACTCAGCCTTTAACGCAGCAGTCGCAGCCCCCAAGGTGGCACAGCACAGGTGCCGTGGCTCCCTTCAGGGGGATGTGTTTTCAGCCAGGACAGCCAGCTCCGGGCCACACCAAGTGATGCTGGTCCCAGCCCCCTCTGTCACCTAAACATCTACTTTATTCCTCCCTGAAGTTTCAGATTCCCACGACCTTCTTCATACTTCACATAAACAGCATTAAATACATGTCTAACAGACATGCTTCATCTCTGGCTTTAACCAGACTGAGACACACTTGAGGTATTTAGAAAGAGTAAAAATTGTAGTACATGACGTGGCTTTGGCATGGAGCAGAAAAGCAAATAACAAAAGTCCACAGAACAGACTAACTCTGGAAGAGCAGAGACCTTCCTCCTTGCTCACTGCCAAGACTTTAGCAGGGGGGCTGGGTGGGGACCCATGGGGAGAACAAGGGGCTCTTTACAGACAGCTGCAGACATCTCTTACCCTCTCAGTTTTGCTCTGTGGGGAAAGTATGAACCTCTGTGCTGGAAAAAAAAAAAAATCATTGCTTCTAGAACTGGTGCAAAGTCACCTCCTTTCCTTTGTGGTTAAGGTTGGTGATTCAGACTCAAAAAAGGGCAATACTTGATCCAGAAAATTTCAAAAAAAAATGTCAATATCAAAAAATTGATACTGGATAGTCTTTTTGAACATTTCTGCTCTTGAGGTCTGTTACATGACTTTATGTCATGCAGGAGAGTGGTTTCACTAAGCCAAAAGAAAAAAGATTTTTTTACCTCAGAAAAAATCAATTTGGACGACACTGAGAGAAATCTGAGCACTAAAAGGGGAGAAACAGAAAAGGAGGGAAAAGCGTTCTGCGGAAAGGACAAGATGAGAAATGAAAGTGCTGAAACATAAATTAGTATATTCTCATGGGTTATGCAAACCATCTGGCTTTAAAAGCTAGTAGTGGGAACAAGGAAAAAGGTCATCAGAATTAGCAGAGAACTGCAAAACAACTGAAGGTAAGAAGGCAGCAAATGGCAGGCACAGCGAGAGAACAAGTTGTACGTCAAAATACAAAATAGCAGTGATATTACTGGGAATTGGTGCAGCTCTGCAAGGAATGATTTGCATATTTCCTGTGAATTTATGATCAAATACTATGCAGATTTTAAAAGGAAATTAAAATTCTCATAGCCACTCCGTGCAGAGGATTAGCAAAATAATGACATTTGTTCAAAAGCATTTGAAGTAATGTGAAAAATCAGGACAAGAAAAGACATTCATTGAGGACAGGAAGAAATCCTTGAATATACAAATTCAGTAAAGACAGGAGTCAGGTGTCAAGGAAAGAGTAAAGAGTCAATCAGTAGGTGAATAAGCCATTTGGAGATAACTCAAGTAGCAATTCTCAGGACTGGGAAGTGCCAGGCATTCCCTGTCTGGCTGTACTTTACAGTTTTTTAGCAGGCTTCACCTAACAAAGATACACAGATCTGTCTTAAAGCCCCAGGAGCAGACAGGTTGAAGTACTGTGTATCAGGTATGATGAATTTTGTTAATGAAGTGTAAAAACTGCAAGGGTTGAGTCTGTGTGCAAATTAGATGAAAAACTGTATCGCTGTGTAAATAACACGTCACATGCAGCTTCCTTGCTGGTTCACAGTCATTTTATCAAGACAATTATCAGTGCCAAGGTTTTCAATAGTTCATATAATAAATTAAGCACCCATGTTTAGGTCTACCAACCTTGTGAGGTTGTTTTGATTGTGGTTTTTGTTATCATGTTTTCAATAAGTTTCTGAACTGTGGAAAAAGGAATCCTAAAGTGTGGAAGTCATCTGTGGAAATTTCTAGAAAGACTAGAGAAATTTTTCCTAAAGTCAGGGATGTTGTAGGGCTCAAACAGAACTGTAGGACATGGTAGTTTTGAAAAAAAATGGTATCAGCGAATTATTTCTGCAAGGGCATATTTGAATCTTATTTGGTAAGGGATTCTAAAGATATTGAATGGTGGCTGAGAGGGTAGAATATCAGCTCTCCCTCGCTAATGTGTCTGGAGGTGAGTGTGAGGCTTCATGAAAGAATGACACTGGAAATTACGGAACTGAAAAATTCAGCCCAGTGAATAACACATTGAGGTTTAGCATGTCCTTAATTGCTGGAACTAAGTCTTTTTATGATGCCCATTTAGATGTGAAAAACATGCTAGGCAAAGTAAAAGGAGAGCTGGATAATCTATATGATTTTATGCATGTGAAAGATTTACATCCTTATCCATGGCAACCACAGCTGAACAGGAGTTTTTCAAGGGAACACTTTTCTGTTTAAAAATGCTGTGTTGTCTGACTAAGGTTTTTCATGAGAAATATACATGTTTTAATCAAAAATCCCCTAGTAAGGGCTAGAAAAAAAAAGACTCAGAAGGGGCCAGAAATGATGCCAGGATGGCTAATCAGCACAGTAGCCAGGATGCCTGTGTGGCCTGGTATTTTAAGGGTTCAAATTTTTGCTCTTGGTTGATTCAAAGACATGAACTAACCACTGGATATTTAGGTCAGCCTCCTTCAATTTCACTGGGCCATTCACGATTATATTAAAAGCAAATGACCCTGCTAGAAAAGACCTTATAGGTAGTAGTTTAGCATAGGAGAGGCAAGAAGATCATTCAAGGATTTATTTTGTTGATCTGTTATTGTTTAGAATGAAATATTAGGATTAGTGAATTAATCAGCTGGGAATTGAGTTAATGGTAGAATTTTTTAGAGATGTAAGAACAAAACATGCCAAAATTACACAAACCAGACATTGATTGGGTGTAAAAAAGAAACACAGGATTCAGTTGAAGTAGAACATTGCCAGAGAGTAAGTTAGGCATAAAGATACACAAAGGGAAAATACTCTTAATACTTATCAATTTGTAAATAATTTTAATATGAATAAAATGTTGTAAACAAAGTTCAAATAATACAGGATAGTTAGAGGATAAGTATTGGAACTTACAACACAAAGGTAACATTTGAGTTTTACTGTGTACTTAGTTACTGAGGTCATGTTTGAAAGCCTTTGCAGGTCTGTTTCTTAATTCCAAATGGGAATTATATTTATTGGCACACCTGTGTGATTGTAGAAATCATATATTTTTACCGGACAGAAGTGAATGTTTCATTTAAGGATCACAGAGCTATCTGTCAGTTTATCCAAGTATAAGGAAGAGCCTGAACAAAAGGTCAGTTCCAGCTATGCTAAATACACTCTACCTGCACAGACAAACAAGCCCTTAGAGAAAAAAGAAGCATTAAAATTACCTTCTTCATTTTCTTTCTTCCTCTCATCCCCCTGTACCCTCCAGTCCCCCCTCCCCAATTCAAGACTTTCTGAGCACGTTAATTGCAGATCATTTGTCCTGCTAATGGGCCCAAAGTCCACAGGGAACAATACCTATCAGGCAGTTTATCTCAGATCCAGTAACCTAGATATCTTGGTAGAGCTTTAAGATGGATTGGAGGGTTAAGGGTGAAAGAAGAGAGAGCTAGTGAGGCTTGTACTATATCTGTGCCCAGAATTTGTACTGTTTTATTATTGCCATGTTCTGGCTTGAGAGGATGTAGGTAAAATATTCAAAGCCTGTAGATGTATCTACAGACACCGAGGAAAATTTTGAAGGCTCTCACGCACGTGTAACCTTCACCACACCTTTCTGAGGGCAGAAAGAGCTGCTTGACCAGCAGCGAGCCTCCTGCACCTTGTGCGTGGTTTGAGGACTTCTTTCACAACACCGTTAAAAGTGAGGCCACAAAACCCACTCCTAGAGCCACATCTTGGTGTGCCATGGTCACAAGAGGAGCAGCAGCAATTTCCACTTTGCAGGTTGTTGGTGTGAGCAGTCATAAACTCTGCCCTGGCAGCTGACATGCACTGGACACACTTCAGGGTGGTCTTGCAGAGACACTCAAACAGCGACTGAAGAACTGTTCACGCGCTCATATCCTGGCACATCTAGTTACATTTACTGACTATTGCTGATGGAAAGTTTAGTCACAAGATTTATATTCAAATTATGTGTGTGGGGGGGTATTGCAACTGAATTGCAGAGGCTGTAATAGCCCTTGGTATTAAATCTATCAAGAAAGTTTAATAGAAATTTTGTACTATGCACTTAAGCAGTAGCTTCTTTTACTAATGTATGTTGAAAAAGTACAGGTGTGGTTATATAGCTTTGTGCATTTGATCTTTTCAATAAGAGAAAATGTGTAACTTATTCCATGTACACATTTTTAGAATCTAGAATTTAAATAGTTAATATTTTAAAGTAATTAAGAAGGAAGGACTTTACTCTGCAATAGTTATAAACAGTAGGTCTAAAAAGCCATCCAGTGCCTGAGACAATGAGAGTGTTAAAAGCATGAGAAGCTCTACAGAAGCCTGGACTGCTGAAACCTCAACTCCTACCACTCTCTTCAGAGCAGTACAAATACTCACTTGAATTTCAGTTGGGTGATGTTCGGGGACAAAGTTTTAGGACAAAGGAATAGAAAGTTCCTAGAGGGAAAAAGTCTTTAACTGTGGTGAAAAGGTATAGTCCAAGGTCATATCAGCAGAGATTGTGGCCTTTCTTTTTCAATTGTTGAATATTTCATAGTGTAACTAAAAGTACTTGAAAGGATTTTAGCATTTGATACTTGAAAGGATTTTAGCGTTTGATACAGAAATTACCGATTTTCAGTATTTTTTATTCAATGTCTATAAAACAAGCAGAGCCTTAGAATTTTTTTAATGAATTCACACTGAATACAGTTTAGCATGAAAATAAATATTTGCAGGGTCTAGAAGAGATCAGAGTGCTTGATGGAAGATAGTGGTATGATTAACTTTATGAAGATCATAGCAATTCTGTTATACCTAAGAATGATGTTGTCTGGCTGTCCTCAGCTATTTTAAAGCTTTTTTTCTTGTTTCCAAAATTGTATTAGAAAATGTCTTTGCTCTAGTCTTTGCATACTAAATGTTTTACTCTAGATATTTCAGCATCACTGAGGAGCAGGAGTTCAGTACAGAACCAGAAGGAAAAATCCTAGAGAACTGTGCAAGTGCATGACTGATGAAGTTTAAAAAGAAAAAAAAAAAAGAAAAAAAAAAGTAGGTTGATTTTAGTTATGACTGCTAAGATGTGAGCCAGTCTTTTATTCCCTGTGCTGTAACTGAATGATAATGGGTTTTATGTGTTTCTGGAAAGGAGCCTAAAGTGGAATGTTCAAGGCCTAAGAGATGAAATGCAGCTAGAGAAAATTACCAGTGAGAATAGCAGGAGATGCGACTCATATTAACTGAAGACCTAAACATCTTTGTACATGAGAGCTCAGGGCTGACTTCCAAGGCTCTACGAAGCCTTGGTACCAGACCAGCCACTTCGGTGTGCATATGTGAGGAAAATTTCCATAATCTCTCCTGCCGGTTTGTTAGGGATGCTGGAGAGAGCAGCTTCTGTTAATGCAGGCATCTGCAGGCCTGGATTGAACCCAAGTCGTTTAAGACTCATCTAAAATTCTAGCTGACTTGTTCAAATACCACTGATGGTGATACCTACAGGAAACAGGTTGCTGAAGCTGAGTTTGGTGTGAAGTTGTTGGGAGAGAAGGCAAAGGTGGAGTGAAGCAAGTAACAACGTGTGGATGCCCAGAACCTGTGAAGAACAGACCCCCGGTGTCTCAAGGCAGGGCTACAGTAGCTGATGAGTCCAACTCTGCGGCCCTTCTGACATCTTTATATTTGGTGTCAGGCTATAAAAGGGTATTTGGCCTCCCCTGGGAGAGGGATGGCCTCTGTGAGAACAAGCACAGGTGACTGAGGTGCTCCAGAGCTGCTCCCTTCTCACTGAGAAAGGCTGTATTTCCTGCTAATACCCACTGTCGCCTCATTTCAACACAGGCTGAACTGTGACTTGCCTGCTCTGTAGTCACTGGAGACAGATTTCAAAACAAAACCACCTGAATTTCTGTTGATTTTCACGGGCATTTAGAGGCCTCAGCACAGCTTAAAAACTTGCTGTCCGAGCACACCACGATGGGATATCCAAGTGAAAGGATTAGACAATTGTAATGTTTTTTGACAATAGGTTCTTGTCCTTCAAAACCATCATGAAACCCTTAGGTGCACAATGAATAATTAGATTTGGCTACCATTGATCAAAATTGATTTGAAATGTCAATAGGGAGACATTTTTTAAAATTAATTAGGCTCTTTTAATGGGAGGGAGTTCAAAAACAGTTTAAAAATTCTATTTTCATCCCATTTTGCTAATCTGTAAGACGATACTTGGTGAATGGATTTTACAAGGAGTAACTAATCCCCTGGGATACCCACTCTACTTGTGCTCAATTAAAGGATGAATGACATTACTGCACTTTGTCATTCTGAAAGAATTGGCCTGTAGTCGATGGAAGCTGCTGGGGAGGCTCTGGCTGTGTGTCCCCCACCCGCTGTACCTGACTCAGAACCTGCAGCCTGGTTCCAGTGCTGAGCACCCACAGCTAGAGATGGGTGCCTTGAGGCAACAAGTGTTATATAATCTGACAAACATGGAAAAAAAACCCATGGAAATTTCTTACCTTAGTGTCACTGTGCATTTTTTAAGACGGTGATAAGTAAGCCTACAGGGAGCTGGAAAGAGACATGAATCACTGTGAAATTCTGGGACTGCAGTGAGTGGGGCCACAGTAATGCCACTGCAGGAGCTGGGTGTGAACAGAAGGCAGCAGGCTCAGTGTGGAGCTGTGTGCTGAACCACGAGGGGATAAAAGCACTGACCCTGGGCTCTGTCATCAGAAGCAAGGGGTTTGCCTGATCCATAGAGCAGGTACAGGGAACAGTTTGTGTGGAATGAGTAACTTCTCTAAAAGTGATTGAAGATGTGTCATTTGACACATAATCACAGGAGAGATTAAAGCTGTGCACATCTTCATTTTGATATCACTTGACTTTTGAGTGCCTGACTTTTCAGCTCGAATAATGCTCTTAAACCATGTTTTTATGTGTTTCAGAGAATCACAGAATCTTTAAGGTTGGAAAAGACCTCCAAGGTGGAATCCAACTGTTAACCCAGCAACCCTGTGCTCGCCACAAAACCATATCCCCATATGACACAGCCACACATCTTTTGAACAATTTCAGGGATGGTGATTTCATCCCTTCCCTGGACAGCCTATTCTAATGCTTGACCACCCTTCCAGTGGAGAAATTGATCTTAACTCATCTGGCACAGCTTGAGGTTTTATCCTCCGTGTTCTATCCAGGAAACATTGTCCTGCCTACTGCAAAACACAAAAGCAAACCAAGTGGTTGCCCAGAGGCTGGAGTATTTGCTATAGCTGCTGCGTGTCTATGTCCTTGAGGATATTTTCCTCCCGGTACACTGTAAAGGAAATGTAGAATTGACTAATATGTTTGATAGTAACTCAGAATGGAGCAGGAGCAACTGAGCTCAGATCCTTTTCACTGCAGTTTTATAACAATGCTTATTGACATGGGTTATTTTGAATAGCTAAAAATGAATAAAAAATAACAGAAGCACATAATTTCCAGTTTAAAAAAATTAGAAAGTCTTGCTGGAAGCATTCTGATATCTCAGAGTACAAGACTGCTTGGGCCATTGCCTGTGATATGTTTCTTTTAAAGGAAGGTCACTTTTTGAGGGCATGCTGTGATCAGAAAAAAAAGGGAAAGTTCATGGTAATGACAGCTGGGGAGAGGAAGATTGTTTGGACTACATTGAAATTACATTATGTGTCTCTGCAAGTACAAGATTATGTTGAGAACTATCATGGGTTTCGGAGAAAACGTTAAAAGCTGAATAATAGAAAAGACAAAGCTCTTTTTCTGTTCTGAATCTCTACTTCAGAAGTCTTCCTGTTGCTCCCTGTTGTACTTTTGTGTGTTCCGATGGAACGTCAAAAACCAAACAAAAACACCTACTTTGCTTCTCAGTGGGATCTCCCTCCTAGGCTGGGCATTTCCCACAAACTTTTCCGCTCTGTATGAGTTTCTACTATGAGTGATGAAGATGTACACAAACAGATGAACAAGGTTCTTGCTCTGAGGTGTGTGATGGATACTTAATATTCTATCATTTCATCTCCTAGATTGCCAATAAAAAAAGGAAAATCATGGTGAAAAAATGGTAAAGGCACAAAATTCTACTGGCAAGAATTACATTAAAACAATTAGAAAAAATACCAAGACAAAAATAAACTTGTAACTGGCATTTTCTTTCATTAGCAGATGAATAAAATTAGATAGAAGAGCTGTCCTAAACTGGAACTGCAACAGGAAGCTTGAGAGCCAAGAGGTCAAAGATGGTCTTCACAAATAGGTTTATGAAAAAAAAAATTCTTTGTTTCCCTCTCACTATAATTAAAAGACAAACAAACAAACCAACAAAAACTCCCCCAAACAACCAAAAAAATTGGTTCCATGTCTTTTTTTCCACAAAGTCAGTTTATTTCCAGAGTCAAAAGCATCACACCTGTTCAGATGTGCTAATTGCCCAGGAGAGTCTCTCATCAGATAGCAGAGAGTGCTTTCTAATATTAGATCACACTGAAACAGGCCTGCTTTTAAGCATTTAATCAATGCATCATGATCCACTGATAAATTAAAAACTGCAGGCTAGGTTCCCTGATCTTTATGTGCTTCTCAGGCAGTTTAAGGCTCTGTGAACTCAGCTGGGAAGATAAGAATCCCCCGGAGGCTGGCTGACCTGTGATGGATGGCTTAGGAGCCAAAGTTTGCTGTCAATTCCAGTGTAGACCAAATCAGGGAACCAGGAGGCTGCAATCAGATCCCTTGATCTCTTTCTTGCATCAAACTGTTCTCAATTTCATTGCAGATAAACTGGTTTTATATCCTTTTTGAGCCCTAGCATAACATTAACTTCTAAAATGCTGACAAGAGGAGACACCTACAAAAGGAAAAAAAAAATCTGATCTGGAAGATGGCAAACCCACCTTTAACTACTTTCATTTAAAAATCAAATTCTTGGGACATAGAGTGCATCATGCAGTGTCCATCTCAGACATTTTTGCTACTGTCCTTGAGTTTGAATCTCGGTTGTTGTGGCCATTGCACATTTCCTAGCAGCTCTTGTACACAAGGCAAACTCATCTGCTGTGCCCAGTGACCAGCTCAAGCACTGGCAAACAAGTATTTTACACATGGGGGGGACAGACCCATGAAAACCACAGTCCTGCAGACCATGAGAGCAGCCCACAAGAGGGAAACTGTGGACAGAAGAGAAAGGTTAACAATTTTTGTCAGGAAGGACAACCCTCTTTAATAAAGAACCACTTTTAAATACAGAACAAGCCTTAGAACCTCTCTTTGTGCAGAACTGAGGAAAAAAAAAACCCAAGAGTAAAAGCCTTTTCTTCATCCTGTGTATTGGTAGTGTCCACCACAGAAGACAGTGTAAGAAAGGACAGTTCTTGGCAGTGTGATCACTAAAAGGAGCCTGCCCTGTCAAAGGATTGTCCTTCAAAGCAGGACAGTCATACTGTCCTTAAATAGCCAGAACTAGAGCAGGAAGTAGAGTTACTTTGGGTTTGTTTTGTTTTGCTTGTTTTGTTTCGCTTGTTTTGTTTCTAAGCACTGTCGTAGACTGGTCTGATTGAATTTGTAGGCTCTTACAGATGGTCTATTTTTCCTTCAGAGGCTTTTTTGATAAAATAAAGTTGCAAACACCTATTTTTAATAATCATGGCAAGATTTCAGAAAGATCTGTGCATGAAGCCTGAGTTTCTCACTAAGAAGCTTGTGCTCAGGTACCATTTTAAGCAGTGGGTAAGTAAGGATGTCAACAGTAGGAAACAACAACAACAAAAAAGCTAAATCAATATTCTTTATTCAGATGGGAGCTGAGCTAGCACAAACGGTTTATCTAAGTGTTTAATAATTACCCCAAAAGGCAGGAGGCACACACCATTGCACATTGCAGAGAACTCTGAAGGGGGCTGGGCTGTCTCTGCGTCCTTTGATGTGGGCATGGGGGTCACACAGGATTCACGTACCTCTCCAGCAAGAACTGCTAAAATGTACCTGCTTAAAATGTAAGGCTCTACAGCAGAGCATCTGCTACTGCAGCATAATAAAAATTTATTAATCCAAGACAAGGATTTATGGTAGGTGTAGTAAGATGGGTAAGGAACCAACTGAATGGAAGAGAGAACTAGATTAGGCTGAAAAGTAATTACAAATGATGTTTTGGAACAGCATCTTATTTAATATTTTCATTAATGACAGCACAAAAAATAAGCATAAACTAATGAAGTTTGAACATATATTTGAAACTGGGACAAGAGAGTATAAAACAAAATACTAGAATTTCACATAGGAAGAATCTCCTAAAGTGATGCCTTAAGTAATGTAAGCACCATGATATGAACAATTGTCAAGTCATGTGTTTGAGAAACAACTTATTTTGCTAAGAAAAAGGTGGTCCTCTGGTTGAAAAGAAAGAGAGAAAAAGATTGGAACAGCTTCTGCTTACTAGAGTCATGAGCAGTAACAAAATAAAAGTAAGAGAACTCCTACTACCACTCTGTTTTCAAACACTGATGACAGATACGACAGAGAATGAAATTTCCTCAGTGCCACAGTATATCATTTCTACAACTTTGCTGGAACCATGATGTGGAACTGGAGAGAGACAAAGGACTCTGATTAGAGAAGACCCAGAACATTTATGCTGAGCATCCTAACCAAGTGAACAACTCCCAGTGTCTGCTGAGTAAATGAAAGCCAAAGCTACGACACTGCTGGAAGCCTGGGGCTGTGCCTCAGGTCATGCTCAGACAAGCAGCCACACAGAGCCCAGGACCAAGAATTCTTATCCAGAGCAGATGAGGCAATACCTGGGCCTAACTGCAAGGGTTTAATGAACCTGAAGAACTGCTGGCCTCCTGTGGAAAGTCCTGCAGCTGTTCCTGAAAGCTGCCCTTGGCCAGCTGCTTGTCAAGGTGCCAGTACTAAGCCTTGCTCTTCTCTGGGATACGGGCAGCTGCCACAACAGGGCCCTGGCACAGGCACGGCTGGGCTCTGTAATGGTCTTGGCTTGCAAGACGCTGGAGCAGATCAGCAAAGAATTTGAGAAGTTCACTGCCGTGTGTCATGGTTTCCCATCACAGTCATTATCAGGAGGGTTCTTCACTAAGCATCTTTCAAGGTCTAAGATTTTGTCAAAATTGGTCTGCTTTCCTTCTGAAGGTCAGAAGACCTCAGAACACTTAAGAGCAGCAGCACATGTGAGTTTAAATATGAAGTGAGTTGCAGCCGTCGTGGAGTAAACAACAGCTGCAAGGTAGATTATTTTAACTTCCCTGGCTATTCTGAAGGTTTGTGTGCATGGATCCATACCTGAAGACATTTATTTGCTAAGGTAGAAGCTTGAGAAGTTCTCCTGGTTTTTCCTTAGCTCACAAGTTGAAGCAGTGCTGGGTGGCAGATGCTGGGCTTTGTTTCCCATCCAAACACCAAAGCAAATGAACCGTGTCATTACAAAAAGTCCTTACAAACAATGTTGATTTCTGAAAGTAAAGTTACTGCTTTCTTCAGTCTCATTGATCCTGAATGCATATGCACAAAGGGAAGAGCTCCAGACACAGCACTCACAGGTACAACTGCAACCAGAACGTTTCTGCTCCAGGCAGCTCTTCATCACCAGCACCTGCCAGTGCCAGCTGCCCAAAGGAGTGTCACAGACTGGTGTTTTCTTGCTCATTTTTCATGCAATTTTATTAATCAAAGTCAGGATCAACTTCATCAAAAAGCTGAACAGATCTCAAAGTCTGTCTCAAGATTAAGGGAAGTTTTCAAACATACCCAAAGAAAAACACCTCTTCCCCAAAAGCACTTTTGATTAATAAGATGAAACAAATCTATTTTACAGGTTTACAAAAGTTAACAGCTTAAGAAATGTCCTGTTTATTTGTATCTTCCAAACAGAAGGAAAACACAGATTTAAAGTTTTGCAAGATTAAAGTTTGCAGCGAGAAAGAAAGCGAAACATAGAACTCTGATATCCTTGTGAATTTTGCCACAAAGGCCTAAGGAGAAAGCCCTAATAGAACTTGGCTCAAGGAATCCCAACACCATTGTTTTTGTTGCAGAAAGCCAATGTTTTTTCATGGCAGAGCAGTTTAATAGAGCCAGACTAGAAATTGAGCTGAAATATGTTCACCAGCTGCAGGACTAACTGAAAATTATTTCAACCCTCTTAAGAACCCATTGAGTACCAGCCACCAGGAAGACAAAGGTTTATCTTCAAATTTTTTACCCTTCCTAGCAGTATCACCTCTGAGTTCTTCAAAGGAAATCCACATACTTCTGATGTTGATTGAATGACCTTTATTTCCTTCAGGTGTACTATGAATTCCATGAAAAAAGCAAAATTATACACTGAGGAAAAACAAGGCAGTAAATTTGGATTCTTTTCTAATCTAATGATATGAGCAAATACTGAGAGACGGAGAAGCAGAAAAAAGAAACTTATTTACATATTCATTGAGTAATTTGTATAATCAGAAGATTTAAAAGGTCATTACCGGAACACCTGCCTGTTAACAGATGTAGAAGAATGAAGGCCAAAGAACACAGTTTTTATAAAGAAGCTGATAGCTAAACAGTTGGCAGAGCTGCAGCTACCTGCTGGGGCAGGATTAGTTTCTTTGGTCAGGCCACTGTTGTGGATGAGGTAAATCTGGAACTCATGAATCCATGCAAACACAGTCTATCCTGTTGCAAAGCTTGCCAGTTTTTTATTAAGAACTGCACTGCTTTTAAATATCATCATTCCAGCTAAAACAGCTTTTATCCAGTAAGGAAGTTTTACATACCAAGGTCAAGTATGGGTCTGATGTTTGCACTGACAGCAGATACTGAAAAAAAGCCTTAGAGTCTCCCACCACAGAAAGAAAACCAGCAGAGTAGATGTTTGTTTAGGCAGATGGAAGGTACAGCATTGTACTAATCTTAATCAAGAATGAAGAGCCTGTCTCAATTTGGCCAAATTGGTTAACTTCAGCGTCAGTGCCACTCGGTAACATTGGAGACTCAACAGCTATTTGCACAGGCCCACCCTGAGAATCACTTCATTGCAGATAACCAAGTGCTGTCCATGTCTCCACGTCCAAGCTGGAGGATGCAACTTTGGTCTGTGGCTGAATCGTTTTCTGGAGATTTCCATTAAATCTCCTACACCAGACAAAACTAAAGCATCAGGAGCTGTGGTTCTGAGATAAATTCCTTCACAGTAGCTGGTATGGGGCTGTATTTTGGATTTGTGCTGGAGACAGTTCTGATAACACAGGGATGCTTCAGCTACTGCTGAGCAGGGCTTACACAGCATCATGGCCTCTCTGCTTCTCACCCCTCCCTAAGGAGGCTGGGAGTGCCCCAGGAATGTGGAGGGGACAGAGCTGGGAGAGGGGACCCCAAGTGACCAAAGGGATGTCTTAAAGCATATGGCACCATGCTCAGCAATAAACTGGGGCAGGTTGTGGGGAGGGCACTGCCCCGGGACTGGTTAGGTCTTTTTATTTCCCTCTCTTTATCTCTTTTCATCATAATTTGAAAAAGTACTATTATTTTTTTCTTAATTATTCAACTGGGTTTTTGGACTTGCACCCTTTCAGTCCTGTCCCCATGGCCAAAGGGGTGGAGGCAGTGAGGGAGCAGCTGGGTGCTGCCTGGCTGCTGCCTCTCCTCTTAGCACCCTGTGAGCTCAGACAGGTAATTTACAGGTATCTCCATTAAGGCAAAATAACATTGTGCAATCAGCATTCTATTAGTCTTGGGAGAGCATCTGGTTGCATGAAGAAAATTACCTAAGTGATTTAGATGCCTGCATTAGCTGCATCATTAGTACTAACTTACCAAAATAGCTATATTTTTTAAAAATAGCTAAATATAAAGCAATTTATATATTACTCAAGTCTATGTTTAACAGTTAAGACATTTCTCCCCACCAAGGACAGGTATTCCACAGGCTTTCTGAGCAACCTCTTCCAGCTCCATTTCCAGATCCAATTCACTCTCATAATGATTGTTTTCCATGTCCAACAAGAAATTCTGTTGCTCCAGTTGTTTCTGTAGCCTCATCTCCTCCATTCATCTCTGGGGAGTCTTTCCTTTATCCTGCCGCAGGCAGGTGCAGACAGCAAGAAGCCACCCTCGTGCAGGTGCCTGCATGGGCGGTGCAGGATTTGTCCATCGGGTCCAGGTCTTTGCTGAACAGCACGAGACGGCCCTCGGTGTCAGCTGTGGCTCCCAGCTGCTGGCACCCCATCAGTCGGAGGCTGCTGCTAACCCTGTCACCAACCAGCCCTGGCAGCAGGGCCTGCCCTCAGCACTGCCAATCTCACCCCTTAGCAGATTATTCTTCCACTCTGCCAGTGGTTTTCGCACTGATCTTCCCAGTCCACCCATCCATCCCATCTCTCTGCAGTTTTGCTGTAAGGATACTGTGTAGGACTGTGTAAAAGTATTTACCAAGGAGAGGATACAGGACATGCTGTGCTCTCTCTTCTTCAACAAAAGGCCGGGAAATCAGGCTGGTGGGGCAGAGCTTGCCCTGGTAAAGCCATGATGGCTTTTCCCAGTCACCATTTTGACTCTTATATATCTCAAAATTTAAGATTCATTTCCATAACCCCTAGGAATATGCTCTAGTCCTTCCCAGGGACTGGGGCTACTGCAACCTCAGTCTCAGGATTATCTATGATACAATTATTATTTGTTTTACAAAAACAAAGATACAAAAATACTGATTTTACATTCCCCCCAAGAAGACATTTTTATACAGAATAACCCCTTTGCAGCTGTTGAAAAATCTTTACTATTACATAATTTCTATACACACTTTTATACATTTTACTTGCTTTAAATGTACAGAATAACAGAAAGCAATCTTAATTCACAAGTTTACAAGGTAAGTTTTTCAAAAAGCAATACATCTTCCCTCAATTTTCACGACAAAAGCTTCTGTGTGGTCAAGGATTCAAAAACTCATCCAAAATTTTCAGAGATGATTCATACAGGAATCTGAAATGCCATAGAACAATGCATAACAGAATTAGAAATGCTAAATGCCAAATCAATCCTCAACTATTTGATTCTCAGAGTACAGCTACCACATGATTTCACTGACCATTTAGTCCATATTAGTTTATCAAAATGCCTTTACAAATTACTTTTGAAATAGCTGGGTTCTTTTTCTTTCAACTTTTCCATTTTTCTGCTGATCACCTCTGTCTCTAGAATAACGAGCAGCAAACCAGTGTAAATTACTATGTCAATTCAAGCACATTTTCTAATATTTCATCATCTAAAGAACCCATTCAGTTTCTGCACAGCATTGTTGCTCTTTTGTTCAAACAAAAGAGAGAAATCCTTTACAGGTAATTCATTCTAAGGCCACTTTTCATTCTTTTACTTGCTTCATTTGTCCCTCACTCTTCAGTCTATAACTTTTCTTCTCACCCGTGGCAACGTTTTTAGCAGCCGCCTCCTCCAGCTGCCCTCACACTCCTCTTAGTCCCCTTCTGACTCTAATCACAGGATTCTCTCTATAGTGCCACAGCCTTTAAGCCAGGATGAAACTCCAGTGTCAAAGTAAGGTAGTGGTACAAGGTACTACAGAATCAGGATAATTTGTTATGTTCTGTGGGTTTAAGCACAATGCTGCTTTGTAGAAATTTTATTTCGTTACAGTTTAAGGCTAGAAAAACAATGGATTTGTAATGTGGGACCACTGGCACAATGGCCAAAAGCCATCGATTGGGATAACTGTGCTCCTCCCAAACAAACAAGCTGAAGTCAGTTTTACCACGCACCTTTCTAGGGAACTTAAAGATGGGAGGCAGAGAAATACCCACAGTTACACACCAAAACAATGCAAGAGCCATCGTTTACAGACACAGAGAGAGAGCAATTAAGAATTTGGGGGTTAGCTAAATGATAATACTAAAGAAATATCTTTGAGCACAGCCAATAACTAAATTTAATGTCTAATACTCATATAGCAAAATGATAAATAAAGTAAATACACTGTAGTAAGAAAAAATTATTATCCTATAGCACATTAGGTTTTACAGAATTTGAGACATTTTTCTTTAGCCTCCAAATGACTGCATTGACAGCTTTATCTGCACTTTTTTGTTAAGCATAAATATTTGCATTTTATAAGCTAAACTAATGTGTGTGTCATTACTCTTGAGGAAATTCTCCCAATATACAGTATGTTGTCCAGAATTTTTAAAAGCACTGAACAGCATTTTTAAAATACAGACCCACAGGACCATCTGAAACCACTAACTCAGCTGAAGAGGGAAGAGTAAATTGCAGTGAAAAGTTTTGCTTCTGAATTAGTGCAACAATTCCTTGTATAAGGGCAGCACCTTAATTACCACACCAGACAGCTTTTTAACTTTTTTCTTTCATTGCTAATATGCAAGAGATTACTCCTAAGTCTGAAGTTAAGATGCTGGCACAGAAAACCAGTTCTCTTGGGAAATTAAAGAATGTCACCATTTCCTGGTATACCTGGGTATTGAATAAAATAATCCCTCAAGGAGTTATTAGGAGATAATGCATTCAGAAGCAAAAAATAGTAAAGTTATTAAGAATGAGTTAAAATCCAGTAATGTATTTTAGCAAGCAGCAGCACAGTACTGTGTGTTAGAGGACTGTTCTTCAAATTAATGACCAGTGCTCCACCTTGGAGCACACCATAACTAAACTTTGGTGTTTGGTAAACCAAGCTGGATGATAAAATACTTTAAGAACAATAGGGCACGCTTTAGATCATGTATAATCACATTTTAGCCGTACATTAGCACACAAGCAGCACAGCACTACAAATGGCACATCAGAAGCCACCAGAGGCCCGGCCTAGTCTGACGTTCTGTCTTAGCTGTGAGACTGCAAACACACTTTAATTCATCATGCAAAACCTAATCACTGCAGAACTTCCTCCAAACCTCCTTCCAGCATCAATTATTTTTATCCTTCTGGAGAGAAAAATTCCCCAACATAACTGCACAAATATTAATCCTCCTAAAATTCTGCAAAGCTGTCTGAATTTTATCATAGTAGGATTCTGATTCTTAGAAAAAAAGTCTTCCCATTATCATATTCATATCCTTAACCCTTGAATCTTTTCTACAACTGCCTCCTGGGCTGGTATTATACAAAGGTAGCCACTCATATATCACAAAATTAAAACACTGTGTAACATCTTATACTCTTCATCTGCCCCAACATGCAGGTTGATTTGTCCCAGTTCACTGGGCAGAGACAATCAGATAGATTCATAAAGCAATTATCCGTGTTCTCACTGAAATTTACAGCCAGTAGTGCTCTCAAGTAGCAGCAATTATTCACTTTAATGTGCCTATTTATTTAATCATGTTAAGATTCACTTTAATTTCACAGCTTTTTCTACTGTCTTGATTAGAAGTGCAAACTGAAACACAATACCCTGCTGCTTTCCTTCTTTTCCAGATAATTATTATCACTATTTTAAAAAATATTCTAGTAGGACACTTGGCAACCCATTGTAAAATTATTTCATGGGGAGAAGAATGGGGTTTTGTTTATTTGTGTTTGATTTTGTTTCTAAGCTAGGTCCTAACCAAAAGACATTTTGTTCACAGCCAAGCAACTCTCCAGCTTTCCTGCAGGCCTTTTTCAGGTAGTGCAGGAGATCCCAGAGCACCATCCTCTGGATGGAGGCACAGCTCAGCCCTCAGTGTCCATGTCAAGTCACTAAAACACCAGAGAACGTGCCTCAGGCCATAGATCCATGAGAGGAGCACACTAGGGAAGCGTGCTCAGGCTGAGAGAGTCATGCAAGAAACTGGTGAGTAAATGAAGCTCCTATACAGTGAGATTCCTATACCATGGGCATTTTGACTTGTCTGAGAGTCTTTAATTTGGTTTTTTTTTTTTTGTTTTAAAGTCTGTCTACTCCACATCCATTGTTTGACTGAACAGTAAGGATCACTAGTTTGAAGAATGAAAGACTGCAAGGGCCTCTGCACGTTCAGGCCTCTGTGGTGCATTGCAAACTTTCTCAGTAATTTTGCATTGATGTCCATAACCCCAGTCTGGTTTCTTCACATTCTGTGTTTGTGCTTATAATGTCTCCTTTGAGCACTTTTTGATTCCACGGGCAGTTCAATAACTTGGCAGAAAACAGATGTTCACAAATTTTAAGACTTAAGCAAGTGTGAGACACTAAAGGCTACAGCATTCGTCACGATGCTCTAGACAGGCCTGAGATAATAGATTGCAAATACAATGCAGCCAATCACTTTCAAAAATCTCTTCACAAAAGACAAGCCAGATATGACACTTGAAATCCCCCCCCCCGAACAAAAAGAGCAAAATAAAATCACCTGCGGAAAGGTCTCAAAGTCATTGTTATATTCAGTTAAATTTTTACTGCCTGCATAGGTTTGGATTCATTTGCCCAATGCCCAAGTGTGGGAGAAAAATCTTCTAGTAATAAGAAATAGTAACTGGACTATTTGCTCTGTTCTACCCCTGCTGCAAACAGATCTGGACTTCAGAAGTGAATCCTGCAATATACACGATCAAGTGATAACACATTCAAATTAAATGGAAAAAGCCCAAAGCTAAACATGTAAAGATTGCAATCACAGCAGATATAAGGGCAGGAAATTTAATACTGTGCTGGGCTCAGTACCTCCCACTTTCCCCCCCAGTATTTTAAACCTTGCAATCCATCACTCAGAACGCTCTAACAGCGTTTGTAAGTACAGAACAGAGGCAGTTATTGCAGAGAGGGGACAGGAGAGCTCCGTGCTCCTTTCCAACTGCACACCCACCTCTCAGTGCTGCTGGAGTCTCCCGTGGCAGCATCCTTGCACATTATCAGTTTCCTTTGAATGGCAGGTGCAATATCCTTCAGAAGTGAAGTTTTGTGCTTACCTATTTGAAATGAGTTGAAACGTTGGACAAAAATAATAATTTATCAAAAAATAGTCCCACTCTTCCATACTTTCATAGAATAACCGTAAACATAAAAGACTGCTTAATGAAAGGTTAGATATTAAATTGGATTTCCACTGTCCTGGATTAACTACTGTGTATTTCAATGTAGTACATAAAAAGAAAGATGGAAAAAGGACAAAAATATTTTAACTGACCTTTAATTATAACCACAATGCAGACAGTAGCTGTTAGACTAAAAATCCCTCTAATTTCTTCAGAAAGAATGCACTCCATTAATTTATTTAAAACAGATCTAAGGGAAAAAATAAAGAAAAAACATGTTAGAAAACATATTTCTTTCAAAATAGAACTGAACAGAACATGTTTGTAATTATGCTACCCTGCCACTACAGCTTCAAAGATACCATGCAGGACAAATGTGATTGGGTAACTGAAAACTATGTGCTGCCTATGGAACTGAGAATATCAAAGCATGGTAAATTGCTTGGGAAGAAAATAAAGAAGTCTGCAAACAGAAAAAATTGGCTGTTACGGGAAGTGAAGAGCTGGTGGTATATTTTAGGAAAGTCAGTCAATGAAAAAGCTACTGGTTCTACTGGAATTTAATTCACAGAATCTGTACTGAAATTTCTAACGCAAATTCCTACTGAAGTTTGAAAAAAATATATTCTATGACTCCACTGGTTTGCTAGCGTCTAGTCAGGCTTAATTTACATTTTGACCTTAAATGTGTTTCCCATAAATATTAAAAGAGATGGTTTTCCAACTACAACCCAGTGAAAATCATTTTTAACTAAACAATGTGCTGAAACACTTCCAAGCAACATTTTAGTTAATGAAACTATGAACAAAGTAACAGAACCATGACAGCAGATCCTTGGAAAATACAAACTCAGTATGTACCTTTACGAGATTTTGTCACTCCTAGCATGAGATGGAAGTATTACCAGCAAATTCTAGTGGTGTTCTGGGATATATGTCAAGGTAATAGAAATGAAATCAGAGTCATAGATGGGGTCTAGCAACCAAACTAAACTGCAGTAGGGAATCAGTCAATACCACAGAATGGAAACAGTAACTGGTCATTAGTGTTAGTGGTAAAAACCCCACATTTAACTCAGAAGCAATTCTCAAAACCAGAGAAAAATAGAAGTACAAGAGGGATAAAACAGGAGACAGAAGAGATCCATAATCCTGATACTCCTCAGAGCACAAAGCTAAATGCTTTACGAAGAACTGAAGAGGAAACTGAGAGCAGCAATGTTACAGTAACTTTCCCTAACATATTTCAAAAATACCTTTAGTACTATTATTGTATGATGTTCAGTTTTCATAACATATATCACAAGTTCTGACTTCAATTCTTCTTCAGGCTTTTATTGTGCTGAGATATCAAAATGAAATATGCAGTTAAGAACCAATTCAGTAAAAACACTTTGCAGAAATTCAAATATTGCTTCAAAGAGCTGAGAAAGATGAAAAATCTTTAGCTTCAGAAATAAGCATTATGAAGGTGCTCATGCATTGCATCAGTTTCATTGTATCATCGTGGACTAATGTGACCAAGCATTGATTCCATTTCACTTGCTCTTAAATTGCTAATGGACAGTGCTGGGATCAGTCCTGACTTCGTTGTTATCATTGTTTGGGTCACTAAGCACACTCTAACTTCCATGAAGGAACACTGGAATTTCATTAAGCTCTAACAAGAGTCACTGCAGCTGCCTTTCCTCACCTCCCTCTGAAAAAGGGGCACGTGAGCCTGCAGGCAAAGATAAGACAGAACAGAACAATAAGCTATTTAAAAATACATATAAGGTTCAGAGGTAAGTAATTGGTTCCCATACAGATAGTTCCCTACTAAAATGAAGGATGCTCACACAACTGGACAGATATTGCCAAGCCTCCCAGTATCATCACTGCTATGGGGATTGAAATTCAGGGCTAGAGACTGACTCATTAGTACTGAAAATAAAACAGAATCCGCAGAACTCAGAGCAAGATGACCATGAGCTCACAGAGCAGAAGCTCACATCAGATTTTGTAATGTCAAAGGCTTTCATGCTGATATAAAGATTTCTGAAATACTGAATGATTTACTACTGGACTCTGATTATGGCCTATCAATACAGATCTATAAAAGAGCCTTAAAAAAAGCCTCAATTCTGAGGCACCAGTAAAACCAGATGGAAATTATTTCCAAATCTTTGCCCCAAAAAGACAAATACAAGAAGATACATTTTTCCCAAGTACTCAGAAACAATTTGGCCCAAAATTGTGGTTTTCTCCACCAAGAATGGATAAGATTCACCTTGATTACTACAAGAAAAAGTTCCAGAAGAATTAACTGATTTTCTGCATCTCTTTTGAGAAGAGATGTGTGAAATAATTCTTTCACTAGAAGAGAACACCTTGACAGAGACTTGCTGCCTCATGGAAGAGCAAGATTTGGATTAATGGACTATTGCTGGAGTCTCTGGAGTCTTTTGTTTTGCAAGTTCAACTAGAATCAGAGAAGGATTGCGAAGAAAAAAAAAAAACCTCATGACAGCAGAGACAGAGATAGTCAGCCTGTCAGATGGAGAAGTTAAGAAAATGAATTGGTTGTGGTAAGTCAGGGAGACAAATAGGACTTCTAAGCCCCTGTATGATTTAGAACAAGTCTAGTGTGTACAGTCACGTAAAGAAAAACTGAATATGAACAAACCACACAAATGAAATTCAGCTGTGACAATTTCAGAAGATATTCAGTTCCCCCAATAACAGAGCAAAAACCCTTCACCCCCAGTTTAAGTCTTAAAAAATAAATAACAGAAGCTCGCTTTTGGAGGCCTTTAGCACTCAGATACTTTCTATTTTGAACGTTGTGACTTTTATATAGCCATAGGTATATGTCACCTGGATGCAGATGTTCAACTAAAGGATTAATTCTATTTCTGGAAAATATTTTATCTCATCTTAATGTCTCTGTGTTGAGGGGACTCAGCTTTATAAGTATCTTATGAAAGAAGCAAGCCAAGATGTATGATTAAAAAACTCATCATAATTAACAGTCTTGTAAATAAGAAGTACTCTTGGTTAAAAAAATGGACTTAACCCCAGCAATCAATACCTATAGGCAATATGTCAAGAAAAAGGGATTATTAAATAGTCTAGATAAAGTAATTTAAATTTAGAAATTAAAATCTAATTAACAACATATAAACTGCTCTATATTTGCCAAAACCTTGGAAAAATTAATATAGAAACATTTACCTGACAACATTAACTGACTTCATAATTACAGCCATTAAACTGCTTGAAAGAGGGGGAAGGTCTGAAACAGTCTTTGGCACAGTCAAGTCTTCTTCACTGGAACCCTAAAAAAGAAAAGGTTGACAACCATTATAGCTCAAGAAAGTTATGTATGCAGAATATTGTATTTCAATAATTACACTAAACTACACTTAAATTACACTTAAATAATTAGAACATCCACAAATATTCTTTGAATAGCTTAAATCCAACTGCGTTGTGTCCAAATAAACGGAACTAATTTAAATTAGAAAGACTGAAACTAAACCACATAAACAGTATTTGTACCAAGGTAAATATTCTCTGCAGTTGCTTTCACCAGAAGTTTCATTTAATTACACTGGTGGGTCACTCTTTATAACGGCACAGCCAATTAATGAGCCCCCTCTGTGGCTCCAAGTTGAAGTGTGCATGCATGATTTCTAAATGTAACTTCAGCAACAGTAATTTTCTGGATACCTGCTCTTTTTGTGTAAAGTTCTGAAGAGTATGATGAATACTTAGTGACAAATATTTAGAACTGAATTCTATTTACAGCAACCTGGACGCATGGAAAACCCCAGCTGAGATGAGTGACTGGAATGAACACTCAATCTGTGAGTGTGAACCTCCAGTATATTCAAGCCCAGAAATGTTTCCTCTGCATCATCTGTAAAGAGCACCTGTCACCTCACAGCCTCTGAGCTGATAGATCAATATCTGCAGGCAAACACCTGGTGCTCCTTCAGTGCCTCCTGGAACAGAACCCTGGAAGCTGCTGTGTGGTACTTTCTGGCAACTGTTTCTTGCTCTGTTTCCGACACATCCAGAACCCACAGCAAAAGCAGAGCTTCTGCTAAAGAGCCTCTGCTCCTCCTTTTTAGTTCTCAAAGCTTCCAATCTTACTACTCATATTTGTGCCTAACATAACCTGCATTAGAAAAACGGGGTGGGAATGTTGTCCTTCTCCTTCAAGGACAGTTGTGGCTGCCTGGACTTTCAGAACATGAAATAACCTCTACATTCTCTTCAGTATTAGAGATTCTTTCTTTACTTTCCAAAGCAACATAGATCAGGTATTTGGAAATGCTCTGCACAAAAACCAATGGAACCAAAAAAGAGATTGAACACGTGACATGTCTCTGTACGGAAGCAGAGAATGCACAAGCGATCAGTGCCAAGTAGGGCATCAGCCTGCTTTGAAAAAGGACTACAGAACCTTATGGGAGCATTCCAAGAATAGGGAATGGGAATCTGTCACACATCAATGGTTCACTTCCAAAGTCCCCTAATGCTGGGTGAGATGAAGAGATGCAGGTTTAGAACAAGCCCCTGTCCTCCTTTCCCAGCTCTAACTGCTGAACACAACACTGTGTGGTGCGGCACAAGCCTTTGATCAGTTTGGGTCCACGGGCTCGGCTGTGTCCCCTCTGGGCCTCTTGCCCAGCCATGGCCTCACTTTTTTAGAGTGAAGGTGAAGGAAGCAGGGAAACACTGACACTGCAAGCACTGCCCAGCAACAGCCAAATCAACTGGTGTGTCCTCAACAGTGTCTTGGCCACAAATGCCAACCACAGCAGCACAGGGACTGCAGAGAGGAAAGCTGACTCCTTCCCAGCCCGACCCAGTACAAAAGCACAGAGGAATATTCCAGAACCCATGTTGTTTATATCCAACACTCCCTAACTGCTGGAATTTCTCCTGTCAGAGGCAGACACTGAAATAGGTATCAGCTGTTCCTACACAGCTGTAGTCAGAAAACTGAGAGATGAATTCTAATATTAAATTATAGCAAATAAAATTTCCTTTTGTTTGTTCCATGCCAACACACACAAAATGCTCATCTGCAGTACAAAGATCAATTTTCTGAATAAAGCTCAGTCATTCCAACATAGCATTTAAAAACCGGAAAGCGTTAAATAGAAAGAAGAAAATCAGGATTAACTTTACCTTCTGTAGCACACAACTTATCTCTGCTACTATTGTAGCTGAAAGAATGGAGAGTACACCCTGGTGAACTGCTGGGAATGAGGAATGCCAGCACTGCAGTGCATGGATGAATTCTCCAAGAGGCATCTGAATAGAGTGAATCAACTAAAACCAAAAAGAAAAACGTCTTTTTTTTTCAGATTGCTTGAGTATAACTGAAACACACCAGCAAGCCTCTCTTGAAGTGCAGACCACACTTGGAAAACTTTTGAGGTATTCCAGTCACTTGGGATCAGAGAGGTAATCAGCAACAAACAGGAAGTCTACTCAGAAATTTGAGAGAAATGAACAAAGCAATGGTTCTTACAAAAAAACCCTGAACGTTCTTCAGAAGTCCTGAAAAGTAGATCATCAAATTTCCCAGAGCGATCCACCCATTTCACTACTATTTAGTATCTGCTTTAAAATACAAGAAGTCAACTTTTCTGTGGAAATGTGAGATTTTCAAGAATTCTAGAACACTGTACATATTATGAAGTTGGTGTCATTTAGGCTAAAAAAATAAATAATAAAGAAAATTTCTCCTCCCTCCAAGATCATAATATATATAAACAAATCCTTTGCTCTGGATTGAGGAAGTTCATCTAATTGCAGATAAGATTAATGACCCAGAAGTACCAGCACAGTCCAGGATCATTGGCAACAGGATGCTTTTGTTCTGCAGTTTACTGGTTCTTCTGTCATGATGAGACTAAAATGGACCAAAAAAATTGGTAACATGAAAACTTAGAAAATTGAACTGAAAATGTAACCATGTGTCTACCCAAACAGCAGGTAACAGTGAGGTAACAACCTCCAAGTGGCTAAGTACACCCCTTTGCATAAAAACTATGCATTCATCTACACATTAGCAATTACACAGCAATTTGAACTCTAATATGATACCTGAATCCCTTCTTCCTGTTCCTTCTTAACTCTATGTGCCACACATTCTAAAATTTTCTGAAAGACGTTCTGTAGAGTGTGGAAAAGATTTGTCACTTCCTCTGTCTCAGTATTCTGATTTAAAGAAGCTTCAATAATTTCTTTTAGAGCACACAGCAACACTGGAGCACAAAAGCCACCTCTCTCTAGAAAAAGAGATATATATCACAATATAAGTTGTAATATTCATCAGGTACAAGCACAGAATGAAACTCAGATACAACAAGCAGTGATAGTTTACAAGTGCAGAAAATACATTTAGTTTCTGAGCACCCTTAGCTGAAATTTTCATGCAGTCCAATATTTTATATATTATTCATACTTTATATTTTAAGTATGAATCCAGTGTTCCCTCCAACCCTTAAAAGTTAGGGATTAACTAACTTGCTAACACAAAAAAAGTCAGCTAAGTATAAATGCAGATGCCGCAATTAGTACAAAACAGGGTACCTGTTTGCAAAATCAGAAGAGCCATTTCTAAAAGGTGAGCTTGAAATGTGAGATTACCCAGGCCCACCATTACGACATCTTTACACACTGTCAGGTAGCCCTAGAAGAGAGGCGCAAAATCCACACTTTATGTAAAGTAATCATTCAGTAGAACTCAAAAATAATAAACCCAGGAACTCGTAGCCAAAGTGCCCTGAGAGCTGCTGTATCTAACTGGAGTTACTCAGTTCACACCTGTTGAAAAGCATGAATTCCAATCAGTCCTTCAAATGCTTCCATTGCCCTTTCCCAACAGTAAATGGTTTCTCAAAAGGCAGTAAATCCTCTTTTTTACTCAGGCTCACGTCAAAGGCATTGATACTTGTCAGTTACTTAGGCAAAATATGACATCTCTAGCTGCCTTTAAGAACAAAATTAAAACCAGCAGACAAAACGAGCTTTTCCCTACAGACACACAGTTGTTTTATACTGAACAGACTATGAGACAGAAGTACAGACTGAGTGAGAACTTTTCATCAGTCTGTGTCTATGTGAGTTGGGTTGTTCAAGGACACTGACTGGGATCAAAATTAGGCAAATCTTTCAGCAAAATCTGGTAAAAGCTCAGTGCTAAAATCCACCTTGGGTTAAATGAAATGTCAGAGGAACACAAGAGAAAACAATTCAGAACCAGCTAAAACCTCACCCGCATTATCTCATCAAATGCTTTCCTGGCAATCAAGATCAGGGGTAAGGGACACTGTAAGTGATGACACAAATGCCAGTGCAGTTTGTCTGCATACAAATTGCTACACCTACAGCTTTTCAAATTGTAAGCAGCTTGATTAACATTATAAGAATCCTCTAACCTGGATAATTAGTTCAGAAACATCACTGTGTTTTGAAATATCATCCTCTTGATCACTTGCTAGTATAAAAGGTACAACTTGACTTTCTATCCAAGCACCTGTCTCCTTCAAAAGTGAAAGGAAATCCTCTCCTTCTTCAGAAAACTGAAAAAAAAAAAAAAACCCCAAAGGGAAGTTTACCAGTCTCCAGTTGTTTCAAAATTTCCTTATACTGTCAACTGTTAACTCCAGCTTATTTTGGAAAGCTATAACTATACCTTGTGCTGAAGATGAACACTTAATCTGCAAAAGAGGCTGAAGGCTCTTAGGCTGGTTGCTTGATTCCAACCATCAGAATCTGTTCCTTTCAGAATTGAGCCAAGAATCCTCTGAAATATCAAGGTTTACATTTATATTTTTCAGAAAACCCTTTCAAATGTTTCTTTCCTCAACAGCTCTAAACAAAAGGTTAAAAAAACTCCCAAATCCATAAAAACAGCAAAGCACCAACCCCAAAAAAGCAACAAGCATACTTTAATTACTTCCATTTTGCAATGCCATAACTGATTTTCAGACTATTCCTTATTTGCATATTGTAAAAGTCAGGGCCCTTAAAAACACTCAACACTAGATCACAAAAATTTTGAGACACCTAGAACTGAGAAGCTGGTTAGAATCTCCCACCTATAAACAATTCTGAACAACTATACTTCTAGTTTAGAGTATTTGTTGGAAGTACAAATTTGTTGGAAGTACAAATCAAAAGGATGATCTTTTTACAAAGAGAGAGGGGATCATGAATCTCATTTATTTGTTCTCACAGGCCTTTAGTTTGACTCAGGCAATAGAAGATGTTAAGCACTGATTTTAGAAGCACTGTTTATGGTAAGGAGAAACCTACCTTTGCAGCACTGAGGACTCTCAAAAGTTTCTTCAGTTTGTTTTTAGGAACAGAAAGGAGGCAACCACGATTGGCAGGATGAGTCAATAAATACTCAATGTAATCAACAGCTAAGTCTGGCTTTGATTCCTGTGTTGGGAGGATATGTACTCGACGCTTAGATGTATTCTTAGATGTATTCTGAACGGGAAGGAAGCACAAAACCAGCACAGCTCTGTCAGTAGCTGACTCTAGAACTGATTTCTAAGCAGAATGATATCACATTAAAAAGCCTTATTGTATTTTTAAAAAGCATGGTGCCTTAAAGCAGTCTGGCAGCTCCTACATGCCCTGTCATACCCACATGCACACCTTAGCTGCGGAGAGTGAGTCACACAGCCAGTCGCAGGCTAATTCCATAATGTGCCCCACTTGACCCCAGCGGCACAGGCAGTCGATCAGGATGGAATATTTGCTTTGGTCAGCTCCACTGTCGATATTTCTGAGTCTGGAAACCACACCACAGCTTAAAAGAAAAAAGATAGACAAAGACATACGTTATCTTTACACCTATAAGTGCAGAAAACAACGAGTTTTCTAAATTAGTTTTTAGAGAAATAATATAGTTAGTTTTTATAAAAATAATATGAACAAAGGATTCATCAACGACTTAGACTTGAATATCACAAATTTTACTGACTTAGCACAGTTTTTTGCTGTCTTAATTTATCCAAATGGGCATTTAACGTATCAGATTGTGAAAAATTAACGAATACAGTCAACAAGAAATTTCTTGTCATTTGCATTTTGGATTTCCAAACAGTACCTGAATGTAGGAATAGCAGCAGGGGGCATAAAGGATGCCATAATAATCAGAGGAGTCATGCACCGCTCGTCCTAGGATAAAAGAATTACACTGTATGACGTAAATGGAAAGGTACATACATGCAAGCAAAACTAAAGAGAGTACTGAAAAAGTATGATTACATTTTCTCAGATTAAAGATTTTCCTTTTTCGCTACAAATGGAGCTGAAAGAAGCTCAAAACAATATGTGGCTTGCAATCTGAAATGTCTGATTCCTGGTTTTGGAGGTCAATTGTCGTATCTTTCAGCTTTCTGACAAACAGCCAGAATAGCTACCATGAATAGTCATGGCTCCATTGGATTAATACTCATTGCAAAAGAAATAGCAGCTCTACTTTACTTTTTTTCCCAGTAGTGACTAAGGTTTAATTGCACAACCATGACACCATCTAACTCCTCTCAAGTAACCAGTGCCTTAAATGAATATTCATTCACATCACAAATAAAAAGACTCTAAAGAAAAGGGTTCTTATATAACACTGGTGATGTTTAATACACTATTATTCATTACAGCATGTTAATACATGGTCTATTCATGGTCACAACATAATGTCACTCAGGTTATATAGAAACCAACCTATGTTAAGAACTCTGCAAAAACGGTTTATCTCTATGTCCAAGTTTCATGGAAAAAGCCAAATGAAATTATCGCCCACTTAGCCATGACAAGATCTAAAACCTTTTAAAGCTCATCTTTTTAAAAGAACTTCTAAAATATATTCATAGCTTTTTCAGGAAAGAGACAGGCTACTTCAGTATGTTTGTAGCCTTTTAGGAATTAAGCCTCTGATGACAGGTTTAGATCCAAGCTGCTTACTTACTACAAGAATATCAAAGTCAAAGAGGTTGCTTGCTAAAGTTGGATATCTTATCTGTTCACCACACCCTTCCAGAAAGGATGCTACATCCTCTACCAAAAAAAGATTTAGAATGTCTTTGATAGCTTCCAAACGCTTTCAGGGTAGAGAGCATTTGTATTTGTATGTCTGTGCTGCAGAATAATACGCAGCAATGAAAAACTGCTTCTCACTCCCTGATTATCCAGAGCAAAGTTGCAGTGGAACAGCCACCATATTTCAGGATACTTCAGCATAAAAGCCATCAACTAAGAAAAAGATATCCAGTATGTAATCCTTCCAAATTCACTCTGGGAGAGGCAGCCACTATTGGCCACTCTCAGGACAGAAGCCTTCTCAAGAATAACACTAAAACGATTAAAGCAAGGAGACTGACAATTGGAAAATGACTGATTTTAATTAACTGCCTATATCAAACCAAAGCAATAAATAAATGCATCAACAGATCATTGAGAGTATTCAAATTAGCAGAAACCTCAGAATCACAGAATAGTTTGGGTTGGAAGGGACCTTAGAGATCATCTTGCCCCAAGCACTCTGCCATGGGCAGGGAAACCTCACACTTAGCCTTGTTGTTCCAAGCCCCATCCTTGAACACTGCCAGGGATGGGGCATCCACAGCTTCTCTGGCAATCTGTGTCACTGTCTCACAACCCTCACAAAAAAGAATTTCTTCCTACTATTTCATCTAAACCTACTTTCTTTTCATTTGAATCCATTCCCCCTTGTCCTGTCACTACACTCCCTTGTAAAAAGTCCCTCTCTGTCTTTCTTGCAGGCACTGGAAGGCTGAAATTAGGTCCCCCCAAAGCCTTCTCTTCTCCAGGCTTAACAATCCCAATTCTTTTAGTCTTTCCATTTAGGAGAGGTGCCCCATGCCTCTCATCATCTTTGGTGGCCATCCCTGGATTCACTTCAGCAGGTCAGCAGGACATGTCTGGCTTTCTGGCCTGCAAGTGCACTCTGCCAGCTCATATTCAGTGAAACAAGAGCCTCAGCTGCTTCAGTTGCAGTTGAATCATAAGAAGTGGTGCTGGTGGAAGAGTTTGGGGGACAGTGGGTAGAAAAGCATGTGGACTCTAATGTACACTGAGTAATTATTCTGCAACTGCACATTTGTATTTACTGCTTTCCAAAACAGTCAAAAGAATAAAACCCTAGAAAAACCTTACAAGGAGAGCAATTTATTGCATAAGTATTTCTGAGCTGACTATTTAGATAATGGTTTATCAGTCAGACACTGCAGCTGGAGAATAGTTTCTACCATTTGTGGGATTCCAAGAAACTTGCTGCTATTTATAGTTTATAGCAAAAATGAAAAAGAATACTTAATGCCATAAAAATAGAGAAAAGACATAAAACATGAAAGCATTGGAAGAAAATACTGAGAAAATACAGGAAAATCGAGGCTTTCTTTACCTGAAATACTTTAAAATATTCAGGAAGCACAGAAGCAAACTTCCTGATAGCATAGTCTTTGGCATCTTCACTGTGATCTAGTGCTTTGTGGATACTTCTCCAGAGTATTACAGTGATCTCCAACAAACTCGCCATGGTGGCTACATCATTTACTGACAACACATTATCCAGCACCTGAAATACAAACACTTAGATGTTATCACTCATTATATTTGCAAACAGAAATTTAAATTAAATTAAGGCTTAAAAGAAATCCTTCTAGTCCCTTTACAAAGGCATTACGGTTGCTGTAGAACAGGAACTCCACAATTCAGTCTTAATCTCTCTAACTTCACATATCTTGTAATGGTAATTTTAAAAATAATTTAACTGCAAAACCAAACCAATTTATAATCAGCACTGGAATTAGGCAAATATTAATTTAAAATATGCTTCATATTCCTTCCATCTGACCAAATTTCTGCTACTGCAGGACAAGAAAATCCAATAACAGCAGTTCCCCCCTTCTAATTCCAAAGATGCCCAAGGGCTTTCCTTTAGACTTTCTGTCTTATTCTGTCTCACATGAAGCACCACTGAACAGGAGTTACCAGAATTTAGCATAAAGTGGACTTTCTTACACTGCTGTTCTCCCTTTCACTTCCATCATCATCATCATCATCATCACCTCCCTCACTATCATGAAGACTCTCTTTCATTGCTTTCTGGATGCAGGCATTCAAGCAGCGCCGAATAGTGAGCATCAATTTAGCTAAATTTAAAGTGAGAAAGAATAAATTAGACATTTGATATTTGCTAAGAACGTTAGTAATAAATGTTTCTAATTACAATGCTGGAAAGTCAGTATGAAAAAGTAGGCAACAGAACCAGAAACAGCTAGGGAAAAATGGAGAAATTTCCTTGTAAAGGAAATGGAAAAAATGTGAAAATGTTTTATATCCTTAAGTATGAAGAAGAAATGACAACATTATCATCAGGCTCTGTAATTTTATTGTTAAAACAGTATACTAAAAATACCCCCAAATAACCACCACCTTAAATCAGAATCAGAGGAAGCTCCCACAACGCCTACATTTAATTTGGCAGAGCTGTTAGCCTGATGACCCACATTCCCTACTAGGTCAATGTTCATTCCTATGTCAATTCCTATTCCCTCCTATGCCAATTCCCATTCTTTGGAAAAGATGTCCTAGCCCAAGCATTGCACTCCTGAAGGAGGAGCTCAGCTCTAGAAAAAGTGAACAGGTTATGCCCACTCTGATGAAGTACAACAAGCTGATTTCATAATAGTGATTTCATAACGTTATCAAGATGATCAGTCGAGAGGTAATGGTTTGGGCATTTCACTTCATGCTGATTACTTGGGTTATATCAGAACTCCTCTGAAATAAAATTTTCCTGATTTTACTTGGTTCAATAGGACTTTTCTAGAAAGCAGTGACATTCTGGGCAGTACATGCCCTCTTCACTGAACTTTCTGAAGGAGGACTTCTTAGATTTTCTCTGAGCAAATTGAAAATACTGATCCACAAATCCCAGATAACCAGATTTTCACATGTAAACAGTTTTTCAGTTTCTATATCATCTTTCACGTAAAGATCTCAAATCACTTAATGCACTAGGGTATTTGCTACATGAGAAATAGGTATCAGCTGAGATAGTTTTAAGGTGTGGGGAGAAAGGGGAACAGAGGATCAGGAGCCACCATGGGCTGGAGTGTACAGTACAGCATCTAAAAGCAGAGATGAAAAGCTTTGATCTCCTCAGCACTGAAAAAGCTCATGACTTTGCCCACTGTGCTTACTGCTGGTGTCAAGAATTTCAAAAACTACAAACTAATATTATACTAACCCCCCCAAAAATCCAACAACAACGTTACAGAAATAAGAAGGAAAAAGCATTTACACGGCGCGCTATCAGTAATCCCAAGAGCTCCCAACGTTTTGTGCTTTACCGATATTGGTGGGGGCAGTGAACTCGCAGGCGTACTGATAGAACTTCCTGGCTGCTGCCGGGTTCATCTGGATCAGGGTGACGCAGCGCTCGCACCACACGTCCTCGGGCTGGCTGGTGGGGAAGAACGAGTTCAGCAGCAGGTTCACGATGCGCCGCGACACCGGGCGAGAATCGGCTTCCAGGCGGGACAGGAGATGCTCCATGGGGCAGATATTCCAGAACTTTGCAAAGTTCAAAGGAGTTCAAGAAAAAGAGAGGAAAAAAGCAGCACCTTCATTAAGTGATTTCCATGTCAATAGTCTAAACAAATATAAGGAACATTAACCTGGAAGACATGAGCATCTTTTATTTTTACACCAACGTGTACTGGAGGCCAAATTCTGCTGCAATAATGTCATTTTGCTGTGTTGATGTTTTATATCTCCTGGTATCTGACTCACTGATAAACTTGTGGTTCAAGCAATTCCAGTTCAATACACCTGCAATACTAATGCAATTCCATAGATACAGGGAAAAATTATTTACTCTACAAGGATATCACCATAAAATATAATTATCTGTCATTATGTGCCATGTTTCATATTCTCCTCACAGGACAAAGTAGGACCAAACTACTTACAAGTATTGTGTATACCTTAAAAACCTGTATGGATCAACACTCTTTCCAAAACCATCCCAAACCCTACATTACTAAATATTGAATGCATTACATTCTTAGCAGAACTCTAGTTTATTTGTAACACAGAAATGAAAGGCTATAAAATTCAGAAAAACTACACAGCTGTTATGCCAGTGGTAACACTACATTTGTAATTTTTGTGAGGAGGGTCTGAATTAATTATGCTGGACCATTTCAAATTAAAACAAAAAAAACCCAAAGTATTTTTCAATGCCAAGGAACCTATTTTACTCTTGAGTAGAATATCTGCAGCAGCTAATTACCCTGTGAATTCAAACTATGGATGTCCCTATTAGAACTATCATAAAAAGTAAGCTCAAAGTGACCCCAGTACTTAACAGAGATAGACATTACAGTTTTTAAATCAATAGGAAGTTATTGAAAAACATCTAACACTTGGCTAGGATTTTTTTTCTTTATGTAAACCCAATCTTTCTTTCCCCGAAAAAATCCCTGACATTGAGAGTTATCTTTTTTCTCTGTCTTTAATGGCAGCAAACTCGGAATAATTCACAAACCAAGTGACCTCAGCCACTCCCTGTCTGGCTTCCCCTCTACACCCTTCACCATCTTCAGAGCCCTCCTCTGGATGCTTTCCAATAGTTTTATGTCTTTATTAGGCTTAGCAAGAGAAAAAACCATTGTTAGATTAAAATATAAAACTGAAATTAAGAAACTACTAACATTAAAGAGTGGAGTAAGAGCTCAAAGATGCTATAATGCCTGTGGCTGGACAGTATCACCCTAAATAAGAGTCCACAGGAGAACACAATATACCTTAAAAATCACTATAAAAAGGACACCAAAATCCCAAAGGATGTGCCCAGAAAATAAAAGCAGACATTATAAAAATAGGAGAATCATAGCAAAAAACTACTGGGTTAAGGAGTTAGGCATCTAGAAGAGTTGGGCAGGTGAGGGAAATGTAACCCACAGCTCTCCCCTGCCTATCCACAGGGAGAACAAGGGCCCACAGAACACTCAGGATACCACGAATATTAAGAGTATTATCAGAGCAAAGCAGGTAATTTCTTTCTTTTTAGGAACACTGCAACCGTCTCAAAATAGGCTTTATTTTTAAACAGATGCCTTGATTTTGTCTCCTTGGTACCAATCAAGTGTCATTATCCTACCTTAGCAGCCTTGGTAGCCTTCACTTTGAGCAGCATTTCCACAAAAGCCACTCGCACTTTCTCAGAATTGTCATGAAGACTGTGTTTGGTTGCAGGCAGGAGCTGTTCCAGGAGTGGGTGACTTAGTTTGTTGTCCAAAATTATTGGTAGGCACTAAAATAAATAAATAAAAAACAAATCCAGAAAGAGTAGACCCAAAAAATCTGTAACTAAAAATTGTTGAAGAGGACCATGACACTTCTCATGTTAAGTGAAGCAGGGGCAGACACTGTGCATGCTTATTTTTCTTGTAATAGTCTTAGGTAAAAACTGCTCTGATTACTTCAAATTTACAGTGAACTGTGTTCAGTGAATCAGCTTCAGACCTACACTAAGACCATGGTCTTGCCCTCTACCTGAGGGCACACCAGCTCTCTAAAATATGCTGATTTCAAATCAAAAATGTATTTCTTTTTCCTAATTCATTTTTAAATCAGCACTTGCCGCTTATCCAGGATAGCTCCCCCATGAAGCAGTAGTGAAACAAGTGAGGATTAACAGGACGACAGCTTCAATTTCAGGCTGAACTGACACAAAAGCTTCAAGTGAAAATGCTGCTCTGGGAGTTCATTTTTCTGTCCAAGCTACCAGTTATTTCTCAGGTGCCAGAAAGATGTAGATGAACTATTTCTAACATAGTGAGCAATGCATGGGAGGAGGCATCACCACACAAATCATGGAATTATATCCATCCAAACCTCAAACACACACAGAGTGGGGTACAAAATCCTAATTGTGCATGTCTTGGCATGCATTAAAACCAGCGATGTAAGAACATCCTGGAACCTGCCTACATATATTTTCAAGTTTAAGCATCATTTCTAATAGCTAAAGAAAAATAAATTATTGGGTCCAAACAGCATGTGCACAACTTGAATTGAAAAACCTTAGAGAGTCACAAAGCCAATCAGTTACTATTTGAAAAGACATTTGTGCTTTCCAAACATGTGGCTTTGATGAAATGTGCAAAACCTTCACGTATTAGGAATTCTATTGCCTAAGACATTTTGAAGAACGAGTGATTTGCTTGATTTCAAGTGGTCTATACTAGAAACCTGCACATCAAGTAAAATACAAAAATGACAATCACGATAAAAAACATTTACCTTAAAAACAGAGCATCGAACATCAGCAGATGTTATATCACATGCCAGCTCTCCAGTTATCTTTTTTAAAAGATCAGCAAGAATTGTTGGAGGAATCATCTCCCAGTACTTGGATGTGATCTGAGTAACTCCAAGTATCCCTGTAGAGCGCACGACTGGATGAGGATCTTCCAAGAGACTCTAAAACAGAAGAGTAAGATTGTAAGCATGTGGATTATTGTGACTCTACTGCTGTTTGACTTGAGCGTATCATAAACAAAATGCATTCCATTACCTTTTAATCATTAGGAAAATTGTCATACAATAAAGAACTGTAATATTAATGGTCCCTCAAGGCATTTTATCATGCAGAAAACAAGGAAATTTAAATCAGAAGCAAAATTAAGATAACTGCTGGCCAACTTTTTTCACTGGACTTCTGAATTTATTTTTTTTAAATAAATCAAGTCTTGCATTTGTAACTTAATTAAGAATATTTGAACTTCTATTTATATGAGTCTACACTGATCACTGTTCCTACGGAACAACATAAAAACTTCGAAATTCATTCAATTATCTGGTACTTACTCAGGAATCCCCAAACATTTTCTTCATGAAAATACTACGCCCATTCTCACCCATCTGGACTGGTAAGGAGATTTTTAGGTCTCCACTATACCTAATTTCAGAAGTATTTAGTAATACAGTACTGAACTTCCACTGAGTGCTTCCATAGCAGTTGTGAAGCTTTCCCCCCAGTCCCAGGTGAAGTAAGGATCGAGAATCATTATTCATGCATTTAATCTTTCAAAGGCATCTCTCATTCACAGATTAATGAATAAAAAACCCAAAATATTTCCTTTTTAGAGTTTAAAGTGGTGTACAGTATTTGCAAAAAACATACTATAGAAATTTAAAATATTAGTTTCCTTTTGTATTTTCTGTGCCATGGACCTCTATTTCCCTACAGTTATCCAGAAATTCCATATACTTTAACTGCATCAACAATTTTTTTTTGAGTTAGCTTTGATAAATGTTTCATTTTTAACCTTTTAGTTCTATTAAAACTTACAAAAAGTTCTTCAAACTGTTTCTGAATTTCACTGTCCATCTCTTCAGAAGTAAAACTGGGATCACGAAGAGGAAAAACATCAACAAACAAAAATGCTGCATTTGCTCGAACTTCTGAGTTTCTGGCCTGTAACAATGGAGGAAAAGACATTTTTTCCACAGGGATGAACTGTTAATATCCAAAGGTGTATCCTGTCAAATACTGTTCTCCAAACATTTTAACACGTGCTTCTAATTAAGTAGATGGAAGAGATGAATTTATAAATGGATGGAAGAACTTCAAGATATATGTGAGTTTTTATGTTTTATCTTACATTTCTGCCCATTCTGTAAAACCTGAGTTATTGTTACAATCAGCTTTCAAAGCCTATCAGCTTCAATGACCCTGAGGAATCACAGACAGAGCCCTTCTGCTTTCTCTAATGCTGAACAAATTAAAAGCAGTTGGGATTTCTCTTGGTGGCTGTAAAGCTCCTCTTCAGGACAGAAGACTCTTGAATTCAATCAGATTGGATTAATTATAATTAACTTGCTTGTCAAGACACAGGTGATTTTATTGAAAAGCTCAAGCCTATTTCTTCAAGAAAATAGTATTTAGCGACTAAGTACCAGAAAGCTTGGGAGAGTAACTTACCCAGCAAAAATATATTCAGTTCTGCATCTCAGCAGAACATGTAACATAACACAACAATAACACAACAATAACACAAGTATTAGGACCATGTTCTGAGCCCCAGGCAGCTCATCAAAAAATCTATGGGAAGCCTTACAACATTTTTCCATATTTAACAATTTTCAGTGTACTCCACCATATATTTTACTGGTTGTAGAGGCACAAATGCAAAAAAGGAAGAAGAAAAAGGTGCATATTAAGACATTCAGTGAAAGATAATTGATCCTGCGGACCCTTAAAGGACAGAAAAAGAGAGCAGGCAATGAAACCATGAGAAACTCAAGGCATCTCAAGCAGCAAGCTGAAATCTAACTAGCAAACTGCATTTTATTTATCAAAGATAGCAGGGCAGTGATTAAGAGCCTCTGCTGATTTTGCTTGGAAAGAAGAGAGAAGGAAGAATTTTGTCCAGATTTTGGGTCCAATTAAAAAAAAAAAAATCTCTCAATATAACAAGCAAAGTAGGCCTATATTTAACAGCAAGATGAAACAGCTCAGGGAAATTTTTGACTATTCTAATCATCCAGTTTTCTTCTTCCCTTGTCATAAAGCACATTGAGATCAAAGGCAGGGAAAAGAAACATGGCAATAACCATGTAATATTTAGACTCAGATAAACTAATGACAAATAAAATCAGAAAAACACAAAAGAAATCAGTAACAATTACTTCATTTACAATCTGTTTTGGATTTCTCTTCTTGACTAATCCTGATATGGTGGAGTAGACCCATAACATTTCAAATGCTTCAAGTCAACTAAATTACTAGGAATTCTAGATAGAATACTATGAAAGCAAATAAAGCACATACATACATTCTTTAGTTAAGGACTTGTGTTTTCCTTTATTTATTATGGATAATGCAAGCAGTTTAAAGTTGAAAAGATCATCATTCTTAATTCTATTCCAAAAAGTTGTAGAAAATCCTTTAACTCTAAGCTTGTCTATATTTAAGCATTAACACATAACAAGATAATATGTGAATTCAGGGTGAAATAGCTCTTCTTCACTAACATTGCATGTGAAAATTAATTCAAATGTGTTTTTGTGCAATAACCTAGACCTTGTCTACCACAGCCATTCCAGAAAGCTGATTTCCATAAACTTTTAAATTGCATTACACTGAATTCCATCAAGCTCACTTTTAATTCTGAACTGGGTACCTACAGTTCAAATTCCTGCCTTTAATTAACTGGAATTTATCCCAATGCATCTGCATATTCAGGCTCATACAATGTCTTCACTGAGGTAGAACCTAAGACTTTAAATTCATGGTCTGTTTTAATCCACACTGACTTTTCCATGGCAGAGCCAGCAGTTATTTAAATGACTAATATGTCTTTACCAATATGCTTGTATTATTCTAAGAAACTTTCAGAACCTTTTGAAACACTATTTTAATTTTTTCTTCAGTTAATTTTCATAGCTTTCTTTTAAATTTTATCTGGTCTTATAGGTTCTGAAATTCACTTCCAATTATCTAAAACACTGCTTCCCCAGGACATCTTAGTTTAAATGAGTAGGATGTTAAAAAAAACCAAAAATAACAGCCAAACACTTTAAAGGAGTCACTTCCTTCAACAGCTTGAATTCCTGGAGGAGTGGTTCTTGACTTTTTCAGCTTGGTAAGAAATTGCTAATTCACTACTTACCTCACACTAAATATCCATATTTTTTTTATCCGTATATATTCTCATACTAACAATCAGTCACTGCATATCTCTTTATACTTGCTTTTCATAATAAGAACATGAAAAAGAGGTTACATATGGGCGTATATCATAAAAACCTAAAGCTGCGTAAAGGCTTATAAAAGATGTGTTGGTAAAAGCCCCAACAGAAGCTTGTGCAATCTAGGTACCTGCAAAACAAGCAGTTGAAGAAAAAACAGAGAACTGCATTACAAATATGCATTCTCAGTTTAAGGATTTCAGAGATGAAATCAAGTAGTTTCTGAAGCTGTTCCAGAAAACAGTTCTGGAATTCATTGTATTCTTACAACTGAAATATTTTTGCTTTCTGCAACAAGGAGGAGTAAACAGGCCTTGTGTGTCCTCTCTGTTTCATAACCACAATTCTAGAACAGAATTTGTTCTTCACTATATTAAATTAGGGATTTGGCTAAAATAGGAGCATCAAACTGGTTATCTAAAATTAAACTGACATTTCAAGCTTTGGAGTAGAATCCACAACAGAAAGAACAGTTATAAACTTCCCTTCTTAATTCACTATCTTAAACTACTGGTGATTCTGAGTCACAGCAAAAAAATTCAAAATGCCAAATACTTCATGCAGTACTACACGATTTGTTCTCACAATGGAACCATTAGTGATGTGAAAATTATGAATAGCTAAAAATTTCAACCACTTCTGGAATCAAGAATTCTCCCGCTGTCCTGCTGCAAATCCATCATTAACCCTTCTTTTCCCACATGACACACCTTCTGTTGCATTTCTCCAAATAAATGTATGCAGATTTCATCAGGTTTGACAGGATTTTCCTCCAAAAAGTAGTCTAGTATCACATTTCAGTCCTGGGCTCTGGAAAGTGACTACGACCCTGCACTGCCAGGCAGCAACTTCCTTTAAGAATGGAATAGTGTATTTTGTAAACTTACCAAAAAGCAGTTAAAACCTCTGGTCTTTCTAGAGATAGAAATGTAGAAATTAAAGAAAGCCATGCTTTGTAGCTGTCTTTCTCTGGCACTAGGACATAAATGTTTCATCCAGAAGGTTCTTTGTTTATATTAATTCTAAAAGGATGGGATCCAACCTTTAATGTAAGGCCAAACAAGATACTGGGCCAGCAATGACTCTGTTCATATTCCCACCTCTTCCACAGGGTTCTGTTGAAACCAAACAGCTCTCAGCTCCTTCCTGTAACTCATAAAACAACTTTTGAAATTAACAGTAAATACTTACAACTTTGAGGATTTCAGATACCTTTCTCATGTCTAAAGAAGACCAACAGGTAAATGAAATTGTCAATGTTTATCAGAAATTAACTTGGCTGCATGTGTACGCTCTTACAAACGACGATTTCGTAGCTCCAGACAAAATAAAAGCTGTCACCAAAGAAGGAAGCTTGGCTCCCCTTAATCACAGAGTGTAAGAGAGTAGCCAAACTGCAGTGGGTGCCCTTCAGTCCATGCAGGCAATCCACAGGATTTACACACCCATAAAAGAACTACAAGTAAGAAATTTCATTCCGAGTGCACATCCATACCATGAATGTCCATCCATACAATCCAATTAGAATAAAAGTTCTCCTAAACTAATACTCTAACAAATTCACTGAGCTGTATTCTAAGGCTGGTAATTAATCAACAGGTGAGGCTAAACCATCCTCTGAACATTTTTGGCTTTGATCAATAAAACACTGGTAATTCCCTAAAGATCCTGGAAAGGTAATACAAGATTACACGGAATTTTCAGATTGAGAAGATAAGAATACCAACTGCAACCCTCCAAAGCACTATAGGTACCTGTAAATAAAAGTGAATTTTACAAGTAAATGATATTAACGAATTAGAATAGCATTGTACATGCTATGCCAAATTACAAGTTACAAAAGTTATGCCAAATCTCAAAGTTACTCAGCTACATCTGTGACATTAAACGCTCATTTTGGTTTTTGTGGCCATTTCATTTTAAAAGCAAGTAATAAAAACAGAAGATGTAGAAGGGACCCAAAATTTAATAGTTGGAGAAAGACAGCTGTACTTTCTGAAAACGGTAATTACCTTCAGTGCTCTCCAGAGGATGGGCTGATACAATCTATAAAGCATTTCTTCAACTCCTTGACGAATTTTACTTTGTTTATGAAAATAACTCAGCATCTAAGAAAAAACAAATAAAACAGGTCCCAAAGCCATTTTAACATTCTACATTCAGGAAGTGGTAAGAGGTTGTCTCATTTCATAATTATGTATGACCAGAGTTTTCATACTATGGAAATGATGAAACTAAACATATTAATTGACCCTATATCTTACTAGGGAGTCTCAAAAATAGTAATTTTAAAGCAATCTAATAAATAAAATATTTTATAAATTTATGGCGCCAATAAGTTTATATAAAGATCTACAACTAAGAAAAAAACATGGCTAGAGAATTTCACAGCAATATCTCATTTTTGTTACTATAAAAAATTATTTTTAAAGTAACTGGCAGAAATACTTTGAAACCATGAAATGATGAACTACAGGCAAATAAGCCTTTTCTCTGTTAAGAACAAAGGAATTTATCTGGTGAGTGGAGTTATCCAAATACACAAGTACAAACCCAATACATTTCTTATGCATTGATGAAAAGCAAGTATCAGCACTCCTCAAGACTCAAAACTGTGTTTAATTAGCTAGAAATCCTGTTATTTTTGTATCTGAATTATGCAGAAAAGAAAGAGAAAGTGGAAGACCAGAGCAGAGCATGAGAAAGGACATCATGTAACTTGATATGAAGAATTCCTCCACTTTAAACACAGAGCAGTTTGAGCTGTGTTCTAAGGTGGGTGATTAATCAGAAAGGGAGACAAGATCATCCTCTGAACATTTCTGGCCTTGATCAATACAGCACTGATAATTCCCTGAAGATCTTGGAAAAAAGAACACATGAAATTTGAAAAGAAGCTGACCCTCTAGCGGTCAGTTCAAATTTATTCCAAGACCTACTGCACTTGCAGCCCAAAGACATATTTATTCACTGTTCTTTTTCAAGATCATAAGCCTCGGAGTCTGAAAAACATGAAATGCCCTGTCAACAGCCTGTTCCATCGACCAGGAATCACAGGACAAGGAAATCCTAAAGCTGTGAGAAAACAAAACAGAACAAAGCCTCGAAAAAAACAATCCCAAAAAATCCAAACCAAAACCCCACTACAGTATTGTACACTGGGATGTCGAGCTATACTGCACACAGTGTACACTGGAGTCTGGGTATCTGGGGGAAGGATGAGAAGGGAAGGGGCACTGATCAAATACAAATGTCTTATAAAGCCTTGTGCATTTCTCATTCTGCTTCAAATGTTCTGCTCATGACTAAAGGCCACAGACAGACAACTGGAATCAAAGCTTGTCCCTATAAACACATATAAATCCCCTGCATATAATAATAAAAAGAAAAAAGCCAAGTTTCATTTCAGACCCATCTACTAAGTTTGCCTCAAGAAGGTTATGAGACTTTTCATCCCTGTGATCATCTGCGGAAAGGTCAATTCTAAAGATAAAGACAGCTTAGACAACAGACAGCAAAAACTATTTCTGGCACTCCGGAAAATCCCCTTCTTTTTCTACTTTTGAGCAGCAAAGACAAATGTGGTGCAGAACTATAAGCAGGCTCCTCCTAAAATTTGTTCTAACATTGTTTCACAGAATATGCTGGTTTTTCAGTATTTCTGGTGGGCTGGCCCTAGTCACCAGCTCAACACCCACAGCCATTCACACACTCCCTGCTCAGGCGGGAAGAAAAGGAATTGGAAGAGAAAAGCAAGTTCATGGGTCAAGATAAGGACAGTTTAATAAAGGAGGTAGAGAACTAAAAAAAAAAAACCCAAAGGAGTGATGCAAATGCATAGGCCCCTACAGGCTGCTATGAAGGGAAGTATTTCCATTCCAGCCACACCTGGTATGGCATTTTAGTATGAAATGGAAATTTTCCACCTTATAGCAACTGATCTCATTTTGATGACACTAGTTCATGTCGTACTTTCTTGGAACTTACCTCTCTAACTTTAGAATGAACAGAAGAACTTCTGGGAAGATGAATTCCATGATGCATGAAATCCTGAATGCAGTTATATTCAAGTACCTACAGTAAAAACACACACATGCTCCTGTTAACAGAATAAACCAGTAATAAGGACTGTAGCTGTGCAGCAACTATATTTTTCCCTAAAACAAACAGCAGAAAATAGTATCTGCTATTATTCCTTACTTGGCTTCTACTTGGCCCAAATTTCTGCATGCTGAGGGCATCAGTGCCTCAACTGATTTTCAAAATTTCAGAATATACAATTAATCCAATTGTCAGAAGCTAAAAGCAGGGTAAATAAGAATATTTTGGCATCTGAAATTTTGCTCTAGCATTGTAGTGATTTGTAATTATGCCTTTAATAATTTCCAGGGAAATCCACAAAAACTAGATAAATACTTGAGCAATCCACTATACAGACTTGCACATCCTTAATAAAAGCTTCAATAATTCAACTAACGGGTATGTTTATGAAAAACATTGTGCATATATTTGTGTGAACCAATACTTCAGCAGCAGAATTAAAGGTGTTTAACTGCAGCCAAGCTGATCTCAGTGGGAAAATATTCAAAATATGACATACAGTTCCTCCTTGGCAATGCTGAAGAGGTCCTTTCCCTAGGGAAGTAATTCCTTAAGGCTTGTTCTTTTAACAGGTAGAGGTAGAAAGTCATGGGTCTTTCCCACCGTGAAATTTCAAACTATCCAAATGAAATTTCAAGCTTAGCATTACCTCTATGAATTCTCCTGACACCTTCTTCCAGGCCCTAAAGTAAACTTCTGAAATGTATTCCATCAAGGACCTGTATTAACATAGAGGAAACACTGTCAAGAAAGCATACTAACCATATCTATGTACAATTCATAAAGGTGAAGCATGAAGTTTTGTATAAGAGTCAATATTGTTCTCAGTTCTGTGCATCAAATTGGTTTTTAGAAGAAGAAATCTTCTTTTTCAAGTCTACATCCATAACTACCAACTTAACTCTTAATTAATGAACCCAAGCACTATTACATGATACTTGAAATATCTCATGGTGGGAGAGTAAAAACATTCACGGGGTACTTCACCATTAATGTCATGAAGAATGCCTTCAGTTCTTTATAGAGATATACTGGAATACATTATTCTACCTGAAAGCATTAGAAAGCCTCTGATTCAATACATAGAATTACTTCTGCATTATTTCAGTGAATAGTCAAAGAAAAAAAACTCCGTATTTTTTATCCGTCAGCCAAGTTCTCCAGATATGATTTATCCTGCAAGTCAATCCTTATTAAAATGGCTTATATAGGAACCTAGCAAATTAAATTAGAGATTGCTTGTAGGAAAAAATAGAAACACCCTACAAAACGAGAAATGGACCTGCAACACTCACACAAGCACTGCAAATAATGCAGACCAATTTCTATCAAAGTCATTTGCTTTAGCTCATGGCAGTTAAACACTTACTGTCCTATAACTGTACACCCAGGCACGTCAGAGCTACTATGAAATGAACTTGCTGAAACAATATAGCAGTTATATTCAGAAGATTTGTGGGTTTCTGGATACTGATATATTTGTTCAATACAATAGGTATTTCTAGAGTGAGACAAACAAGATTTTAGTCAAGCTCTTACTAATTAGGTACTCTAACTGGGGTGCATACCTTGGAAAGAACTGTAATTGGTTTTTAACAGTTCCATGTATCATTTTAATGAAGTTAACATTCCAGCTGAACAAAAAACTCAGGAGTCTTCTTCCCTGTGGGGAGGGGAAAAGAGGGCAAAAAAAAAAGCTCAGAAGAATACCTAATTTAAGAGCTACCTCAAAAATCAGTAAATACAAAGGAAATTACATCTTTCATTTTAAAATGCATAGGTGAAATGGAAAAATCTAATTAAGACTCTTAATTATGAAACAAAATTCAAGCACTACTTTTATTCATACTGTAGAAAAAACACAGAACCAATGAACACGTGCAATGTCCTTTCTGTTTTGGTGTGCCTTCAAGCAGCATTCCAGAATGATAAGACTGTGCACTCAGCACCCTCAAGGCCGGATCACCGAGCTCTGCCAAGGGCAGTCTCACCCCAGGCGGACACTGGAATGCCAGTGAAGGCATAAATAAAACACCACAACAGCTCTACCAGCACTGGGCACAGCAGCATTTTTAACAAAGCCACGGAGAGCAGCTGGGCCACTGAGAAAATTGAATGTTCTGCTCAGCAGGGACAGTTTCTTTCCTCTCGCCACATGAAAGGTAATACTGCAAACCTCCTGTTGCTGCTTTCATTCATGAAAATAGAAATCATTTTCCCCAAATTAGTTTTTTGCCATTTTAACAAGTCAGGAACAATGAAGACAAATCTGATTTTGCAACAAAATTTTGCAATAAAAGGCCCTGGAAGGCTGTGGATGAAGTAAATAAGCCAATGATCTCTTCCAATGCTCTTCCAGAATCATCAAGACCTGCCCAAGGAATTGGAGCCTTGTACAGTGTCTGTACAGGCAGCCTCACTCTGACTTAGCCTACAGATGAAGGTAAGGCTTGAAAATGTTTAATCACACATAAGGGTGAGTCAGCCATTTGTAAGAGTCCTTTTTATATGTCAGCTTTTTAGCCAAAAATAAATTAGGAATAACAATAAAGGAAGCGCAATAGTAAAGAGCACGCAGCCAGAAGTGCAAAAGGGTCACTGAACAAACAGCAGAGTTCAGAGGCACTTCCACTAAGAGCTGGACCAAGAGTTGTGTTCACACCTAAGACCAAACACAGAAAACAGAGTGCCAGTCACACTTGGACTTGGAATGTCACAGAGTAGGGGAGGGAGATGGAAGCACAGTCAGAAATTGCCCTGTAGTGCAATTGATAGCTGAAATGCTTTTGGGTGAAGAAGTAAATCAGAAGCTCATAAAAATCAAGACCTAAAGGCTAAATACAATGTAAAGATTCTTGTCTACAGGTCTGATGGAATCCTTCCTGTTGACGAGAGTTGTCTCTATCTCCAACTCTGGTGGCCTAATATAAACGCAGAGGAGTCCCACTTGGCATGTCACATATCAACATCCCTGACAAAACATAATGTCAAGGGAGTTTTGACCTACAGTTCTTTCCTCAACAAGGCAAGGATGAGGACAAACTTGAACTCATCTCATCTTCTACAACCCCAGCATCAAGACAGATGATAAAAAGCCAAAAAACAGCTTTCAACCAATTCTTTTTAGCCTTAAGTTTCAAAAGATTGAGCCTGCTCCAGAAAATGGTAAGTGTCTCTAACTTAGCCTGCTGCCTGTGATTAATGGATTGGAAATAATTATTGGTATCAACATTCTCATTATCCTGAGAGGCAACTTAGTGACAGGTGAATAAGACTGGGAACTGGTCATCTTTGGGATTAGTGCAGGATCAGTGTTGGGTGTCTGGTACTGCTGTGCTCGTGGACACAGAGCACCTGCCTTTGTTCTATACACCCAGAGAAGGTTAGCAAGGAAGGAGTACAACAGACCCACCTCTAAAACAGAACACGCTCTGCAGGCTCTGCAGCTGTTTGACTGAAACCCCGTCTGAACAAGAACGTTTTCATAAATCACGGAGATGGAAATTCAGAGGATCACTCCACTAATGCAGCCTAAGAATACGCCTCTGAGAAATATTACTCTGTTGAACAGCATAGCCTGGGAAGGCAGAAACACTGAACTCCCTGATCTTGCAATGAGGTATAAATGTGCAGTTCTCTATCAGTTTAATCTGATTTAGAACTGATACACTGCATTCCTGACCCTTCCCTCCCTTCAGTCTTACACGTGATGAACCATTCCAGACAGTTTATCTGTCTGAAAAATAATCTTACTAGGAGAAAACAGCTACCTTCTTCAATCAAGCCATGACATTGCTGCTTGAACATTACCCTGTGGAAAGGAAAAGAGCAATGCTAGCCACTGGCAACACGGGATCATTGCAGCCTGGAGTTGTAGCAGCTTAAGCTGCTATGGCGCTGCGCTCTGGGATATGTACTCTAAAAAAAACCAGGATTACTTTTCTTAGGAACTGTAGGACAAGTCTGCAGGCATTAAAGGGAGTATTAGGCCTGATATACAGAAGCTCAGTTTCATCTCAAAGCAATTCATACATCATGTTGATATTTGGTATTACTACAAGCATTTTAGAAGCAATACAGGATGCAAAAAAAAAGGTCCAGCAGAGATACGGGGGAGTGTTGGTTGGTTTCTTGCTGCTACAAGAAACCTATCATTAGTGAAATGAGCCAGAAAGGGAAATCAGAGAACACACATGAGGAGTGTTCTCACTGCAACTGAAGTCCCACAGCAAGCAAAAGGAGTTGCAACTGAAGTACAGTGACTTCATAGCAACAGGAAAATGCTTTGAACACTTCGAATCTCCTGTCTACAGAGCTAGGAAAACCCAAGTTGGTCACCATTCTGGATAAGTTCATATACTGAAGCTGGATTTCTGCTCACAAACTGAGACATGTGAATTTGGATGTTTAAATCCCTGAAATGTTAATTGTCTGAAGAGTGATTCATGTGATCAACTGTTTAGTTACTGTTTAATGGAGCTGAATTGTTCTGATGACTCTGCTGACCAGGGTTAATATGGCACACCCTAAACACAGAGCAATTTTACATACCCAGATGGATTTCCAGAAGGCACAAATCTATGACAGTGTTTTATGTGCCAGCCCCACATGGATGTCTGAGGCAACTCAGGTCATTTAATGTAGCACGGGTCATTCACTTAAGCAATCAAACCCTTCCCAGGACCTGTACTGATTATGCACAGATGTCTAAATTTATTTCCGACACTTAATTTAACTGAACCCTGCCCTGGGACCTTTCCAGAATGGGTACGGTTCTCCTTTATTTTGAACTGTTATCCTCCAGGATGTCAAGTGACTCACGTATTGGGCTGGCATGGCAAGGTTTTGGTGGTGGAGGCTTGCAGAGGTGGTTTCTGTGAGAAGCTGCCAGAAGCTTTCCTGTGTCAATAGAGGCAATGCCAGCGGGCCACTGGGCAGAGCCATCACTGGCCAAGGCTGAGCCCTGAGGCTGCAGCTGGAGCTGCCAGCCAGAAAGCAAAAATCCAGAATTAAGGATTTAAACCACTCATGATCAGATGACAGAGCAGAGAGTGCAGTAAGGTGCTCTCTGTACCTACCCAGAAAGAGACAGGCCTATGAAAATGCAAACATGACAAAAAGTCAAGAACCAGAAATCCCTAGGAGTGCAAAGAAATAAATTTTGGGCAGAGAAGCAAATCTTCAAAGCCAAAGCTGCACGTTCTCGTGGAGCAAAGTAGATGAGTTTTAATGTGCCAGGAAAAATACTGATTTGCAAGTCTGATTACCACTGCTTTTTTGCCCTCATATTAAAAAAAAATACCACAACAAAACCACAACTTTTATACTGAAGGCTGTTTCAACTCAAAGATTCAAGGTGCAAACTTCCTTTAGAAAAGCTGTGTAGTAATTAACACGTTATACTAAAAGTCTCACACGACATGGAAGTAAAGAAGAACTACAAGAATTTGCTTCTGAAGTCTAGATAGCAGTTGTATTTTACACATATAATTCTCAATTATTTACAGTGTCTGTAAGAGTAAATATTAAAATAATACAGTGGATTCAAGCATAACAGAAGAAAAAACCATACAGAATCAAATACAGCTAATGCATTTTATGTACTGTGGCAAAGAACACACACAAGTACACACTTCCAGATGACAAAAAATAGCTCAAAATGAAATACACCAAGGACACAAAATTAATTGAAAACTCTGTCAATAAAGCCTTACCTGTCTTTCCTCTTTCCACCCACGTTTTTCTCTTTTTCCATTCCCACCTCTCATATTACCTTAGTACATCATCATTTTAGTCAAAACTAAGCTACCTTAAAATATGATATGTAAGTAACAAAAGCCCCACCAACTTCGTGGCAGGTATCCAAACCCTGCTCTATCCAACACTTCACCTAACTCCTCTGCTTTTTCCATTTTTAAAATGCCATATCCTTATACTGCCACAGTCATGCAGCAATCTCAGAGCTCATGTTATGACAGAAGTTCATACATTCCATGTTACGCATGCAGGGAGGAGGTAGAACTTCAGAGACAAAGTCAGGTGGTCTGGTCACCTGACCAGGAAAAAAGCTTGGACATGACTCTTCTGGTGCACAGCACAATCTAAAAATAACAAAACAGCAACTGTTCACCGAGAGAAATGTATCTAGTTAAATAAAGTAATTCTCATTTTTCTGTAAAACCGGGACCTTTTTATGCTGCTTTTAGAACAGAATATGGCCACACAATCTTCTAGATGGAGTCAATTAGAAGGAAAATTATTTTGCTATAGTTATTTGTTTTCACGAGAAGAAAAATTGCTATAAAAGAAAAGAATTACACCAGGGAATTATTGTAAGTATCGAGCAAAATGCACTGGAAGCAAAGCACTTGATTCTTATTGCCTCAGGATAAAAGAACTGGACTGAAGATTTAGACATCAACTTTCACACTTGAGTCTGGAACAGGAACAAGTTTTCCAAATAAAACAGAGAATCAACCATTTCTAGCTTGGAGTCCGAGCTGATTAGTCTCAGGTTGCTGCCTACTGTAAGGTAAAATAAGACAAACTGCAAAACTATTCAAACCAACCAAAGCTCACTGCCCCAAAACCACAGTAAGATAAAAGCTGGCTTACCTCTTCTTTCTTAATGTGTTTTACACTCATAAAACATTGGAGCAACAAGTCCTTGACTTCATTACTCTCATCGGAATCATAATCAAAACAAAGCAATGTCTGATGTAGGTTCCATACACGAACTAGATCTGCACCCTAACAGGAAAGGAGAAGTCCATATTAGAGTGGAGAAGGCATGGCTTTAATACAAAGAATTTAATGAAAGGATTTTAAATCGTGAACTTGAAATGCATTGTTACAGATTGTGAAATTATGAGCATTCATTTCATCACATTACTGGGAAAAAATATATGTAACTGCAGAAATTCTGACTTTCAACAAATGAAGACATGCTCAAGTACAGGAAAAACGTTGCCATTCCATGCAAAATGTGTTAAAACCACATTGTTCCACTTTCTAAACTTTATATAATACATACAGTTAACAGGGAAAAATAGAGGAAAGAAATAAGGATACATCCCTTGAGTTAGGGCAAAAGATGTGCATCACAATACTCCAAGTAACACACACATTTTAAGAAAAATGAAAGAAAAATTATTTGTAGAAAGATAAAGAGCAAGAGAAGATGAAGCTTCCCACAAAAGCTGTCTCTGTGCTCAGCTGAACATAGTACATAAAATCTGAGTTGACAAAAAGAGTTAATTGCAACAGAAACCTTGGTCATTGGACTCGACAAAAGAGCAAAAATATGAAAAAAGAAAATCCAGTTCACTTGTGAAACTGATGCCAAAAATCTTTAAAATTTGTTCTAGAGAAGGCAGTATTTATTTTACTGGAGGGATTATCTTTCTTGAACCATTCAATAATAACCTGAAAGTCAATACAGCCTCAGCATACCGTAGCAGCTTTATTCAGGCTTTTTCTCAGCAGAATGACAAACAGAGTCTTCCCCAGGTGCTCCTTCCCTTCCAGCCCCTTCTCCCACCAGCTCTGACACACACTTTGGATAGCGTCCTGTAGGGTATTTTCAGATGCAGGTAACGCAGGAACAATACCTACAAGAGTAATGCAATAATTATTTACTGCAATGAACGGAGGCATTCCTGTACAACAGCAGTCTGTCGGCACACTAGCTACACCTCACAGTGTCAGCCAGCTCCTGCCACATTTACACACCTTCGTGGCTTCTGCTCACTGCAGTAGTCAGGGAACTCTCAGGTTTGGCCCAAGTTTTTGGCTCAGTAACAATGGAATATTGAGTTTCCCTTAAAAGTAATATATGTCACAGGATAATCTAAGTTACTTTCCACCCGGTGAACAGCCGGGAGAAAGAACTATTTACATTCCAACTTCTAAATTGTGCAGCTGATTTTTAGGTAAACACTTCCTTAATTTTGTCTCATAAATAGGAACTCAAACCAGTACCAACGTTTCTCCTGTGAATTGTGTTTCACAGGCCAGCTGGATTTCAGTCAGATCAAACAGCCTCTGTAAAATGCTGCATTCTGTACAGAGAAGCACTCACCGTTCAGTATAAAAGCACATTCTACAAGAGCTTTGTAGTTTACATTTTCCTCCACGGCAGGAATGGAAGCAGTAACAACAGCTGCCACTCCTTGGATCACTGCTACAGTTTGTTTCTGAAAGAAAGCAATGCTGAAGAAACACTTCTGCAGTTTGTTTTGGACTCAGAAAATAATTCAAACAAGAAATAAACCTTAGCAACAAAGGGCAAATCTGAATTGTTATTACGTCTCCATTTTGGAGAAGGAGCATACTGGCACCCAAAACCTATCAAGAGGCAAGAGAAGAGATTTTTGAAATACATCTCCAGCTAGCAAGTGACTTTGTGACTGTACGTGTGCATCCATTCCTGCACTAAGTCCTCACCTGCCACAAACCATTTCAGAGCTGAAAAGCCCCTGACTAGCAGCTCTAGTGGAACTCAGAGATGTGTGCATCTCATGACTCTCACTCCAAGTGTGTGATTCTACCGGCATCTGAAGGGATGACTGATTTTTCTGCAAGCCTCTAGGTTTCTCTAATGATTTCCCCACTGCACTTCCTTTCTTCCCCCCAAATTAAATAACCTTTTCCCCTGGTATTCTCAAGTCTACATAGACTACAGCACAGGAAGCAGTATATAAGGGTCTGAGTCAGAAAAAGTCTATATATTCCAAATTTGTGGAAGGGGCAATCAAATCTAGATTTCATGATCTTCATTTAATAAAATGACATCACAAACCAAGTAATGAATTTCTTATACTATATGTCAGCTACTTAAACTTAACGTCAGCAACATTAACATTTGTTTACTGAAATAAGACATAGAAAAAGGCCATTCAACTCTCCTGAGAAAACTAACTCACACCTTTCATATTAAAAATTACCAGCAGATCTAGTCTTTTACAGTATAGAGCAATCGTAAATTCACCTTAACCCAAATATAAATTAAGTCATTTAAAAAATGGGCAGGAAAGTGATATTTGGAACTGATCTTATTTGATAACCCTTGCATTTTTTTCAGATGTTATGGAAATATTCCATTTTATTATTTCCCAAAAAACATATAAGAGTCATCATATTTTCATTTTACAAGATTCTTACCATTTTTGGAACTGTCTCAACTTCCATGTCATCATCGCTTTTATCATCTTCAGGCCTGTGCCACGCTTCCACAGGGTTCTCCATCAGGGTCTCTGTCAATAGCTGCGTCAGTCTCTGCCATAGCACTTCTTTTTGCTTTCTTGGCAATTCTTGCAGCACCTCGTTCAAGTCAAAGTGATCAAATGTATTTTTCTATAAATGGTTAGAAGATACCACACAATCCCACATCAGTGAAGTGGCTTATATTTCATCATCGTATTTTCTACATTTAATGTGGCTTTTTACATTAATGATCAACTTATATTACTCTGCAGTTATAGAGATAAAATACCTTCTAGAAGTTATATTTTTTAAAAATAGTGTAAGAAATTCCTGCTAGTTAACTGTTTATCATGAGGCAAAAGTCCTGCTTTGAAGACAAAAGTCTTTAGCCCCTGACAGCAATGCAGACAATTCCATACTCTTAGCTAAGAAGCTCAAAACTGCACAGAATTTAAGTCCCTGGTGATATCTTTGCTCTCTTAAATATCAGTTGGCGATGGCTGTTGAAAGAAAATCCTTAGGCCAGGACTGGAAGCGTAGCAGTCAGCAGAGCCACAGGCCGAGCACTGCTGCGGGATGTGATCTGCACACATCAGAGCTCTGCACGCTGCACTGCTTTAAAGGCAGCTCCTGAGCCTCCCGCTGAAGCCCTGCTCACGGGGAAGCCACCATCGGCCTCCAGCAGAGGCTGCACCACGAGCCCGATCTGAACTATTTCCTAGGAAGAACTCTGCTGGAAGGATTTACCTGAGACACAAGGAGTCATCAAAGAAGGGTAGAAAAACCTGCTGGAAAGGGAATATGCAGGGAGAAGATGAGAAGGAAAACCAGGCACAACCAAGAGAACAAACAGATGATTTCTGAGATGTAATTTGCAATACTGAAGTGAAGGTTTACTGGATCAAAAACACTTCAGAGGAAAGAGGGAGAAATGTCCATGATCTTCAAACAAATATATTTTTAGTTTGCAGATATACTGCAGGGCATCAAAAAGAAAAAGTTGAAGGTAAAAACAGAAAAGAATGACAGAAGCAGCAATAAGTATTATTAAGTGCCCAGAAGAGTATGAGAAAAATGATGCTGTTATATATTTATAAGAGAATTTCTCTTCTATTCTACAACTGAAAACAAATACAGTAAACCAAAGGCCTCACAGACAGCTCTGCAGCCCTGGGCTTCAGACAAACCCAAAAGACAGGATATTAAGATTGTACCATTTTTAACAGAAAGAATGAATTCACAGTAAGACCAGAGGTTTTGGATTTTTCTTTGGGATGATACGAAATAGAATTATTCCAAAATCTATGAGGGAAAACGATGATAGTGAATGACGATTGTACCTGTGATTCCTATTTTTCTTTCTAAGAAATTACATATTTTCTTGAAATAGAATGGGATTTAGTGGAAAAAATTAACAGCATCTGTTGAAGAGCTCCATGAACAGCACTGCAATATGACGTTTTTAAATATTACAAAGGAAAAAATGAAAAGCCCACGAGAAACCCTGAAGGAAAAGTAACAAAGCCCTGGAATTTTAGAAGACGCAGGTGAACCTAAACATTGAGAACACAGAAAAGAAAAAATTCAAGGGGGAAGTAAAAGAGGGGTTAGGGCATGTGTAGAACACAGAAACTGTAAGTAGCAGTGATGCTAAAAACAGAACTTTCAAGAGAGTTTAAAAGCCAAATTCTAAGGCTAGAGCACCAACAAAGCAGCAAATATAATACAAAAGCTAAGGAAAGCAGCGAAGCATTAATGATGATTTATTTAACCACAGCCTCCTCCAGAAAACAGTCAAGAATTTTTCAAAGGAAATCCAAAAAGGAGGCTCCTCATACCAGGACAAGACATGGTCACACATCCTCCATCGCTGAAGGTTTCAAAAGGAAATTAATACAATAACTCGAGTCTCTTGAATAGTCAAAAAGCCGTGTGGATATTTGTGTTCCCTTATGCTACAGAGCCATTAAGACAATTTTAATTGATATACTCATTGTAGTTGGTGACATAAAGCTTCCAGAGATACTGGCAACAGCTGAAAACTGTTGCAAGAGAACTCCTGCGAATTGGTGATGAAAAATAAAAGGATGAAAAAAACCCCAACCATCTTTAATCCAAATAGTCCATGGGACATTAAAATAAATTACTGAATGTAGATGGCAGAATCAACACAACTAAATCAATTGAAAAGGAAACACTGCAAGTGAAAACTCAAGTGAATAATTTTTTGTTAATGTACTTAGATTTAGGGAGAAATGGGAAGAAGAATTTAAGCAGAGGCAATCTGGTAATAAAGTTGTCATCTATAACTACATACAAGCACACAAATGAAAGAAATAGCGAATTTCTTAAGGAAAGATTCGAGGATGTTTGGGAGACAAACTTTGTAAGCTTATTATACAGAGCATGACTGGGTTTAATCTAGGTGCTACATTAAATCATATCATGCCTCTGTGCACACAGAGATCAACTGATCCACTTCATCCTGACACAGGCACTACTAGGAGAACACCCATTGGAAAGCTTAAGAAACTTTCAATACCAAACTTAACAAAACCATTTATGGCAGCAAGCAAAAGATGTTCAGAAGAACTCAGGTGTATCTTCACACCAGATACACTGATGCTGAGTGGGAAACACCTCAATGCAAATTATTTTTCATTATTATGAAATATATCTACAATGTGAGAATGAGCTTTTAATAGTAGATTTCAGGGGATTTGTTTTGTTGTTCCTCCCTGTTCTCTCCACACTTCATTTAGGGAGAGCAATCTACCCCTTCTCTAAAGCATTAAGTGATGGGAAGAACAATTCAAGTAAAATTAAACGTGGACCAAAGAACAAGTGGAGAGCCCAAACTATCAAATGAATGAACAAACACTAGTCAAAACCACAATTCTGCTATGTTTGTACATTAACTCATATTCATTATATACCAATAAACTTTTCATAGTTTGAAATTTAAAAACGTAATACTTCAGCAAGATCAAATCAGTATTTTTTAGAATTACCACAGTACAAGTAACATATTTTTAAAAAACTGCACATGGAACAACAAAATATGAAAAAATAAGTTGGTTTATAAATATTCATATTTCAGATTCCACTACCTTTTTAGCCTGTTCTCATTCAAGTGCCATTTGAAGGAATTTTCTACAACAATTATTCCCACACATTTGCAAGTACCGGGCAAACAATTTCTGTCCCTTCGTCACACAATTTCTGCACCTGTGACAGACTTATGACTCCAGAAGCGATGTACGTGTACCCTGGCTCACTTACAGGGTGCTGAGTGTAACGCAGGAAGTCTTCAATTGACTCTTTAGACACAACTTGCAAAAACGCTTCGCGTTTCATCCTGGAATTGGTCTTCCCTGCTTTATAAACAAGACATAACATTTGAGAAGGAACTGCATATCAAAACGAGATCATTTCGGTCTCAGTTGGAGTCATGTATCAGTTATATACAGGGCACTTATACATATATGTTATATATTACAGTAGTTACACACGCACTACATGGTTAAAGTAGTTTTCCCGTCCAACATATTTTTGTTATCTCAATCAGCATTTAGATTCACAACATCACTAGGCTGCAGGGCTTGCTTTCTTTTCAGCGGTTTTTTGTTTGTTTTTTTTTTTTTTTTTTTTAGTAAGTCGTAAAGCACAATAAATTTTTAACGGATAGTTTGATTTTTCAAAAGTACAATGCATTCTCCAGCACACTTAAATAGTTATGATCACTATTTAAGCTGGTCACCATTCCCAACAACAGCATTTATTTTATCAGAATCACAGAGGGGTAGTAAAATGGTCTCTTTTCTAGACTGTCAAGTGAAAACTGTGGGAGACGGGCAAGGCCACCAAGAGCCTTATAAGCTCACATAAACATTCCCTCCACCCTAAGTGTCTCCTGACGGGCTTTTCCAGCTGGGAAAACGACTTACACAGCACTTGGTGTGCGTGAAGCCACATCACAGAGCGGGGCNGCTGAGGGCGGGGGGCGGCCCGGGACACCCGGCCCGCACACGGGGCCGCGTTCGAAATCCGAGAGCCGGGGCCGGCCCGGCTGGAAAAGGTTTCTGAGCTCATCAGGCCAAACTATGGCCATGGCCTAGTGCCACGTCTCGTCCTTCCTAAAGCACCCCCAGGGACCGTGGCTGCACCACCTCCCTTTCCAATCGCCCTTTCTGTGAAGAATTCCTCCTGATGTTGGATGTTCGACCTGAACCCCGTCTGGCGCAGCTTGAGGCCGTGTCCNAGAGGGGTAGTAAAATGGTCTCTTTTCTAGACTGTCAAGTGAAAACTGTGGGAGACGGGCAAGGCCACCAAGAGCCTTATAAGCTCACATAAACATTCCCTCCACCCTAAGTGTCTCCTGACGGGCTTTTCCAGCTGGGAAAACGACTTACACAGCACTTGGTGTGCGTGAAGCCACATCACAGAGCGGGGCGAGGGCCGCTCCTGGGCCCCGTCCCGAGTCACCCGCGGGCCCCGGCAGAGCGGGCAGCGGCAAGAGCCCAGCCCGGCTTACCTCGGGCTCCCTCAGGGCCGCCGAGCCCTCAGGGCTCCGCGGGACGCGCCTCACACCGCGGCGCCGCCTCCGCGCAGCCCAACGAGGCCGGCGGATACGCGCGGAGAACAGCAGCACCTCCGGAGGAGACACTCGGGGGATGCTGGAGATGGGCAGGAACAGCCCGCGGACGGCCGGGGATGCCCGGAGATGGCCCGGAACAGCCCGCGGACGGCGGGGGACGCCGGTGGATGCCCGGAGATAGCCCGGTACAGCCTGCGGACGGCCGGGGACGCCGGGGGATGCCCGGAGATAGCCCGGAACAGCCCGCGGACGGCCGGGGNGTTGTGCTGTCGCTGGCTCCTTGGGAGAAGAACCCGGCCCCCACCTGGCTCCTGCCTCCCTCCTTTCAGGGAGCCGCCGGGAGCGAGGAGGTTCCCTCCTCTCCTCCCGGCTCAGCCCGCCCCGCTTGCCCGGCCGCTGCTTGCGGGGTTTTGCCCCGGCCCCTTCCCCGGCTCCATTGCTGGGCAGCGCCCGTGCCCACAGCGCCCGTGCCCACACGGCCCGGCCCGGCCCGGCCCCGCGGCTGCTGCGGCCGCGCTGAGCGTCTCCTTCCTCCGCTGTTTCTAACGCAGGCTGGCTGGAGACCCGGCTTGTGCCGAGGGAACATCCCATCAGTTAACCAGGGCTGCCGTGGTTCAAGCCCGCTGTTCCCTTTCTGTACCTACCCGCTAAGTGTCAGTGCTTCCAATGAGGGTAAGGCATGCTCAGTTAAACTCATGTTCATGCTTAAGAAGCGGTATCCTTTCTTCCATGGATCTCTGGTAACGTGGACATAACTGCTTTTACGAAAACATCACGCGCTTGATTTCACTGGTGGCTTTTTTCTCAAGTAATGCTGTTGTTGCTATTGCTGACAGCTAGGCTTTTACTCACAGTCCTGGTGAACAATAGGAGTACTTTGCACTCTTCAGCCAAAGCAATCAGGAGTTAAAGAGCCGATATGCCAGGATGTATAGGAGACTATGTAAACCAGATGATATTCAGTTTGATAACTAAGGATTTTTTTGAATATATCAGGAAATAATGTCTTCTGTTTCTTCTTTGCACTATTTGGAAATAGGCAGATCTTGAATTCTGTAATATTCCCCCTTCCGTTTGTTTTAGCTCTTCTGCAAACCAAAACCAGTCAAGTGTCTTGTTAAGGGCTTAATTCATACCTTTCCATTTGGCATTTTCAGTAGCATTTCTCAGTGTTGGCTGTTCAGAAGAGAGAGGTGCATAACTGAAGTAATTTACTTTCAGTCTGTAGAAGCAGTACAGCATGTGCTGCTTTACTGTGCGAACAAACAGAAAATCAACTATAACTTCTATAGAAATTCTCACATCTGGTTGGACTCTTCAGGATTGTAATTTTTAAAAATACTATGTAATTCAAATTTTATTTAGTATTAAATGTAAAAATTCACTCCTTTAAAAGTAGAATTTACATCTTCTGCTGTTTAAATTTTTAACATAGAATCTTCCTTAATGACCCTGCCTTTCACAGTTGTAGTTTATATTAAAAATTAATTTTTTCACATTTTCTGCCACATTTATTTGACATAAGAATCCGGCTTGTTTCAGATCCTGTGGACCTGACTTTATTTCCCAAGATAGATATTCAGCCGAGTGCAAGGAGCCTGAGAAACAGTTTGCTTGGAGTAAGTTGCTTGAGCAATCAGCATACCTGTAGAATTGTAAAAACAGAGAAGTATAACACCTTACATTTATACATTGTGCTAATCTCTGCCTATATTAAAATTTTTCTGCATATATTAAAAATCTTTGCCATTTTAGATCCAAACCGATGGATTTATTGATCATGACTCATGTAGACTGAACATTTCATTAATACCTTGATTAGTCTTTTAGTTAGATGCTACAGTAGTCACCTGGTTACTGTTTATTTAGTTGGGCACGTATCCATTTAGCAAACAAACGAAAACATATTTTAGCTTTTAATTTCTGCTGCATAGCAACCACAGAATGATTTTTTTCATAGTATTGAAACTAGAAGTTGACACAGATAACAACAGGCTGCACAACAGCAAGTGATTCATTTTAAAGGACCACATAGAGAAACCAGAGAGGCAGAATAATGTTTTCTAGGTTTTTTTCAAGAACTGTGCATGAACTGCAAGCCAGTAATAAACCTACAACTCTATTTTCAGTTTGTCTCTAATATTCTCCCTTTCAAGAGTACCAAATTACATGCCTTTCTTTGACATATCTGTTCATCTGTTCAAAATAATCTATACCCTGTGATAATAATCTAATATTTATTATCATTTTCCTGTCAAGTCACAGCAAAAATGAAAAATGGGCCTTTCGCACATGGTTGCTGAGCAACAGCAAATAAAGATTTGCTTTTGTGCTACTGCTTCATGAGCCAGTCTTTATTCTTGCTGGTGGCCTGCATTGGAAATCTAGGTTACAGATGGCTCACACCAGAATATCGTTGTTTGGGCGAGAGCAAGCATTCCATTTCAGCCTCTAGGAGTCAACAATATAAATAAAAAATAAACAAGTAGTTCCCTGAACGTCAGACTCTTTCTTGACAGTATTTTCTTATATTTACAACGTTATTTTGTAGATAATTGTTTCTTATGAGAATATTTCACGCGTTATCTACTACCATGTTGGAGTTGTAACTCCTATTTCTTTTTCTTTGAATATGTAATAAAATTTGTTATAGTTAATACAGTATGAACAAAATCTGCTCATCCTCTGAGGCAGGCTGTTAATAATTTACATGCATGCATTTCCCTTGATTTTTTTTTTTTTTTGATCTTCACATACTTTGATAAATAATCCGAACAGCATGGGAGAGAGATGAAGTTTCACACTATTCCACTTCTCCCGATCTCCCCTTGCCTGAAGGTAATCCTGCCAATCATGCCATCCTTTATTCAGAGGCAACTGTCACTTCTCAATGCTGGTGTGATTAGACCGTGAAAAGGCTTATTTCCCTTAAATTATTAATATTAACATGAATCAATTTTAGAGTTTAAGAGATTAAGTAGAAAAAAAAAATCACTGCAGAAGAAAACAAAATTATCCGTGTTAACTCACACAAAAATAAGGAGATGAGATGCGCAGAGGGAATGCAAAAGCTGTTCGGGAGAGCCCCTCCCTGGAGTCGCTTCGGTACCGAAGTCCTGAACTGCCGCCCCGCGGGAGCTGCCCGCCACTGCCGGCTCTGCAGGGAGCTGGGAAAGCAGCAACCTCGTCTTCTTTGCTTTGTTATGATGCTTTAGGACAAAATAATTCGTTATTATATCATGAAGAGGGCCGGAGCACCGTGGAGACAGGCTGAGAGAGCCGGGGGTGTTCAGCCCGGAGAACTGAAGGCTCCGGAGAAACGTGAGAGCACCTTTCAGTGCCTAAAGGGTTTGCAAGCGAGGAGAGGGAATTTCTGTAAGAACATAGAGAGACAGGACAAGGGGGAATGGCTTTACACTGACAGAGGGCAGGTTTAGATTAAATACTGGGATGAAACTCTTTATTGCGAGGGTGGTGAGGCACTGGCACGGGCTGTCCAGAGAAGCTGTGGATGCCCCATCCCTGGAAGTGTTCAAGGCCAGGTTGGTTGGGGCTTTGAGCAGCCTGGTGTAGTGGGAGGTGTCCCTGCCCACACAGGGGTGTTGGAAATGATGTTTAGGGTCTCTTCCAACCCAAACTGTTCCACAGTCCTATAATCATTTGCTGTATTATTATGCGCTTACTGTTAGAACTCGTTCCTTACAAGCAGTGTTACAAGTCACTGAAATTTTTCTCTGTTCACTATTAGTACTGTGAAAATGGAAAGATTTCTGAAATGTTATAAGATGCTCACAAAAAAAAATTACAATAACAGTATTTGCATAGCTGAATCCATCCCACTGTAAAAAAAAAAGGGAGTGTAATTTTTTGTTACAACTACAGCAAACATTTTCTATTATAAAGTCATGGTTATCCTTTGGAATACTATGTATCATTGAGTAAATTTATAATACTAGTTTGTCATTTAATTTGTTTCAGGTATAAAACACTCCCATTACAAATGCCATGGCTGTATTACTTTAACCCTATTAAATTACATTCTGCTAGAGATTTACTGCTCTTGTAAGTGTCCTGTCTCTTTGCAGCTCTCATTCTATTTTAGTCTTTAAGAGAAAAATTGCTTCTAAGGTACAAGATCACAGTTATTAATTTTACAAGTGTTCTTAGAGGTTTCATTGTGATAGACATGCATCATTTAGATATGACACCACCTCTGTTCCATCTGTCCAGTACAAAACATGAAAATACTGTACAAGTATCAGAGTGGATATGATTTGCTCATACATATTAGTTTATACATCTGTAAACCCACACAACAAACTGCTTTACATTGCTTAGAAATTATACCAGCCTTCACTTGTCTCTCACATCCGTGTTGGCTTTGTCAGCAAGGGTGTTCCCCATGTCCTTGATCCAGACCAGGAACCTGACCAAAGCCCTTTGGGGTTTTGTACGGGCTGCATTGTCCTGCTGCCTTCATGCAAAACTGATGGTAGTGTAGTATCAGCCTGGGGGGAAATGAGGAGCCAGGCACCCATGAGGGCTTCCATATCCTCTGAGTTTAGTCATGCTTGTAATTTATTCCTGTTCCTGTTCCATCACACAGTTTTATCATCACAAGACCTGTGTTTTAGCAAACTCTCCAGCCTTGTCCTTAAAGAAAGGAAAATTGATTCTTAACTTACTTTTTATAGTAGAATTTTATCTGTCTTCCTTCACTCCTGTGTTTATTGTACTGCTCCATGATGGATTTCATTGTTAGCTATCCTGACTTTCAAGCCACCTGCTTGAATCAACAATAAATACTTAAAGCATAGTGATGTTTCAAATGTGCTGGTCAAGGCCATTTTTCATGGCCTAAACTGTAATTTCACTTCTGCCTGCTTCTGATTAATTTCAACTTTTTGCACTTAATCTCATTAAAGTTGTCAGCATCTCAAGGGAGTTCTAGAATCAAATCTAATTTGGTATCTAAGGTGTGAAACACCTATGGTGAATTGCTGACAGAAGCATGCAGAATTTCTGGTGAACTGCCTACCTTAATCTTCCAGAAGTCTCATGTTTCCTCACATCATGGACCATTTTTTAAATTTCCCTGTGCCTCATGACTAAATATCCCTACAAAACCATGTGGCAAATTGAATCCCCCATTATGAAACTCAATTCTTTTAGGAGCTCTGGTGCCTCAGAGGGAAGGGGGAGAGCAGAGCACGGTGAGGACCATACCTGTCGTTCGCTGCTTTTAAGCCAGGGTGACTTGAGGCTGCACTCCCAAACATGCTTCTCATCCAGACCACTTCCTTACCGTACAAGGAATGAAGTGCACAGGCAGCAAAAAAGGATTCTGAGAATAGGGTCTGCACTACCACCTAGTGGAATGTAACAGTACCTTCAGAAATAAACACCGGGCACTAATGACTGTACATGGAAAAACTTCAATGTCTCAACGTGAAAAACGAGATAAGCAAAACTAAAATGTTTTTATTTAAAAAAAAATTAGAAATTAAGCATTTTTATGCCTCAAATAATCTGAACTTGAAAAGGCATATTGAATAAAAAAATATGGCATAAAACTAAGATTGAAACTTGTCAGAAAGCTTATCTTACTACTTTTAACTTTTGATTCCAACTTACTTTACATCCAAATTAATTAATAATTCATCAAATAAAACAACCAGCATTGCTACCAATGCCATTCATGAGTTATAAAGATCCATTTCCATTAACCCATTTTTACTCTTTATTTCGTTGTCATCCCCTGGATAAACGACAGGTCTAGAGGCAATCCAAGACCTTTGTTTGGACGCTGTTGTCAATTCATCCAATGTTTCCAGTGGGACTCTGAGCTGAAAGTTACAGCAGAGCACCCATTCCGTGGCTATCATCGTAACCTGAGCTCAGGGAATTTCATGGTTCATGCAAAACGAGATAAACTTTCCTGTAAATTGTAGGTGGAAAACATTGCAACACAGTAACTTCATCTTAACCCAAGAGATAGCAACAAAAATCATGCAAAACACGTCAGAGATTTCAGCCTATCAGTTGAAGTATTTCTCCCATGGGACATCTGCATGAAACTGTCTTGCAAAATATTCTGTATTAAATTTTTAATCATCGTGACACGCTTAGTAATCTCTAGTTGTCAGGCTCTGAGAGTTTGTAGAATAACACACTAGCTTGCCAATTCAACTAGCATAAAAGAACAAAAAAACTTGTTTGAAATTTCATGCCAGAAACAACCTCTGTTAAATGTATGCACCCCTTTTGGGTTTAGGGGTCTTGTCCCAGTTATCGAGTAAAATTACTGACCTTCATTCAGTACCTACAATTACCATTTTGCTAGCATTATCCACAGCTCAGGTTCTGTGCACAGATTAATGTAGTTTTAATTCCCATCAAATTTTTGCATCCTGACTTAGCAAAGCCTGCAGCTCCCAGCTGTGTGACTCCTTGTTCCTGTCCACCTGGAGTAGCCACATGCCCATCCCTGAGAGCTTGGGCTCAGGAAGAGGAATGTGCAGGAAGACCTACAGCACAGGCCAGGAGCGCACAGAGCTCCCGCACATTTACTGAGCCTACCTTAATGTTTAAAATATATGCTTGAGAGCCATAGAATTGAGGTTGGAACGGACCTCACCAGGTCATCTACTGCAACACCCTGCAGAAAGGAGCTACTTTGCTTAAATAATAATAAATAAAATTGGTCATCAATTACCACACATCCTTACCACACAGCTGGGTGAATTCACAGGACACAGCTGGGTGCAGGGACATCAGAACTTCACTCTGTCATTTCTGTCACAGAGGCTGAGGTGCTTGGTGCCCAGCTCTGAGGGCTGGGTTAGCAAGCCCTGCAGGACAGTCCTCGTGTCTCCAGGCCACAAACCACCCCGGGCTGGAACCACCCTGCCACTGCCTGGCTGTGAAAGGCTGGCATCTTCCCTAGCTTTGGGCTGTCCTTGGACATGTTTCTGTATGGATCTTGCAGGGAAGAGGGACCATTGATAGGCCTTAATTCCCCTGCTATAAAGTTTATGGCTACTGAGGACTCAAAGATTAACATGAAAGACAGGTTGGCTTCACTTTGGTGGTGTCTGAGGAAACAGAGATGCAGGAGCCTGCTCAAATTGGATTCCACTGTAGATGACTGGCAAGCAGTATTCCCTGCAGACAGTGAGAACAGAGAGCATCCCCTCTATCACATGAATACAGATTACTTTCCCAGAGCTGCCATCTACTCTGGCAGCTAAATTTACTGCATGACACTGAAAGAAATACAAGCAAATTTTTGCATTTCTTATAAAACGTATTTCAGAAGGTGCCTGAGAATATTGCTGAGAGCCTGACTGCCTTAGAAATCAGCAGGAAAGCATAGAACAGTTGGACACTAGAATATACAAAACTACTATTTGGGGTTAAATAATCTGACTGCTTCAGCAGCCAGCTACCACCACAAGTGGGTCCAGGACAATCTGCAAGTTTTGGTTCTTTTTACCAAAGGTACCATCCAACATTCAGAATTTGTTTGGAGGAGAATATAAACAAATAAATTGATTAAAAGAGGTACCTCCTAGGAAACAAATTTTGTATTCAGCTCTTAGCTGAGAAAAATACTGAAAATAGCCACATTAGTAATTTTATTGGCAAGCACTGCTCCTAAGTGGAGACTGGATGAACTAAAACCCCAAATCAGTTTAAACGGTACAGCAAATATGAAGAAGAACCCTAGGCTGGGGTGAGCCCATTAAATTAATCCCAAAGCCATCTGCAGGAGTGTTGTGCAGAGTTATTTCTGCTCTCTCATAATATCTGTGAATACACAGGCAGTGCTAACCAGGTACCACCTGTCTTGCAGGAAGGGAAGGTTTGATCTTGACCCAAGTCAGAAAAATCTGATCAGTACTGGCACTGCCAGGAGGTGTGCAGTCCAGAACACCTTGCCATGAGGGAGCTGTGGAGGCAACCATGCTTTTCCTTGGCTTTAGGTGCCTTCCCATTGATTAGCAGACACTTTTTATTCTGCTAAAATAGGGATGTATCTCCTTGAAGGGAAAAAAGCCCCAAACCAAAATGGAACATAATTTTGTAGTTAGTAACATTAAAGATTATCCAGTAGGGCCCATTCTAAATGGGATAGTGATTGGTTGATAAAATTTTACAGCTTTTATTAATGGCTGATGAAAACTGACTGAATATTATGAGTTCAGACAAGCTGTTGCAGTTTATGGGAAGAGGTATCATAATGAATTACAAAATTATAACTAATTATAAATTAACATTTAATGCAAAGAGCATCATTTCTATGGCAGTTTTCCAGGAATGGATAGAGGATACAACACCCCCTTTGTTATTTATGCAGTACATCATTATATCTTCCATTAATATTTGCCTTACCAAGCAAATGAAAGAATGCCAGAAGTAGAAATCCCCTGATTCTACATCTAAGGCAATTAAATACCATTCTAGGTCCTTTTGAAAGCAAAACTAATGACAGTTAATTAGTAAGTGCTAGAATTATGACAATTTGTTCAATTGATCAATTTAAGAGAAAAATAAAATTTAAACACTGAAGTTGAACAAAGGACCTACTAACTCTTATGTGTGAGTCTGTTCCAGAGCAACAAGCACAGCAATCCCCATGAAGTATCCTGCATTTCTCTCTCCACTTTCTCTCATGTAAGACCCAAAAATCTGCCTAGAGACTTTACAGCAAGTCTCTCTAGGTTACAGGAGTCTGGATAAAGGACTTTTTAAAAAATTCACTTCATTGTATTCCCAGTTCGAACAGGGATATGCAAGAGAGGAGAAGGGGGGGGTATGTGGAGGGAACCAACACACTGACTTCCATATGAACCATTTATTGAATAAATACATGCATCATAATGTAGAATTACATGAGCAAAAAAGGCAATCTGTACAAAATTGATTACCCTTTGTTCTCATTTTAACTCTCACCATTTGCTGCAGCTCTGATAAAGGATTCAAGACAGAAAATTAAAACTCTTTTAGTCCACCTCCAAGTGATATGCATGCTGATTTGAGTTCGAGTTACACCACTGCTATAGTTAAGAAAGCTGGTTTTCTTGTCAGTGAAGCAGAGTAATTCTAAAAACCATTTCAATAGTACAGAACATGTGTTGGTACATACAGGTAACAAAGTTTATTTTTAACCATCTCTTAAACATCTTCATATGTTCATATTTTAAGGCACAGGATAAACAAGAACTACATGAAAAGCTGTCAGTTGATATTGAATAAATGACTAGATAATGAGGTGCAATTTTTGCCCAGAGGCAAAACTGTCCTTCCTACTTCCATACAAATGGAACAACTGGAATTTGGTGTAATACAAAAGTTGCATCCACTATCCAAAGAATCAGTCTCATCTAGGCACTCACAGTCTGATCCAAATTCACTCAGGAGAATGTTTCTGAAGATCTGGCATTCAGAACTGATTATAGACTCTGGGAATTCTAGTTGCTGAATTGCAATGTCAGTTCAATCCCTTCATTTCATATTCCTAAACGGAAAATGGGATCTCTAAGAACTGATCCCTAGGTTTAGGCAGTGAGTTATTTTGAAAGCCTGTCCTATATTCTTTATTCAATTACTCACTTTGTGCTATCCTTTCACATTTGCCTCAACACGGTATTATTTTCCACCTTGAAACTTTAAAAGACAGATTTTTTTTTGTTGAAGTGCAGTTTTTTGTCCCCAGACTTCACTTAAGACTTGAAACACTGAAAGTTTAACAACCTATTTGTTGGCTGCAGATGAAACTCTGTGCAGTCATTGCACAAGATGTAGAGCAAAAATCCTTCCACCTCAGGCTGAACCAAAGCAAAAGACAATTCTATTCAACTGCTACTCTTAGACTTCATTTATTCAGATTAGCATTTGGTTTCTTGCATTTTCATTGTATTAAGAACAATTCTCTGTCTTTCCATTCTTAACATCTTAATGGAGAACTAGCAAAGAAAATATGTATTTCATAATATATTTTATATGAATAGATGACTGAATATATAGCTACTCATACATTCCAATATACAGTGAAGCCTTCAAATGGAAATGTTTTCTTACAAACAATCTCTGTTGCCCAGCCCAGCAACAGCAGTCACAGCACAACTTACAATGTAAGGTTTTTTGATAAAATTGTCTTGTATAAAACGTGGCAATGAGAAGGCCATCACTCTATAGAGGTGTATGGTGCAGGTCACACATATCCATAACAAATGTTCATGTTAAATTGAATTAAGACAAACTTAAAGTTTTAGACTTGAAAACCACAAAAAGCTACACCTATGGTAGGCACTTTGGTACATCTAGTAATGTAGGCAAATTCTACATCTAGAGTTAAGGTTCTGTCAGTAGTCTTACAATAAAGCTAATTTCAGGAGTTTATCATTCTGCATTAAAATTATTTCTTGGCTGAGACATCATTCTAGAATCTTAGCTAAATAATATACTTTGTCTAATTGCATACTTCTCCAAGGATGAGGAGACTGGCTCTGCAAAAGCCAAGCTGTTCTCTTGGATTCTTAATGCACATTTTTCTAACAGTCTGAAAAAACTTACCAGAAAAAGAAAAATCAGTTCTGAATACAAAAAAAAATTTCCCATCATTCATAAAATTCGAGTTACGAGCTCAGCTGTTGGGGCTGATGTTCCCTTCAGCTCCTGCCTGCCTGGATTAGTTTGTGCTAGTGGTGTCCCTGCTGCCCAGCCCACAGCAATGCTTCAGGAGAAGAGCACTGCTCAGAAACCTGCCTGGACCTCTGAAGTGCATTCTCTTCATGCACCAAACACACCGAGTGGCAATGAAGCAACTGTCAAAGACAGTTTCATCTCAGTTCCCCACTTTCTTACCTCCTGGTGCTCATTTGGGGATTACAGAAGGTATCACATCACATACTATTTTAGCACAGTAGTGTATAATAAAAATAACATATGTCTTGTACATATGCCTACTATATGAACTTAACTTGCAAGCTGATTTGTCTACTTATAAATCCATGAAACATGGTGGTAAGGACAGTTTAAAGTGGTTAGAGATCTTCTTTATAATACAGAAAAATCCATGTCCTCATACCTTCAAAAGATCACATGTCTAGTACTCCAGAGTACAGGAATAAATAACAAAATCCAACTGAACCTGTATAATAAAACTGTACTGTTTGTTATGTTTACTCCATTAAATGAAAACTCAGATTTAGAAACTGTGATTTGTGGACCTCATCCTCTATTTATACAATATTTATAGAATTCTCATTTTTATTTATAATATTCTATAGCATGATTTCCCAATAATACATTTATATATAAATATTAAAATGTTAATGTTTTATACATTTTAAGCTAGCCCCACTGGGCCAGAAACACAACATAAAAATGTTTTTCTGCAGTTTCTTTTTGCAGAGTATCACAAAATGATTAAGACCATTGTGCTGCAAAGACAAAAGAGATTCATCTGAAGAAATTAACATGCATTTAGAAGAAAATATCTGTATCCTTTATCTAATTGTCTTCTGAATTCAAACCAGCATGAAAGAATTATAAAAAAATAGTATATATTTACATGGTACAGTATACCTTGGTGAGATATAAAACAAGGCAGGAAAACAGCAGAACATGTTCTTTTCACTTTCTAATAGGTACATCCATCATAAAGATCAATTTAAACACAAAAGGTTACTTTACTGTACTATTGCACATTACAGTAACACATAGAACTGTTTAGCAAAATAAAATACAAAGTTTAACAATGAGGAAGGCTATGTCTACATAAAATGACCAAGTGTTATAAAATTATTGGGCATGTGTCTAAGAACTAAATCAGTAAAGCTATAAAAATAATATTGGTACATCTCTGAAAACAACACGTTAAAAATATATAAAGGTTGGCAAAATTATGTGTGGGGAATTCCTGGTGTCCATGGGCCTAACTTGCACCATGTGGCCTTGTACCATCTTCTGTCAAATCATACCTGAAAAAAAAAAAAACAAAAGGATAGTTTTTTTACATTTAGCATGTATTGTTAAAACTATTATTAACACAGTAGTTGTTAGTATATAGTAGTATTTTTATTAGTAAAGAAAATCTTATACTTACCACTGGGTCCAGCCTTTAGCAAGTTCTTCAGATGCCAGAGGTATTAATAACTGTGGAAAGTGAAATTATCAATCAATGCATTGTGTGTCCCTTTCATTCTATTTCTCTTAAGGATCAAATCTGACAATCCTGTAAACTACAGTGTAAGCAATGCCATTGCTAAATGATGTATTTTACATCCTTGTCAGCACAGCTCTCTGCTATCTGCCCAAAGTTTCAAGTTGCTGGTTTTGACCTTAAAATCCACACCCTTCAGTGGTACAGTCCCAGAGCATGTCACAGCATGGCAGTGGCCATCAGCAGATGTGTTCCTACTAACAGCCTTCTGGATGAACAGGAAAACTGAGGACACTGTTCACCATCAACTAACCAGGATTCTGTATCTCATCCTCTTCACAGAGCTCAAATATGGCAATTTAAAGGGTGTAGGAATTTACTACTCCTTTTCCATGCTCCAAATCACGTGTGTAGCAATTTGGGTGATTTAATGTGTGCCTACAGAACACTGAAGTTACAAACACAACAGCTGGTGTTGGCACTGGGAATGTCTCCAGTAGCAGCTCTTTCTTACGGATTTTACAAACTGGGAATTTAATGACTTGTGTGTTTCCCTAAGTACTCGTTTGTCTTTCCAGTTTTGTCTGAACATTTCCGGAAATATTGCCTGGTTTCTACTGGTCCTTTCCTTTCTCTGACAGCCTGATAAGCACATTTCTTTTGTTACTGGGAACTTAGTCTCTCGAAGAGATTACTGCCTCATCTTTCTAAGTCTGGCTCTGCAGTTTGTTCCTTCCCCTACTAAAGCCTGACATCTAAGGCACCTGTGATTTTTGAAAGCTGAAATCAGAGCCCGAATCAGGTGCTTCAATCAACACTAACTCATATGTCAAGAGGATTTTTGTTTTATATAATAACAAGCTGTATTAATAGAATTTCCTTATTGTACACTTACTTTGCCAAGCAGCCCTTTATCTTTGGACAAGAATCCACCACTGTTCTTCACTGCTACATCTAGTGTTCTTCTCTGTACTTCAGGCAGGGAAACACTGAAATCAAACCTGAGAGGCAAAGAGATGTTTTAGAGGGAATTCTGTACCAGAGGTGCAAGTTTCTACAGCTAAACAGCCACTCAAATCAAAACTAAACCATCTCCCTCCCAAAATTAAAAAATGAGGTCTGAGACAAATTAGGAAAAAAAATTCCAATGTTTTGCCTAAAATTTTCTTGAAAACTGTGATCAATATCAAATGTTTGAGACTTCTGTTACCTTTGGCCTCTAGAGGCCACTGGTAAAACCAAACAAACACATGAACACGACAAAAGGAGGCAAAGGTCAAGCACTGACTCTAGAGAAAATAGAATGTGGAATCCTACTGTACTGACAGCTCAGTTTTAGTATTTTCCAAAAGGGAAAGACTGGTCAGTCTTACTGATCCTTGGTACTTGATAACCAGAGCTCCTTTTCTTTCCTGTCTGGCCAAAGAGAACTATCAAAGACAGCTCTTTGCTAGAGCTGAAACTTAGATAAAGTCAGGACAAGGTGTACACAGGGTCATGCCACAACCTATATCTATTTGTCACTACAGTTGTTAAACAGCTTTATTGCTTTGCAATACATTTTCCTTGGAAAGGCAGGGTGAAATAAATCTATTACCTGGAATGAACAGGAGAGAACTGCGCTACCAAAAAAAATCTGCTGGAGCCTCTAACTAATGATCTACAGATTTGCCTGGGACAGAGGGAACTGAAGTGGTGTTTTCCCTGAGTTCATTTGCTGTCTGTAGAGAAAGATCTTTATTGAAAAGTGATGGGTGGGAGAGTAAGGGGCAGACGTGAGGGAAATTACTATCAAAAAGATGAGTGCAAGGATAAGGATGTTTATGCAATATAATACTGCACAAGCTGGAACAACTTCCAACATATGGGCCAGGATATAATCTACAAAGAAATTTCCTGCCTCCCTGCATGTTGAGAAGGGCCACCAAGTGACTGAGCAACGTGACCACGCACAGGCATTGGCTGGCAGCATCAGCCAGGCACTCAGCCAGCCAAGCTTTCTGGCAGGAAGGGAGATCAGCAGCACTGGCCGGCTAAAGGCACTCGTGCTCTCACCACCTGCCAGGAGAGCAAATCCTGCAGCTGAGCTGCCAGCACAAGGGCATGGAACTGGTGTAGGAAGGTAGGAGGGACAGAAGTGGCTGCTAACAGCAAAAAGGGCTGTACTGATAACAGGGAATAGAGGGATAGAAGAGCTATTACAGGAGAAGAGAAAGGTATGATCAAGTCTAATGGTGACAACCAGGAACTTCAACAGCTCACCCTTCAGTAAGCACAGAAATCTTGATTTGACAGGTTTGTAATTACACGATACAAAACTATTATACATGGTTTAGAACCTACATTTGATCAAACACTGGGTTTAATGTCTTCTTTGACACATGTGTTTTTCTTCTTCCTGATCGTCTCTTATCAGGCAATAAATACATTCGCACGTAGGGATCGGATCCTTCTTCAGAAAATGCTATTAGATTTCTGTGAAAGTGAAAAACAAGGAAAAGCACTTAGAAAATCAATGAGACATTGCTGAATGTAAGTGTCTACACTACCGTCACTTAATTTAGAAGATGAAGCAGTTCTGCACAAAATATGATGTGGAGTGACCTGTACAAGACCAGATGGCCAGTAAGCAGAGAGCAGAGGTGGGGATGCAATGTGTTTCCTTAATTCCAATTTGAAGTTTAGATACGGCTTTTTAGAAATCTGTGTTTTGGTCATTCCATAAAAAATTCTCTTAGACACAGCTTTCAGATACTGCTGATAAATGTCATCTAAATGTCATTTTCATTCAAAATCTGACAGAAGCATAATAGACAAATATAAAATCACAGAAAAATCTTCCACAAAGTTTTTACTGATTCCGAGTACAGCTCTGTATATTTTTTGTATTTATGCATATGTTGTTTTAAAAATAACAAAGATTAACCAATTCACTTAAGAGTAAGTCAGGATATGACAAACTTTATAAAGAAATATGCCCAGATGTGAAATTGTGTATTGTATGCTCACCTGCAGGAATGCACCACCACAATCAGTTTGTTTCTTTGTGAACTATGACGAATTGTTAGCTGAATCTGTCCTAATGGAGACTGCCCCAGAGTTGTTCCACTGCAGGAAAAAGCAGAACATTATGCTTAGTTTTTAAAACGTGCACTAGAAGTAAGACTTAACTGAGCAGTTTTCCCGGAAATCATGTATTATCCATTTAACTTCTCTAGACCAATGTGAAACAAGAGAACACGTGTAAGTGTGTGAGCACATCCTCATCAGATTCTTGTGGTTCAGTTCTTTGGGCAACAACTCTGCTCTCCAAAATAGGCCAGGTATTCTTGTCAGTGTAGAGGTCAGCTGCTCCTTAGTACTTCAAAAACCATTATGAGCAAACAACTTGCCTGCCCTAAAATAAACATCAAAGCAGCAGCTAGGAAATTTCAAATAATGCCGCTAACTGCAGTGAAAACCTCAGCCATGGGCCACTCTTACCAAAGACCACAAGCCAATTAGAAGACCAGCTAATTCTTTTCTAAATTCCCTTATCACAGAAATATAGATATTCTTGGGATTAAAATAGTGATAATTTAAGTCTACTTGCTGTCGTAAAAGCTCAAATCACAGTTTAAACCCAACTATTTTACTTTTCTATAGCTTATATCACTGTGAAAATAAGATTAGAATAAATTTACACTTACAGGTCATGTTTAAATAAAAAGCAAGCACCATGCTTAAGAATTTGTGTTTTAGAGAATGGCCAACATTCCCTCAGTTCCCTCATCTCCATGAAATGCTCACTTTAGTTTGTGTGAACTGAGTACAAGTATTTTCCACATCACACAGGACACACAGTATGTACCATATTTGCCATTTCTCAGCCCCCTGAAGGATATCTTATCTTCAAGGGACAAGAGTGCCTGTTTTGTGAATACCTACTACAAAGTGATTGCTCCATTAAAATTACTAAGTCATTCACTTTAAAAAAATAGAATGAAGATTTAATTTCAGTATTTTCTTAGTTAAAATTAAAAAAAAAAATCAGAGCACCTTAAAACATGTGGTCTGCAATAAAGGACCTCATTACCTGTATCTTTACCACTCTTACCAAATGACAAAGTATGACATTTGTTCATTATATGAGGAGTAGTATTTCAATCTTTACCACAATTAACAAACTCTAACTCAGTTTTGGACCAGGAGAGACACTGACAAAGTCAAGACAAGTTAGCATGTGACTGTGAAGATAAATGGAGATCTGGAGCATATAGGCAGGTGGTGTATTTGTACCAATTGAAGAGACAGCCAACAGCAGACTCAATTGCAGCCCTTCCACTACTTAAAACAAGTCATTTTAGAGAAGACCAAGTCAGACTCCTCACAGCTGTACACAGTAAAATAACAAGAGGCCACAGTGCAGCTGCAGCAAGAAAACTTCCAATAGAAATAAGGAAGAATGTTTTCACAGTGGAGTGGTTAAGCACTGGAGCTGCTGAACAAGTTTGCAGCATCTCTATCCTTGGAGAGAACCAGAAGTTGTTTGTACAAAGCCCAAGAAACCTGATCTAACTTTGAAGAGGGATTTGCTTTCAGCAGAGGGATTACCAACCAGAGATTCTGTCCAACCTCAGTGACTCAGTCAGTTCTATGAACTCAGACAGAAAAAAAGATTAATTGGTTCAATCCCTTGCAAATAAAAAAATAAAATCTTCCTACTTAGATTCACAGAGAAGATCCATGAATAGGGAATGAATAGTTTCCAGTCTCCTATTCAGACCAGGATGCCTGCTTAGCTGTCTGTACTTGCTAAGTGTAGCTGCCCACTGAGGCAAGTAAAAAAAAATTCAAAAATTTAAGAAAGTATGGCCACAGCAATCTTCGGTGACTGCACAGTAGCTGACTACACATTTACATTCTTTACAGTCAAATATCCCTCTGAGTTATTTAAAAAGGCCAACTATTTCCAGCTTAATTGGCTTAATTAACGCTAATGGATTCAGTGATGAAACGGGCAACTACTGCCATGAAACTACAAAGTGCAGCCATGAGAAGAAGTGGGACTTTATCTTGCAGACGATCACAATGGTAAGGAACTTCTAATTGCAGCTCCTGTCTGAGACACCAGGAAGAAGCAGAAAACCCCAACGACTGAACAGCAAAAACCATTTCTGCGATGTGAGCTAAGCACTGCTGCTTTGGTGACACCCCCTGTCCCTGTGAGCCGGCGGGGAAGAGCTGCAGGAGCAAGCAGGGCAGGCCGTACTTCTCGAGCTGCCGCAGCCTCTGGCGCAGCTCCTGCGTGGCGATGGGCAGCGAGATGTCCGAGGCGATGCTGGGCGTGGGCTCCTTCACCGACAGCCGGCTCGGCGAGTACGACACCTGGGAGGCGTGCAGGCTGGAGGAGCTGCGGCTGAGATCTGTCGGCCACTGCGGGCTGGCGTTGGGAGGCTGGCTTTTGTCAGCTGCATCGGTCTTTTTATCGCTGTCAGTCACTGGAGAGGCTGGGACAGGCTTGTTTGGATCAGATGTTGGCGAGACAGGAACCTGAGGCTTGAAAGATGATTTTCTTGCATCTTTGGAAAAAGACGGCCTTTTTACTTGGGCTGAGTGTTGATGATCTGGAGATCTTGCCTGCTTTTCAAGAGAAAGGACCTAGATACAGGAAAATACACATAATATTACTATTTTACAGTAAAAGAAATGGGAACAAATTTGTTTCTACAAGCGTACTGGTTGGTCACAAGCTGTAATTTTAAGATACCAAAGCAGAACCAAAAATCATTCATGCTTACTAACTCTACAATATGAAACGTTTTGCATGATAAAATACATCTCCACCTTCTTCATGGCAACTGCAGTAACTATAAAACAATGTGAAATTCTCCATTCACTAAGAATTATTCTCCTCATTATTTGCTTCCCATATGTTAAGCACTTCTGGTGTAAGTGCTATTTACTTTGCAGCTCTAGCCATCTGAAAAGATATTCTGTAATTTTTTCTTCTACATCACAATTTTTTCTCATTGATTGTCCTTACTTTCTCTTCTATAGGTTGCTTTAATTTATTAATGACATGTAAGCAACAAAGGGCTTTAGAAAGAAAAATAACAAGTTTGACAGTGTTTGCAAAGAGATGTAATACCTTATTAAACCAAATCATTTAAGCGGGAAAAAAGACAAACCAACTTTCAGGTATGCAAGTTTTGTTTTCAAAACTCCAATATGCTTGAAAGCTGGTTTGAATTTTTCCAGTACTATGCAGGTACTTCCTTTCCTTACACACTTTATTTTTTAAAACCATCAAAAACTCAGGTCCATTCCTAGATAAGAGTCCATTTCACTGATCTGTAGCCCACTGGGTTCAAAAGAGATTTGAAGGAATCCAGATTCCAAACATGATTTCCAAACCAAAAACCACAGGGGACCTTGGTTTTAATTAATGCAGGTGACTAATGTTTCATTTTGAGCATTGCACAGTTTTCAAACAGAATCTATTTAAATTAGAGGCTATCTCTGTGTACTGATAGCTCTGCACAACCAAGGAGTGTCACTTGGCAGGTGACATCTAAGGAAATGTACTGCCTTCTTCAAAAGCTGGCAGACCAGGAGTCACCACAGCCCTAAAGTGCTTTCAGTATTTACAATGGGAAAAGTTTGAGTACCCTGAGAGCAATCTTCATGTTTATAGTGCTGTTGGGGCCAGAGTTGCTCAGGTGGAACCGCTGATGCATAGTTAAATCTTCACTCTCTAGCAACTGGCTTAGAGGCAGCTTGAAGTTCCCCAAAGAACACTGGTGTTGCTCATCCCTCACCTGATGGAACACAGAAATTAAGTCACTTTGTATCATCTGCTTTGTAAGAATTCAAAGAAGGAAATTACATTTTTATTTAAAAGCAAAGAATACAAACAATATTGAAAGTAGTTTGTTCTTAAACCACATTTCCCTGATTTAAGGTTATTTTACATTGAAGGAGGTAAAAACAAATATACTCAATGCCTAGTTTCTTCAACTTTACCTTCTACAGCAAAAGTAAGACAGAAAAGTAACCACATCTACATGTACCAGACCCTTGATCAAAATAACTACGTGGTTTCCAAACTGTCCATGTGAAAATGAATTCTCACAGCTATTAGAGGAAGAGTGACTAAGACAGTCTTCATTTACACTTCAGTCTCTTAGAACCATGTAAAGGACATGTCAGCAGTGTAAAGAGATACAGTATTTGGATAAAGTGAATAACCCCTTGGTATAAGAGAGGAAAGATTTCTAGTTCCAAACTGGTATCCAAATGTACTTTTGGATTTTTTTTTTTTAATTAGAAAAGACAACCATTGTTGTCAACATCTTATTCATGTGAGAGGCTGGTTATAGTCTTTCTTCCTTTTAGTAGTAAATGGAAATAAACATTTCGTTGCCTGGTTTAAAAAAATACTTTAAGTATAATTTTAATGGTGTTCACAATATATTCAGTCTCATTTTATAACAGCCTTTAATGTGTGAATGTTACTAGCGCAACATCTTTGAAAAGAAAGGTATCTAAAGAGACAGAGACACATACCTCAACTTCAAGATCTTGTCTTTTGGGATTGTGTACAAAGAAAGTAAAGTTTTCCTCCCATACTGGTTCATTGGTCTTGTATCTAATCTGAAGTTAATAAAAAAGGAAGTACACAAATTATAAAACAGTCTGTCTCATAGAGGTGGTGTCAAGACATGAGTATATTTTTCATTTTGGCATTTTATTTGTGTGCAGAGAAGGGCAGCAAGGCTCGGAAAGGGTGTAGAAAACAAGTCTGATGAGGAACAGCTGAGGGAGCTGGGGTGGTTTAGTCTCCAGGAGGCTCAGGGGGAACTTTTTTCCTCTCCCTGACAGGAAGCTGCCCGAAAGGAGGCTGTATGGCTGTATCCAGGTGGGGGTCAGCCTCTTCTCCCAAGCAACCAGTGACAGGACAAGAGGACACAGTCTTAAACTGCTGGGCTCCAAGTTTAGGCCAGACATCAGAAAAAAATTCTTTACAGAAATAGTGATTGGGCACTGGAATGGGCTCCCCAGGGAGGTGGTGCAGTCACCATTCCTGGAGGTGTTTAAGAAGAGACCGGGTGTGGCACTTAGTGCCATGATTTAGTTGATATAAAGTGGTTTTAGGTCACAGGTTGTAATCTTTGACTGCTTGTTGCCAATTGCAGTTCTGGTGACAGCTTAGTGTTGTGTACATGCTCCGTGGTTTGGTAGCCAAATGCTAAGCTCACAAACCAACCAAATATGTGAAGACGGAGCCCAGACTAAAGAGTAGGAGCTTACCTTACTTTCCTGGGCCTTGTGTCCAACTGACAGCAAAACAAGTGGGTTGGGATTGCTGTTTATTTTCTTTCCTGACTGGTGAAGAAAAAGCAAAAACCTTGCGTTCAGAATAAAGCAAAACCTCTCCCCTCTGAAACTTAATGTTTGCATCTTAAAAATACCAATCATATGCATTCTACTACATGCTTCTCTGTTATTCTCAGTATTTTATTCAGCCGGCTGGAATGGCAGACTGGCGAGTAGCTGGAGAACACATCAACACAAAGGCATCCAACTACCTGAATATGCTGAAGCAAAATGCTACTAAATAAGCAAGAGTCTTAGACTCATTTCCATTTTCTTTAAATGAAACTGGTAAGATGCAAATTCTTATCTTTTAATGAGCATTACAATCCCCAAAGCTAATGAAGCATAGTTAAAACTGCAAAATGAATATTGCATGCAGATGGGAGATATGAAGAAAGCACAAACTCAGGAACTTTATATACAGTGCTGCAGAACTATTACATTGGATGTGGTATCCAACACTGATGTTCCCTACTTTTCAGTTTGGGGAGAAAGAATATGCACTATAATGTACGTGAGGGATATTTCTACAGTTTACCAAATACTCTTTATTAGAGAATCAACCATCTGCCATATCTGAGCCTTGCTCACCAGCTGTATAGCATTACATCAAACTGTGAAAACAAACATCAGTTTAGAAACAAATTATATATGCAAAGGAACATTCCAACGATATGTTTCTTTCAAGAATTTCAATTTAATCTAACAAAAATTCCATTCAGAAAGAAAATTTCGACATGAAAGTTAATCATCTCAGGTGGGTGTTAATGCAGTTTAAAAAGCCTAGAAAATGTAGGATACATGGTTACTTTGAGTTCTACCCGGTAGGAAAATCAGGGATAACAACAGAAAGTTAGTTAAGATCTTCTTAATGCATGTAAGGTCACAATTACAACCAGATGATCCAAATATTTTATATTTTTAAATTAAGAAAGTGCATGACTTAGATATATTTTTTGATCTGAACTTATATTTTGGACATCATACTTTCACTAATAATTTTCAACTTTAATGTGACATACTGCTTAGAACCATACTTTCCTTTAGAAATAAAGCTGTTAAGAAAGCACTCCTTTCTTGGATGAATGCTGCCTTTCTTTTTTTGTGATTTCTAATAAAAAAATATTTAGCTCTCAAAGAAAATCAAATCCAAAGCTTTACAGAACAGAAAGAAACCTCCATTACACTGCAACTGATGGTGTTTTAAAATGGCAGGTGTCATTATCTTAATTTTTAATTTGTTCACAAAATGGTGCCTGAAACTTTGTTCATAAAATGATGAAACTACAGGAGTTGACAAAAAGACCCTGTCAGTTATGCTGGTATGTAAATAGGAATAATTTTAATTCAAATTAAGCAGGTGGCAATGTGCACACACACATGTAATGCACCTCTAACATCAGGAACTGACAGACTTGTTGACAGCCACTCAAGTCTGTCCCTTGTTCAAGTTCCTCCAGCTGAGCATGTGGCTTAGCCCTTTCCAAGTCTGCCTACCAAAAAGCTGGCCTAATTTCTTTAGCAGTCACATAAAGGATGTAAAACCTTCTAAAAACATCTAGCAGGAACAAGATTATTCCAAACCATCATTCAGAGTTGTGTGATAAGGTATCAGTCAGTATGTAAAAGATGTCTTAGCTTTCATGTCAGCCTCATTCTTTAGTAACTACTACAAATTAGTTCTCAGCACTTTGCCCCAGTCATCTCAAGCAGCCTGTACTCCACTAGTCTGATCTAGAGTTCAAATTACCACACACAACAGCATTTCAACAACAGCTTGACATTGGCTTCTTGAAATCAAATTCAAGTAAAAGAGAATTACACTGAATATGTGTCTGGCAATAGAAATCCCATCCAGTGTTGGAAGTGGAGTGTTGCAGGCATTTGTGCATTTCCAATTACTTTTGTGACCTTAAATGGACAACTATATTAATGTTACCTTTAGGGCTTTCTGAACAGCAGCCTTCTTCAAGCCATCAGGGTTAAATTCTAATGGATTATTCTTTTAAGTCAGGAGAGAATGAACATAGGAAGGGTTAATAAAACATGCAATGAAGCAATTTCACTAGGTTAATTAATTATGACATGACAACATAGGACAAAGCAGGGGAAAAAAATCAACCTAAAAAAACCCAACAACATCTTTCAAACAAAACAATGAAGGACCAACACAACAACAAAAAAGTCTGACAAAAATTTTTTTCCTCTTCTCCTCTGGATATTTTTATTCTGATTTAAAACTAATATACCAAACTTCAGTTTGCTTGTGTTTCTCTGATCATGAGTTTTTTTATCCTAATAAAGATAATTCACAAAATATTTTTATTTAATGCCTGATGCCCTATGAACTGCCTTCTGAATGAACCTTTTTAGAATTTGGTTGAGCATAGTTTCACAAGCCAGCAGCTTCCCTGATGATAAGTAATTATGCAAAGGAATCCTTTTATGGGAGAAATTACAACATCTGATTGATAGGGACTTATATAATTATAAAAGTCAAGGTTCTTTAAGCCTCTTCAGAAAAGTGGTGCCAACACTGCATGCTAACGAGAATGAAGGTCTGCTGCTTTACTCACTTGAAGACATGCAAATACCCTAAAAATAGGAATTTAAACTGGTTTAGCATGACAACGCCTCTGACTGCTTTCCATTATGTATCAAAATTTTAGAGTTTTATTTTATGATTAATATATTGTTCTTTAAGTGACACAATAATGTCCAGGAAAATTTGCATTCAATTCATAAGAAATAATGTCACGAAATAAGATCTGTAAATAAAACAGACTTCAAGTTAGTGTACTTTTGGCAGGCTTTTCCTTTAGGGACACATTTTTGTTTCGTGGCAGAATTCTGTTTTAGAAGCTATAGATTGTGGCAGTAAAACAAGTGTATAGTGGCCTTTTAAAATATTCTTGTTTATGAACAGGAACTGTTCATATGCTTTGCCAAAAGAAATGCCTTTCTGAAATGAAAATCCAAGTGACTAAAATTTGAAGAGATTTGAACTTTATGCAGAAATATGATTTTTCACTTTCTTTCGGGATGTCATATACTCCAGTTGGACAAAATATCCTAAAGACTTCTGGCATCCTGCTTGAAAATTTCTGTTTCAGAATGAACATACAATATCCAGCCCAAAATCACAGAATATTTTGAGTTGGAAACAACGTACAAGGAACGAACATTAAGTCCAGCTCTTAAACTTGAGCGAACTAGAAGTAAGATTGGACTGCTTTTGTGGGATATTTTTCTTGAACATTATGTTTCTTAAAATAAAATCAAGGAATTGTCCACAGTTATTTATCTGATACATTAGGAACTTAATATTGTACTTACAGAACCTCAAAGATGGAGTGCACACTATCCCTGGTTGAAACCAATTGAAACTAACCCATCCTTCATTGAAACTAAGGCATAACTCTTTTCCATTAGGAAATTTTTATATGCTCAACAGGTACTTGCTTTGCTTCAGAGCTGAAGCACCGTTCCCTGTTTCTTGACAAAGATAAAAGTGTCACTTTGTTTGCAGCAGTTGTGGATTCCCCATCCCTGGAAACATTCAAGGCTGAATGGGGCTTTTGAGTAACCTGACCTGGTGCGAGGCGTCCCTGCCCATGCAGAGGGGTTGGAAGGAGAGGATCTTTAATGTCCCTTCCAACCCAAACCTTTCTGTGGTTTCACAGTTTATTTCCTAAGGCTGAACTCCCTCTGCTAGCCATGGTTACTGTCTCTCTCATCATCACGGCTGTGCCCCAGACCTTAAATTGCTACAGCCACAATCAGGGCCTTGGTAATGGTTAAGTAGAACAGAAGGATTAGGCCATACATCTCACAGATTGCATTCCTCTTTTCAGTGTTTTCTTTCATAACAATATGACACAGCACGAATGCAAGTATCTTTCTGTAAAAAGATACCTTTTCAAATCTTTTTCTTTCTACTTCCGTCTCACATTTATAAGGATGCAAAGACTGTCCTCTACAGAGAAGTACCTGATTTTGTCAGGTGGCATCTACAACTCACCAAGAGAATTTTGAATCTTAAACTGCCACTCAACTTACTGGACTTTTTTCCCTTCCCATTTGTACCTGCATATTCAATACAAATCTTTCCCCTCCTATATTATTATTTCGAAGAATTTTAAAAGTCAGAACCAAACCAATGTGATCATACATAAAGGCAGGCAACCACTGACTCCTGGGTATTGAACTAATCTCAATTCCTCTGGAATCATAGCCAGGATAGGCCAAGAGGGACATCAGCTGGGGCAAATATGTTTAAAGCCAGGCTTCAGGTTTCAAGGGAAGAAGCTGCATGTCCATGGAGATGGTGGCTGAAAGGCTGGGAAAGAGACTCAGAGGAGAAAAGAGGGTGTCCAGTTAAAAAGGGAAGGTCTTGATTTGGATGACAAAATAGTCTTGGTATGGTTCTGAGTGTCTCTGCAGTTATAGGAAAAGAGCATGGGTTATCTAAGAAATATACTGCTAATGACACGGTGCAATTCTCTAACAGCCAGTGACATTTGCAGTAAATCCTAATAACAAACCCATAAATTATACAAGTAACAAACTGGTTTGTTTTTCAGCCAGCTCCTGATTCAATATGTTCTGGTGTATGACTCGATACTCACTAAGTGTTGCTTGGGGTATCTGTGGGTGCATCCTCACCTGATAACCAGAAGACAATCACTACCTGCAAGAGCTAATTTTAAATACGGATAATTTATATATTAAAGAGACACCAAAATTGTTATGAACTACTGATTATCATAAAATTAGGGTTACTTTTGGAAGCTAACACTGTTCTTACACCTTAACTTCAGCTAAATCACATTTATATGGGTAAATGTCTTGGTGTCAACACCAAGATTTTCAGCAGTCAATAAACTATCTAGAAAGGAACAGAGAGCACTCAGGATTTTCCTCTCCCCATCAGAAGTGAGCTCCCTTTCTAACACTTGCCCAGTAACTCATGTTACACGCTAGAGACTGAGCTTGCAGGAGGGAATGTTTGTATCACAGCCGGCAGGCAAGGATGCCCTGGGAACAAGTGCAGTTCTAGGGCTGCTGACGCTGTTTTCATCCCTGGCCTGCCACAGAGCTCTCCTCCCTCCTGGCCTCCAGCCACAACTCTCCTCCTCGTGCTTGCAGCAAGATCAGCATCCAGGAAACTGCAGAGCCAGGCAGTTCAGAGTGCTGCAGAAAGGAATCCTGACCCAGCTTTCTTTGAATGGTTGCCGTTCCACTCTGACTCACAAATCAATTTGTCCAATTTCTAAACAGATGTTGTTTAAATAGACAACCTGTCCTAATGCAAAGATCCTAAGATCCACAAAAAACGTCAGTGCTACCCTCCTAAACCAGCATTTTGATATTTTTTTAAAATAATAATTACTTTAAAGATTTATCTGGTATTTGTATAATTAAAAGAAACAGCAACTCCTTAACAATTTTAACACCAAGATGATGCAACAATAGGTTATAAATTGCCTTTTTCACTCATTAATTTTTAATAAGATTTTAGAATGGCTATAACTTTTTAGATACTTTAAAATTAACCTCTACAGAGAAACTAACAGAAGGGGGTTTGCTGGGCTTTGGAAAGGTGTTTTAAAATCACAGATTATGCTGTAGCCAGACAGTAGTAAATTTATCTGCACCATCTCCAAAGACAAACCCACCTCTCTCTGGCAAAATAATTCTTATTCTGAACAGATTCTCAATCTTTTTGAAGATACCAAGGTTGTACCTCCAGATGTAAGATACTCAGAGGCTCATCAGTTTTTAATAATTTTGTAACATTAAAGTGAAGCAAAAATTTTACTTGGTAGGTCACCCTAGCCTGGATTCTCCCAACTACAGACTAATTTGCAAAAAAGAAAAGGAGCTTGGGGATTTGCAAAACAAGGAGCATCATGGAGTGAGATAGAATTTACAAGGGAATTTATAGTTTGGGAAGCACAATGAACTGCACCCATTTTTAATGCAACTTGAACCAGGGTGGAGAGGTTGCAAGTTCTTACAAACATTCAGTGTGTCACCTTTCAAAGAAACTATGGGGATGTTGGTTGCAATATTTATTATTTTAATTTCTTTGCAATAAAAGCCAACAATTAACCAGCACACAGTGTGCTAGTACAGTATGCATTTTATTTCTTCATAAATCAGCAATTTAAGTTAAATGTAAGGAGCTTTTACAACAAACTTATCTTGGGTTTTTATCATAAAAGGTTAATTACTTACCCAATGATATGCTGATCAATGAAATTTAAGTAGCCTTTAAAATGCAATAAAAATAGCACAGAAACAATGCACACTTGTTGAAACCATGCAGGAAAACAAATTGCATGCTCTCATTCCACTAGAGTGAGTGGCTTTAGTAGCACTAATCCACACTCTGGCAGAGAAAAGGTACAATACAAACAACACCAGAGAACTCACAAATAGTGCTCTATAGAGTGAGGTAGTGTTTTCACAAAAGACTAGTCCCGATGCTCTCCTCTCTTTTAAGTATCCACACCCAAAGTTTCCCTCGTAGATACTCTTAGGAAGATGGAAATGGAAGGAGAAAGCAGAGTGATGGGATTGTGGCAGAATGAATGCATAAGCAGCTTTACTACACAGAAAAGTTAAGGAAAATAGTCAAAGGATTCCAGAGAAAACAGCAGGTAACAAAGAAGTATCTGTCATTACAAATAGCTTCATCCATTAAATTACTTTCTGTAATTTTTGAATTTTATTTTTTTATTAATTATTCTAATATATTAACCCACTTTCCAGGCTCACTTTTGGTACTTCAGATTTCTATGGCAGATCCAACAAATGTTTACTAAGTTAGAGACCAGCCTTCTACAGCATTTCTATTTCTTTTCCAGATAAGTCATCCCAGTGTGCCAGAAACTCACAGCTATGATGCATTTGTGGAAAAGGAAGGCCTGTGTTGGGGTAACTCAACACTGTACCTTGAACAAAACAAGGCTAAAGGCATGATCTAAAGTGTACCGTTCACTTCAGGCAATTTTCAAAGTAATAAAAAGTGATTATTCATGTAGAAAACCTTTCACTGTAATGTTAAAGTTGTGTACAAAAGTCTTCAACTATTAATGAGGGTCAGTGTAATTCTAACCCTTTATTCTCTTTGAATTCTCTCTTCTCCATAAACATAAGCAATCCAAGAGATTAATTTGCTATTGCTCTACACAATCCCTATTACTGAACTTGAGCAAAACAAGAGAAGCCAGCAAATTTCATGTTTAGTCTTGTAAAGGTTGCTCCATATTAGAATCCTATGGCCATAAATAAGCTCTATTTACCACAATTGACTGCAGTTCCTTTAGAAGCACCTAACACTGTCTTTCTAGAATGTACAGGAGCCTTTTCAGTTCACCTGCATAAAAAAAGTCTTCCCATGGTATTTCTCCCCTGCTTGACATAACTGTGAAACCTTTTGTCTCTGGTTTAGGAAAATTTGATTTAACACAGTATCATATTATTCTATTGTAGTCAACTTGTACATGCAATTTGCAATTGTTCCACATTATTTTCTGTTATATTCTTTACAACACTGGAAAGAAAATGACTTGAAGTTAAATATTGAATCATTTGTTGCAACGGCTTTTCTGGGCTGGTAGAGGAAGAAAGAAGTAAGAGGATTAAACAGGTCCCACACTATGACCATCATTCTCAACCCACCCAGGCAATTCTTGTAGAGTAGACAGAACATCAGGTGCAGCAACAGGAAATCTGGAATGCTGCTCCCAAATTTTCTAAACTGGTCAGCTTTGTGCAAAGAACTCCCCCTTTCTGTGTCCCAGAGTTTAGAGATCTATTGATTAAATGCACTGAAATTAAAATACTGTCTGCAAAAACAGGTAAAACTCAAGACTTGCAACCTAATCTTTCCAAAGGAGGGAGATAATTTTAGAGAATGTTTGTTTAAAACAAAAAATTTAATTTATGACAAAGCCTCAGAGTATTTGATGGAGAATGTAACAGAGAATCAGAGCTGTATAGAAAAGACTGGAACTGGTGTATGAGAAAACTTTACACTATTTCGTTTAAATAAGAGGCTTTAGTGTATTTTACCTAACAGATTAAATTTGTAGCTGTTTCAGTAAAATTCAGTAGCTGAACAAGAAGATAGATAAACTGGTTCAATTGAATCTAGTACACAAAACAGATGGCAGACAGAAATTTTCTATCTTTTACTGTACTCTGATGCTAAGCACACCATAATTCTATTCTGTTCCTGCTTACTTTGTACTGTAGTAATTCTATTTTTTTTTCCTGCTAAGTTACCCATTTTGCCTGAATTCAATATACAGTGAGGTTCAAAAGGTAACATGAAGGTCTATTCCAAATGAATCTTTTTAGCTTTTAAAATAGCCTAGAAATACTACTTCCAAACTCTGCTTTATACACCCAGGAACAGACATGAAATCACTAGTCAGTCACGAAAATTGTTTGGGCAGCTAAGGTTTCATTTGTTCCCACTCTGATTTTACTTAATTTGAACTTACACTTCTGCAGACAAATCTGCAAAATGCATGCAAAAAAAATCCAACTCTTGAAAACTGTATTGTCTGATTAATATTTTAGTCACCACTTCCAGAACCTCTCATCTAAAGCAATGCTGATAACCAGCAAAACTCAGTAAAGCTTCACGTATCTCTTTATGGTAGGGTTAACTTTATTACTGCTGTCAATTACAACCAGGAACGGTACTTCATTAACCTGAAATAAACTCCAAAACAAGTTATTTTACAGTCCCATAGTATAAATCTATAGACTGAGAGAACGTGATTTATTTCTATGTTTTGTACAAGCAAATAAACCAGCCTGCAAAAAACAATCTGATCGAAATCTCGTACAAGTATTCTGGCACTGTAACATCTATTGCATAGTATTAATTTCATGATGAGGACTTCAGTACCTTCAAATCTCCAGCAATACCCTAAGCCAAAGCAAGCAAGTTAACCTGAACTCATGGAAGTGGGGTTTTTTTCCCAGTTAGTTCCTTAAAATTCCTCATGCTAATCCCACACGATTTATGGAAAACATCATGTAATAAAAACATGCAGCCTTTCAAGTCCAGGAAAGGAGCATTCTTTAAAGAAAAACCACATTGATTAAAGAGCAATGTTTTATTAAATACGTAGCTATGCTACATTATATATTATATATTTTTTAAGATATACTATGCTATTAAAAAAGTGGACCTTACATCACATGTCTCGAAAGAAGAGGAATTATAGAGAAGATGGCACAATGTGTGTTAGTAAAGCAGTGTGTCACACTACCAAGCAAGACATGCTGGGAGTACCCAAGGGACTCTGTGACAAAAGGGTATCCATGAGAACGGAACTTACAGGCAGATTTCTTGCTGAGTCCAAATACAGTATAAGCAATGCAGATGAAAGCCCATCATTAGCTTGGTCTTTATCAGCCCTAATGCTTGTTAGCACCTAAAACAAAAACACACTGTAAGCCTTTCTGGAAACCAAGTATTACTGTTTGTGTCTCATTTCAGGAAAAAAAAAAAGAAAAAACCATCTCCCAAAAAGGAAATGTTCACAAATTCACAGCATGAAGCATAAAAAGTAAGTTTTCAGGACTCAAACAGACATTTCAAAACCATTTGCATGGAAATTTGCACCCCATTTCCTACTTTTTTTTTTTAGATTGGACAGATTATAATATCATATCCAGCTTTATCTCCCAGACTAACAAAATATTAGCAGATATTCCCAAACAGTAACATTAAAAGAAAAGAAGAGAACTACAACAGCATTTGAAAATCTCATTTAAACCATTGACACTTATGACTGGTTTGAGATTTCTAAAGACAGACAGCTTGGAATAAAGTTACAGGTGACTCCAAATTCACAGGAGCTAAGAGAACTGGTTAAATACTTAACAAATAAACAAAAACATCACCCCAAAACAATTAAGATTGGAAAGAAAGTAATGTGTTCTTTTAATACCTTGTCTAGATTGTCAGCAGTTGGCATCAATGTGAGCCATTCCAGTCTTAAATGCAACTTTCCTTTGGACACTTCATCCAAAGTAAACCACTGAAAATTAAGCAAAGTAATGTGAAACAATTTGGCAAACAAATATATGATTGCAATTGGTTCTTCAGGACATTTAGAAAGCACTGAAGTCTACTAAGAACCTCTCAGAGCTGAACTCCACATAACCTAAAAAGATCTGATCCATTAAAATGTCATATTTTACATAAAGTATTACAACACAGAATGATAAAACCACCCACACAAACCTTTACGTTGTACAATAAAAGCATCTTTAAAATACCAAGAAAATTCTTGAAGTTCTGTGAAGATGTTCTGGAAAAACAAGCCCTGCACAATGTTCCTATAAAATCTCTCTAACATATAGGACAAAAATTAGTCTGCCCAGCAATTAACTATTATCTTACAAAAAAAAAACCTTCTCACCGAATATCTAAGTTACTATTTTTTGCATTTGCATAGGAGTAACCTTAAAACCCCAAGACCAACAAAGAATGTCATTACTTTTCAGATTTCACCAGTTTAGATGTCTCTTAAACCACTGTACTCATCATCAGGGCATCTATTTCTACAGCATTAAGGATATTCCTTGCACATACAGGAACTATGCCCAGGAAAAAATAATGCAAGAACAACTACTTGTACAACATATGGACCTTTTTAAACCAAAACTTACTGAACCTGCTTACCTCATCTAGAAGACGCTCCTTTTCAACTTCAATTAAATCAATCATCAAACTAGAAAAATGGAGAAAAAGAAATAGTATTTTAGCCAAGAAACAAAAGATCTAGCACACAACTCAAGCACCACCCAGTGCTTGCTGAGCATCCACTGAGATCAAAAGAGCAGAATACTATTCTTCTAGAACCTAAGAGAAAAGAAGAAGTAGGGATTGAAATGGCTGAGCAAAGATGAGTGCAGGATAACAGAAAAATGCCTACACTAGAGCTCATTTTGTAGCCATGAGGGCAACTGGCACGATATAAATCATATATGTATGAGCCAACTCTCAAAACAGAGAGCACATCCAAACTACCCACTGGAAATAGCACCTGGACATATGCTATGACCAAAGTCATGCTTTGGCAGTGTCTGGGAGGGTTCTAGTTCACACAAGCTAAAAATGTAGCAGGGAATGAATCTGCTAAAAACTAAACAGAGCAGACAACTGCGTGCCAGTGCATGAACATTTGTCTGGCTTTTTATTTAATTAGTACTGATGTACACATTATGTCACTTCCTCCCACTATCACTTCAGTGTAAGATTAGGGAAGTGCAAATAAAAAGAAGCCTTTGTACTACCTACTTCTTTATTTTAATGAGAAGTAGGTACTGTTGCTGCTGTTAAGAGAGAAGGAGCTGGAGAGCTCAGGGAGCTCTACTCTGTACAGAAAGCAACAATGGGAAGTTCCAAAACTCCGCAAGAAATAAAGGTGACATATTACCAGAGAAAAAAGCTGGCTAAAACTCTGAAATGTTTATGGGAAAACACCTATGGAGTCAAGGATGAGTCATGTTTACAAAAGCACTACAGCAAAATTTTTTTCTTTAATCAAGTAGTTAAGATCAGCTCTTAAGAGGAAAAAAAAACTCGAGAGACGGTAATTTTGAAGCTATGAAGATGAAGAAGATACAGAGTTACAAAACTATATTAACTTTGCCTGAAGAAAGAATTAAGACTTAGTGCTAGCTCATTAAAGAAGCTAGGGCACAATTCTGGGTACCCACAATACTTACCTGTTTTTTTCAAAAAGGATGTAAACATATAGATGTGTATAAACACACCCAAGCACATTTTCATATAAATGTATTTACATACATGAAGTAGTTAGGGCATTACTTACCACCAAGATAATTTATTTATAAAGACAATCAGATAGCAGAACAACTGCAATAAAATAAAAATAATAATTGAAGAAAAATAATAATATTTCATCTCTTTCCAATACCTACAAACCTATTCTCCATAACATTTACCTTCCCAGGAAGTCATCTTTATCTGGATCTTCATCAAAAAGTTCAATCTCTAGCTCCTGTCCTGGATGTTCATACACTAAGGCCTGCAAGTTCAGTGAGAAGGCATTATCAGTAAAACTGAGCAGCTTGGTTAAATGGTACAATAACAGCAAAACACTGAGCTGCAGTACCTTTGTATAACAAAATACATCAGTAAGCAAGTGCTTTTAAAAATTGCAATTTAATGAGTAGAGCAATTTTAAGAGCTTTTCAGATAAAATTTGTCAATGTTGGCTCTAAAAGCCCCAACTACTTTTTCAGGAAAAAAAAGAGTAAATAAATCAAGGGAGAATTTCTGTTTTGTTACTAGAACTTTGGGCTTCTAGAGGGAGACAACAAGAAGCTACTTAAGGACACTCCAAAACAACCTCTTTAACAAAAGAAAGAGGATATTTCTTCTTTTGTTTCTGCTGTAAAGAAGAACATACAACAAGAAATTTTTTTGGTTATACCTCATAAACTTCATTCCATTTTGGATTGAGATTTTCTTTGATGACCTTGCTTTGGAAAATCTGGTTGCCCACACGGATGATTCCATAAGGATCTGACTTTCCTTTGACAATCCCTTTTAGGTAAGTATCTTTCCCCTCCAGGTCCTGAGCTTCAATAAAGTGTATCCTTAGAACACCCTGAAAAAGGAAAAGATGAGTTTGTATAGTAATCCAAAAGCTCTATGTCATCACAATTTACACAGTAGATGTTTTATAATTTCCCTTGCCACTTCCTTAACACAAAACTTATTTTGGACATACTGTAAACAGAAGATGTCAGTGATGTTCCACACACTCAACAGACCTAGAACTCAGGAGACTCCTTAAAAGAAAAACTGTCATCAACCATCAGAAACATTGTATTTACATCAAGAAATACCAGGTTTCTAGAAGTAATAAAAAATAGCAACAATTGTTTAGTGAAGCACTTGATAGTAATTTTCCACCATAATATAAACCACACACTACTTTGTTTTTAATCTCTACAGTTAAACTAGATTGTAGCCATCCAGTACTTGTAAAAGTAAGAAGTTTGAGATTCCAATGAAACAGAATAAATAAATAAATCTGTCTTGGTGTTCTTTGAAACATCAACTTCACAGAAGTTGCTTACAACTTAAAGCAGTTATTATCAGTGATTGAATTCACGGCAACATGTACCAGTGCAGTACCTCTATTTTGAAATTCACACAGATTGTCTTGAACAGTTACTGCAGAGGAAACCAAATGCCCAATTATCACTATTAGCAGAAACTTGCTTACCTTTGGTATAGGAAACCGCAACTGAGCGATCTGCACTTCACTGACAAGGGGGACTGTAATTCTATTTGGAAGGACCAAGTAGTTGGATATTATATCCAATATTATTGTATCTGATAAGCCACTGTTGGAGAAAAGAATCCTCAGTTACTTCAAAAAAATATTCCTTTTGCTGTTTAACAACCTAAATGGAGAAAATATTTGCCTTTCTGGGGGAGAAGATGACACATCTGGTTTGTAAACTTAAAGTAAAGGATTTTTGCCCAAACAGCCACCAGGTGGAAGCAGCTGACGCTGAACAGCAGAAACCACAGGGATGCGTATGAAGTTCCCATTTCCCTGCCACGGCCAAATCTCCCCCTCCTCCTTGCCTTTTAAAACCAGCCTGGGTAAAAGGCTATTGCATAAGTTCTTCTGCCTCTAATGCATATAACCAAGCAGATGGTAACTGTTTATTTACTTTTATATTTCAATAATCATTTCTCTGTCCTTGGAAGTTTGGCTACCCATTCCTGTATTGTTATGAAACCAGTTGTCCTCTTGAGCTGGGAGGACCATCACTTAAACAACAGACACACAGAACACAAGCTCATGGCTGAGTAAAATGTAGCCTAGGGAAGCAAAACAGGTTTTGTTCACTGAAAAGGGAGTGGCACTGCAACCACACTGGCAATGAATCATATAAAACCCAACTCCACACCCCTCCACAGAAAAGAGAATGATTTCCTAAGCTACAAGGTCACCCAGCTGAGGTCTGAACTGACAACAAATCACTGTCAGACCACCAGCACTGGTTACACACATTGCCCCCACAGGCAAAAGGCAGAACACGGACCACAAGTACCTGGGACATCTCAGGAGGATGTACAAAGGTTTAGAGAGGTGATTACAACAATTCTTGAGATACTCTGAACTGCAGAGGTGCATTCTCACTAAAGCTGGTGGAGCTGCAATTTCTCCTCCTAAATACACTCCATGACTCCCTTTTTACAGTCTTTGTGAAATCAAGATGCAGATAATGTTTGATTACTTTCAACACTTTCTGGATGAAGCACTTGTGTGTGAGCATCTTGTGAAGTTTTTCTAAGACTGAATCTGAAGCTGGGAATAGCTCTGACTCAGGAGTTAGAACATAAAAACACAGAAGCTGCAGTGAAATGTGACACTGTTACAGTTTCATTTGGAAAGAAAATGTAGTGGTGAGCAATTAACATTACGCTAGAGATGGGCAACAGAATGAACCCATTAAACACAGTCTGGCCCACCAGAAATGCACACGGATTTTTGTGCCAGAGATTTACAACCTGAACAGTCTGCATCCTCTTGGCTGCCCACTTCCACTGTAAATCCTGATAACTACAATACACGATGGAACATGGTACTTTTTAATGGTACGCAGAACAACAGGAACAGAGAGAGGGAGCTCAAGGCTACATTAAAATCAATGGGTAGGTCTGTGCAGGCCTCTGGTTAGAAAGAAGAAACTGTGGATAATGTTAAGGTACTGCTCAGAGGAAAAGAGTTTCCTCTCTGCTTCTGTGAGCTAATGCACATCTGCCCTGAAGAATCTTCAGTCTCCTCATGCAGAAATTATCCAATCACATTTACAGAGATTTTCATTCTGCAGAAATTGGGTTTCAGTAGTTTTTAAGACAAATACTACAAGATAATCATGTTATCTGAAGAGTAGCTTCATTTAGCCATCATTTAACATATTGCTTCTTAAACTTTTAAGTTTCATTTTGCGAAATGTCTAATTTTCAATTTATGTATGCTAAACTCTCTGAAATGAGCCAAGACAATAGAATTAATTATTTTGTTAAGAGTTGACAAAAAATTGAAGATAAACATCTCAACCAGTCTTATTAAGAGGAAAATAAGGAGGAAAAGAAAAGCCAAACCCAAGCTGAGGTGATAGTAACTACACAAGCAACAATCATATTACAAAAGACAAGTCTAATGACAAAACTCTAGTACCGAGATCAGGAAAGCTTTTTTGTTCCTGCTTTTGTTAGTGCCCCTACTTGGCAAGAAGAGAAAGCTTTGCCTTTATTCTCAATCTGGAGAAAACCAACTGACCTAGGCCGTGGAAAGCAAAGGAGCAGTGCAAGGAAAGCAGTGGTACCAGAGCTGCCTTGAAAGAAAGGCTGCCCTGCTCTTCTCTAGTATTTCCTTAAGATCACAGACTTTATGTGATCACAGGCATAAATAAACCTACTCTAGACTAGCATAAGGTTCAGAGACTGACTAATCTTCCAATGGAGCAAATCTCCTTAAATAAGAGAAAGAAACACAGCCCAAGCACAGGGAGGACTCACAATCCTTTATGCCAGAACCAAATCCCAATTCTGATTCCAAAGGTCAGTCTCACAATTTTATCCCAACATTACTACTTGAATCTCACTAAAACACCTGAGAAAAATGAGACAGCATTAATGAAGTTTCACCAAGTTTTACACAAAGAAACTGGACTCCTGGAAGGTAGCAGATACCATAATTTTAAATATAGGGAGCTGAAAAAGAAACTGAAGATTGTATGCAACTAACTAATGAATTAAATGAATTCTAAAACAACACGATGCTTTCAATCTGTTTAAATCTCATCTAGTATTAGCCAGCTGGGTGCTCTTGGATGACAATTTTTGCATTTTTTGTTATCTAAACTAAGTGGTCTGATCTATGGAAAACAGAGACAAAACATTGCAGGCAACAGAGAAAGGTGCATTAATATAAACACTTATGTAGATGCATCATTAAAAAACAGCTTCCTAAGCTCATAAAACTTTAGTTATAGTTCTATATAAAGTTATTTTTTCAGTTCAAAAAAATGAAAGTGTGCAATGCTTCATATAGTTTATTAGACTGTCTTTAAAAGCTCAATTTCATTGCAGAAAAATAATTGTTAGTTGCCTGCTCTTTTGTATTGCTCTCTACTTAGCTCTACTGAATTTTTATCGATTTTTATCAGCTGTGTATTTTTCCTGCGCTATCTTTATTCATATTGCAGAGACAGCACATTTCTGACTGCATAGTGTGTTTTCACTGTTATCTCAAGCAACCCCAACATCTTCCCATCATCCACATCCCCTCCTGAAAGCACTTGCATATTCTCAAAGCCTGGCTCCCCCTCACATGGAGATTTTAATTCCTCTTCTCCACAAGCTACACTAATGATGGAATATGAATTACTTGTGTGTCCTTCTCCTTGTGGAGTCATACAGGAAAAGCAATGAAAATTGTTAACAGCTGACAGAGAAGCTTCCAGCAGCTAATGCTGAAATTCAATTAGTAGAAGACATTTGCAAACAGAGTACAAATAAGCAGTTTAGTGTGCAGCCAACAGCTGTAGGACTAAAAAGGTACCTTTGGTGGCAGCAATCTCTTGTTCATCATTGTTTATAACAACGACAATATGTCAAGTTGTCCGACCAAAATATACAACTTATCTTTACAGATAAGAAAAACAAATACAGCACTAAAGAACCCTCTTGGCAAGGCAGAGCATGAGTCACCTCAGTTACAGTTACTATAGAAACTATACCACGTCTAGATGGCACAGGTTTGTGCATATGTGGCCAAGTTTGGTTGCTCTGGAAACCATAAACTTGAGGTATTTAGCGAGACTTTGTTTACATCTGAGGTTTGGTGTTTGCAGTCAGGCAAATATGTAGCAGGATGTGAGTCTCAGGAGCCTAGTAAAGTACTAAATGTAAATTTAGTCACTTTATATCAAAAGAGTGAATTATCACTCAGGAGCTGTATTTTGGAAGCCATTTTCTCTCACTCATCAAGAAAACGTCTTTGGTCAGAGAGAGTGTAAAGGAGGCTTGAAACATGAGCAATTCTTGTAGCCATTAACCTACTTAATGCAAGTTCTAATTTCAAACTGTTCAGCTGGGATTCCATGCAATCGCTTCACGTGTCTAAGGAAAGCAAAACTCACTTCAGTCATGCAATTGATTACTAAGGGATTAATTTAATACCTAAATTCAAACTCCTGTTTTGAAACAATAAAAAATAATTCTGGAGTCAACCAACTCTTGAGAGTAGGGCTTTAATAAAAGGGGTAGTCACAAAATCCAAGTGTGTATCAGATCCTCCATTATCTCCTTGGCCATTGTCTCCATATTAAAAAGCCCCTGGGTAACTATTAAAACCTGATAAAGATTAATATATTCACGGATTTAACTTTATTAGGTTTGTAATGATTCAAAGCAGCCTGATTTGCACCTTTTTAATTCGGGATTTTATCATGTGGTATTAGGAAAAGCTCTGAATAAGCTAAGCAATTTTATAGTTATATACAGTCGGTGTTTTTGCTACTCCACTTGATCTTCACATAATAAACTGAAAGCTTTAAAAGTAAACAGTTGAAGATATTAGAAACTTTATTTAATTTGAATAGTCTTAAGGTATTTCAAACTACCTTTACACAAGCAAATAGAGATGGATTGGCATACAAAGCCAAGAACCAAGATGTTATGAACCCACTGGCATGAAAGGAAGGCTCTTTGTCTTTCTGCTGTTATAGGAGATGGCAGATTGGAAATTCACAAGATTCTGGAAATCTGGAAAGGCTGAGAACACTAAAAGAAGTAAATTACAAATTATATTTTCAAAATATTCTTAACAAGACCTACTAGATATACATTTGGCATAACTTTGGCTTGTGGTGAAATCACTGCCTTCTGCAAGTTGAGCAATTTCATATAATTTTACATTAAAAGAGAACTGCTCAGAGTCATCTAGCCTAGAAACTGTTCAGTTGATGGTCTTGAGATTTTCTGGGCTTTAGTGGAGTGCAGATATATCAAACACTGCTTTAGGTTTACTCACTTCAGTCCTGGAACATCCAGAAGATTGGTCAGTCCAGTCCAGTTAATTTCCAAAAGCTGTGAATTACAGAGAAAAAGGGAAGAGGGGGAAAAGGACAGAAAAAAAAGAGAAGCAGCTTAGAATTCATAATACTGAAGAAATAAACACAATTGTAATAGATTCTGATCAGTGGAGAATTAACTAGTTTCCAGGATTTTCTTAAACGAACAAAACAACCCTCTTCCACTCTTAACAATTTTTAGACTCATTTTTTAAAAGTTATAAAAAGTTTCACAATTCTCTTATCCACTCTTCCACCATTCATATAAATACACACCCCCCAATATACACAAATACACAGGATCTACTCTGTACAACCATACAGAATAATGAAACATGGTCCTATTTTCTGGAGAAATACTTCTGGAGTCACCATATACCTGTTATAGATGAACAGTCATTAACATGAATTTGCAAATTATAATAAACTGAAAAAAACTCTCCCTCCCACGTGAGACCAGGAAAATAAGAGATCTAGAAGACATAACCAACAGAAAGAATGAAGAATTGGGATAAAGAAGGTGGCAGGAATAGGTGATAACAGCTTGCAAACATAAGAGGCTGTTTTCAAGGCACAAGTTCATTCTATCACTGATAAAGAAGAAAGGTATTAACAGGATTAAATATCAAAGTGAGAAAAATCCTCAGAAATAATTAAAAGGGATAACTCATTACTAGATCAGGCATACTTTCTTCATGGAAAGTCTTTGCAGAAAATTATGCCTTATAAAGGTACTTATTCTGGATTGCGGACATTAAAAACTAATTTAAAATATCCTTTTTGATCCTATAATATTCTGATCTAGATAACAAAACCAACAGACCCAAGTTCCCTCAGTTCTCTCTTCACTGACTGATTTCTATTAACTTCACAGAAGTTATCAGAATATTTAAGCAACAAACAAATCCAAACCCACCCAGTTACCGCCATGTTTCCAAATCCAACTCAGCCAATCTAAGTATAACTGAATGAGAAAAGGATTTTGATATTCCTCAGTTAAGAAACTAATTGTGGTGGTTCAGCTAAATGCTAAAACAAAACAACAAACCTCTACAAGAACAAATGTGGCAGATTTTCACAAACAGACAGGAATCATTACCCTACCTTCAACTTCTTTTTTTTTTAAATAGCACATACCATTCTTTTACAAAGGATCTATCAATAGTTTAATTAGTGATTTCCTTTGTGAATACTTCCAGTAAAGATAACACATAATAGATTTGGTCATATAGGGAGCATTGTGACTTAATATACTTTTGTAATGGTGGAAAACATTTTAACAACGTTACCTGTGAACAATATTCCCAGGTCTAACTGTAACAAACAATTCAGCAGAAAAAAAAAAACCCATTATCCTTTCAATGAAAAAAAGTAAGATGTAATAACCAGACATTCCAGAACAAAAAGCAAGACATGGGACGTGCTGCAACAATCTACATGAGCTAGCACCATGCCCTTACCACAAACAGGGCTCAGGCCACCCTGAGGGTCAGGAAGATAATTAAGAGACTGGAGCATGCTGTCATGAGAGATGCCCAGTACCTTCATTATTTCATATTCATTATGGCCCTTCACTGGACTTATTCATGCATGTCCCTGTCTCTGTTGTACTGGGGGACCCCACAGTGCACTCCAGATGTGCCTCACTAGTGCTGTGGAGAAAGGAAAAATCTCCCTCAACCAGCTGTCAACACTTCCAATGCAGCCTAGGATGCTGTTGGCCTTCTTTGCCACAAGTGCTCATTTCTGACTTCTCTTCCTCTTTCTGTCCCGCTGAACAGCCTGTATTTTCTTCAGCAAAGCTGCTTTCCAGCCAGTCAGCCCCCAGCCTGTCCCACAAGTCAGGGTTACTCCTTTCTAGGCACAAGACTTTACATTTCCATTTGTTGAACTTCATGAGATTACTGCGGCACATTTCTCCAGCTTGTCAAGGTCCTTCTAAATAGCAGTACAACTATCAGGTGTATCAAGCATTCCTTCCAGTTTTAAGCAAGAAAACTTGCTGTCAGCACACTCTGTCCCACCATCCAGGACAGGCATGAGTTTGTGTTGGTTCCAGTATTTACCCCGGGGTAAATCACTACTGACTGTCCTCCAGCTAAACTTCACATTGCTGACCACAACTCACTGAGCCTGAAGAGTTTAGCCACTTTTCAACCAAGCTGTCCATTTATCTGCTCTGTACTTAGCAGTTTACCAAGGAGGATGTTGCAGCAGACAGTGTCAAAAGCCTCACTGAAGTCAAGCTAAGCTGTATTCGTAGTTCCTCCCTCATCCACCAAGCCAGCCTTCTGATCACAGAGGGTTATTGGCTTGGTTAACCATGGTTTCCTGTTCATGACTCCCTTCTGGCTACTCCCGATCACTTTCTTGTCTCTTCAACCTTACCAGCAGGACCGGGATCACCACTTGAGCCCCTGGGCTCCCGTGTTGCCTCCAGAGCCATGCTGGAGTCACATTTCATGCTTTCCAGGTCTCTCCTGGAAGTGGTGTCGATCCCCACATGGAAGAGCAGCAGTGGGTAATAGTCTGCGGGCCAGACAAGCTTTAGCAGTTGACAACATGCCGAATCTGAGGCCCAGGCAATCACAAACCTCCTGAGAAAACAGATCAGGATGGCACATGGGGCCAGGAGTCTCTCAGTAGTGACCACTTCCCCCTTTCTCCTGGTGCTGCAGGGCAGTCCAGGCTCAGCTGGCTTGGATGCTCCCAGACCCTCCTCTGCTCTACTGGCCCCAAATCTGTTCCACAGCTGCAAACCTGCAGATGGGATAGGAGTCATCTTCCTTTCGGCAGAAAATTTCCATCTTTCCCTACCATGGAATAATTCCACCCAGTAGTTTCTCAAGAAAGTCAGAGTTCCTGTTTCAGACATCCCCTCTCCACAGTCACGCTATCTGAGGGAAACTAAATTCAGACTAAGCCACCTGATCATATACATTTGTTATGCATGAAACCAGACTATAAGAATCTAGACTGAAAAAACTCTTCAGTAGTTCTACAGAGACTGCTGACTTTCTTGACTGATCCTTTCTTTAGGTGAAAGCACAAAGCTATCACTGGCTGCAGGACCACTTTGTATTCAATGTCTTTTTTAAAGTACCTCATTTACAACTAGTTTTGTCCGCTTTCTATTAGAGTACTAGCAGGATTATTTCAGTGAGAAAAGGTTAATGCTCATCTATTTATGGAATACTAGCAAGGCTAAATGGCAGTAATACCTTTCAGAAGAGAATAAGATCTTGGCTACTACCCATACTGTATATGGAAGTCTTTTTTTTTTTTTTT
>WBMY01003777.1:679648-726980 GCA_013397315.1 Donacobius atricapilla
AGTGAGTTTTTTTTTTTTTTTTTTTTTTTTTTGAGGTGCTGTAATTTTTTTTTCTACATGATTATCAACGTAAAGCTATGAGGTTTTTAATTTCCAAAGGTTAAAAAATTGTTGTTGAAAATAATTAGTTATAAAATGGGTTCTTTTACATTGGTATGTAAACTTTACTTGTACAGTTCTACAAAAACACTATGAGCGATAACACAGAACATTTACATTCAGGAAAACTAAGATAATTTCAGTATATTCTTCTTTGAAAATTATTTGTGCAAGTTATTAGTATATGTTCTCAAATCTCCTCCTCATCTTAAATCTGGGAAAAAAAAGTTAAGAAATAATTAATTAGACCAGGATGAAAACTCTAACAGTGTTAGCATGAATAATTTCAGTTTGATCCTACTTCCTCAATCATGCAAACCCGCAGATGTTTAAGTAGTATAGCAAACAAGTAGCTTGGTAGTAGCTGATAAGACTAACCACAGTTTGAGTATTCAGACCAATTCTCTTGTTCTAATCACAAGTTTTGTCTGTACATTATGAGACACTTTAAAAATCTATGCCGTCTACCAAGTTTCTAGAAGAAGTAATTTTATACTGTTTTAAGACAACCCATTTTATTATATGATTTATTTTTTCTTGATTCATAGGCAAAACAGAAGCAAATGGAAACCATTAATACCTTCCAAAAGTGGTCCCTATCCTGAGGTGTTCATACCTGCATCCTGTATTTAACATTTTTACATAACAATGTTTTCAGATTAAATTCCAAATGACAAAATATTTGCATTTCCTTTTGTTTTCATTTTTTTTTTCAGTGTATTGCATACAGCAATTAACACAGTAAGGCCTCTGCTGTCTCCCAAACAGACTTCACTGAATAAAAGCATTGAGCAACACAATGCATGTTGAAATTCAGCATTGAGAAACATCTCCTGCACTGGACTGAAATGTTTATCACAGTGGTTTCTGTATTAACTGCCACGGCCCAAAAGAAAACCAAGAACAACTTAAGAGACACCACTGAGAAGTGACACTTTCCACTGATGTGACTAAAAAGCATTTCAAAAGGTTGCAACACAGCATATGAAACACAAACAGGGCCTATGGTACAACCTCACTGTCAATATTTTGATTATTACACACCTCTGCTAAAAAACCAAGCCTACCCATTCATTCCATCATCAGTCCTTACAGCATGAAGCATGGAAAAACAATTACACAGAAAACCTGAGATCTGTGCTACTAAGAGTGGTCATTTAGTCAAGAAATATAGTTAGTACATATAATATCAGAAATTGTCTTAATCCACTTAACATACAGGAATAAAGACAAAGACCAATTTCAGAAATGTTAAAGACTAACCCTCCTCCATTTGAAGCTGAAGCTCAGAAATTAAAAAACACTACTACAGCTAAGCACTTTACAGGATTATTACAAATGCTTTGCAAATAAATCTTAAGCCATTAAATGCTTTGGAAGGAATATGAGCCTTCAAACTCCTGGCATAATCAAGCTTTCACTGTTTGGGCTTTGAAGGTAAGTTCTCCTTGCAGATAAAGTTTGTTGTATTTGCCCACTACAGAGCTTCATTTCCTGTTCTACCAGAAGCGCCCAGCAGTGACACACACTCTAATCTCAGTCTACAGGTATTTGGGAGAAATGCATTTGTTTTCTTTTCTTATATTTTTTTTAGTGTTCTGTCTTCCCCTGCCATCATCCCAACCTTCCTTTCAATAAAATTGTTTCAAGTCTACACTTGGTTTCCAAACATAATCAGACCAGCAACAGATACACTGTTTGCAACTTAAGAAGTTTTCCGAAAGGCAACTCAGGAAAAAAAAAACCCCTTATACCTGCAAAAGTATAGAAGTAACACTGACAGCAGACCCACACACTGCACAGTGAGAAGTAAGGAGGCAAAGGATTTCTTCATAGGTAGGAGAGAGCCCCCAGCCACAGTCCAGTGAAACAACAAGGGGTTTTCATTCTCTGTTTTGGGCACTGCCATGCCATCATGACTTGCCGGAGAAGAACAGGACGCCCTAAGGTATGGTTCTGACAGAAGTTACAGCAATGCTGCCATCACAACTAACTGATGAGTCCTATGGAGAAAAAGGGAGCAAGCTGAGGACTGCCAGCTGATGAATCTTTTATGAAGCACCAAATCTAAAAACTTTCCATATTTAAAAAATAGCTGAACAATTTAATTTCCTTTTGCCACTTTAAGCAATGCATAATTCTCTTAGTTTAGCTAAATTCAGAGAATGCCAGCTGGTTCTCTGCGGCAGAACTAACAGGGCACTGGAAAAACCGTGTGCAGGATTTGTCACTAAATGAAATTCTGCCAGAAGCCAGAAAGGACGGTGTCTTTCCACAACACGCTGCAACTGAGAGAGGTGATGTGCCTTGCAGACTCTACCAACCAGCTCACTGGACAAAGGCAAGATTCCAGACGCCAGTTACACTTTCCAATGAAGTAGTCTGTGTGTCTTGTTATTCAAACCTCTTACAATTCTTCCTCTGCTCAGAGAAGTGAAAACAAATTTTGTTATCTCCCTGAAAACCCAGAAATTCACATCCTACCAAAGCTCTGTGTTGAGAACTAATGCAACACATACATTAGAAGAGGTTAAAAAATAAAATTAAAAGATTTATTAAAAAAAACCCTTGAGCCAATAAGAAAATCAGGCTAAAAATTAATGAGCATCTCTATACACATTGGGTGTTCTGAAGACCCTAGAAACCTTTGCAAAGCAAAAAATATGTACTGGAATGTAGAATACACAAGGCCATAAATAAAGTTCACAGAAGAACAAAAAGCAGCCTCTAAACACTGCCAACCTTGTGGCTTGCTTTGGCTGCTATAAGCAATACTAATTCTCAGAAGAGAAGCCACAGAGTATTTTAAAATGCTGGTTAACAACTTCCTGCTAAACGAGTTATCAAGTGTAAGACTTTTGTAGGAAAGTTTAGGCTCTACTAGAGGCCACGAGGATCCAATTCTATGGGATGAGGTGTGATTTTTCTCAGGAATGTATTACAAGGAGGGGACTGACGTGCTCTCTTACTGTTACTCGTGAATGGCCATACGGAGACATGGTACAATTTGTTTGTTAGTACAGCAAAGCCCATCACCACCTACAATACTGAAGTGCTGGCATTGTTGTAATAACTTAACATGTAACATTATCCAGTGCGCCTCCCAGGAAATATATAATAAACTCAGCCTCTCAAACAATACTACAGCGAGTAGGTGCTGTAGTATTCCCACTGGTTGCTATAGGAAACATAGCATATCTCTGCATAGAACTGGTGTTAAAGTTTTTCAGCTGTAACTCCCTGAAGATTTAAATGAGACAACTGCTAGAGAGGTAAGATATATACTTGAGAGGGTAGAAGACACAGCAGGCAAGTGAGTTGAAGTGACCAGAAGAAGGATTACAGTTGACTTTGCACAAATCCAGTGCACCTGCTGTTCTCCATAGTGTCAGCTACTCACAGCTTCATTCAAGCCAACTCCCTCCACCTTCACTACTCTTTCCTACCCTTCTATCGGTTTGCATTTTGGTTCACACCCTCACACCAGTCTTGACACTCTCTTGACTTTAGTGAGCTGGCTGAGGCAACTAAAATATATCTGAAGGACAGGAAACTGGGCACTTCTTATGGTGTTTAATATCCTGCCAGCTCACATCCCTTAGGCAGCTTCCTCCAGCAGCAGAACTTTCAGCACTGGTGTAAGAGAGACAAAAATATTGAATGGGAGGGCACAGGGAGAAAAGAATAAGGTATTGTGGAAACATTAACTGTGATGGCCCTTAAAACATCCCATAAGCTACCAAGATCTAAAATCAGGGAGAAAAAATGTAAGTTATAGCAAATTATAAGTATGCTCAGTAGCAGTGCAAATCATTCACTTCATAAGCAACAAGACTAATTCTCAACAAATATTATTCTAACAGTAGCTGTGCATCAGCATGTATCCAGGTGTTCCACAAACCTGACAGTCCCATATGCTCTAGAGGCATTCTGTACATTCTACATAACCACTTTGTTTATTTCCAGCCATTTCACCAGGACTCATTATGGCTGCAAGGACTTCTTTCTGTGTCGAAGTTTCATCAGGACTTATGATTGTGAAAGTGCCAGCCAGCCAGTTTTCCAAACGCACACAATGTTAACTGAAATTAAACCTATATAAAAATTAATCAAAATTACAGGACAGAACCAATCTGTAAAGTGAGTAGAAGGAGAGGAATACTCAAGTCAGCAAGAGGAAAGCAAAACTGTGAATCTGAAAATGAGAGCTTTGGAAGAGCTGCCCTTTTTTCCTGGAAGGCATCCTGTTTTCCAGCCATTGTTCTTTTCAGAACAATAGTATTTTTATGTGTTTGTCTTACTGGGAGGGTTTTGGCTTTTATTAAGAGAAAACGGTTGAGTTAGGACACACCCTCTATTGTGAGTGCCACTGAAAAAGCTTTTGAAAATTACCCATTTACAGTACAACTGTAAGCCACATAAACTTCTATAACTGAACCACAAATTAAAATAACTATGCACTAATTTTTGCTAAAAGTAATACGATAATTAAAACTTTGAGAACCAACTATCTGGTAAATATACATAACCTTAATATAGTGAGAAATATGCAAAGAACCTCACAAATCCTGACTATTAAGCCAGTGCTACCTTCTCTCTAGCACTGACACTCAAATTTAAAAGACTACTTCAAACATTAGACTGCACACATTTCCTTCCCTTGAAATGTCCTACATATTTGAGCTTATTTTATAACCTGATGAAACTTTTTGCATCTTCTTCACAATAACAACAACAAAATACAGTACATAGGAAGTTTCATAAGATGTAAGAACTCTTGAAAGATCAAGAACTTTATGCATTAGTCAGAAATATGAGAGTGGTAAACTCATAGGCCATGTTGCCTTATATAGTCATTAAGTCCAGCAAACAGATGATACAGAGCAAGAGGAATTGTTGCCAGTTAGTTTAGACTGGAAAATATGAGAACAAAATCTAATGCTAGCTGCCAGCTAATTCCTCTTCTCTTCTAACAAAAATATTTAAGAAAAGCTTTCTTTGGCTGCAGCCACTTGCTCTCTTGTAAGAGAACAGAACTTGGTTCTTGCTATAATAAGTATTTTTCTACATTTTTCTACAGAAGTTAGAAAAATAAACACTGAGAAAACACACTGCGGTGGGGAGAGAAGTCTGCTTGGAAAAAGATGAACAGCCATGGAAAACTGTCAAAGTTATGGGCTATCTTAGGTTATTTTTTGAACCACTCACCCTCAGGTTTGCTCAGACCTTGACCACTACCTTAGTTTTTAAATGAAAGAAGGGTGAAATACACTTCTAACATTTCTGTAACCCAATACTTTTGGGGTGGGCTTGACTTTTTTATCCAAGCTGATACTCCACTTTACTTCCCATCCTTCTTTTGTCCCACTAATAAAGTGTCAGGGGGTAGGACAAAAGACAAAATTACTATGGACAAAGTACTTCCCAAAGTTCAGAAAGTGACCCCAAAGGAGGGGTGTTTCACTTGATATGTTTTCAGTTTCTTCTCTCAGGTGCAAGTTGTCCTAGTTAAGCACTTTGCAGATGCATCACACTTAGAAAAGAGTGGGCACAGGTACCAGAGTTAAAATCTACTGGAGAAGGCTCTGGGAGTACCAGAAGTGGAATGTTTGGATATGTCCTTCTAGAGCAGGATGCTGGCAAGCAGAGCAGAGCCAGGAACTGCTTCTGAGGATTCCTGCTGCTGATCCCTCCCTCCCTACCACTGCCAGCTTTCCTACCTCTCCCCCAGAAGGCCCCGAACAGAAGCATCTGCAGGAGGTACCCAGCAATCAGGTCATGGCTCTAGCAGAGTGTGTGTCAGATGGCTTCTGCAGAACGACTGCACAAAACAGAACTGAGAGAACCCAAACCACAGCTAGACAATGGAGAAACGTTATTCCTGTAGGAAAAAAAAAAGGCAATGCCTCCATCCACACAGCTATGCTTTTCTCCCTGCTCCTCTGAACTAGAATGTTTGCATTTAACTTGTTTATTGGATGGTCTCTGGAATGAGCTGGGGACTGCACTGAGTATGGAAATTGTTTACGAGAAGATTAAACAGCAAAATGATATCAGAGAGCATGCTAACAATTACATAGTGCAAACCAGCATAAGACAGCATTCAATCCTTTTCAGGGCCATGCTTACTTTGTTAGGATAAACATGAAGATTAACAGTTGTCCTACACTTGCTGCACAGCCTGAGATTAAAAATGAGGTGAAATTTAAGCAGACATCTCCTAGTGTTTAGGCTCACTTCAGAACCTGTGGAAATCCAAATTTGGTTCATCCCAATGTACTTCCTCAACTATTTCCAAATAAGAGCAACAATGTTTTATCAGTTTTGCATGAACTAATTCACTTTTACAAAAACACTGACTAAATCAGGCAAAAAATATTTCCAAATTCTTGCATATTTTACTAAGATTTAAGTCTCCATTCCTTCTACCCAAGCACATCTCCAGACAGATGAAACAAGCCACATAAATAACACAAGTGACAGAAGTTTTTTTATGGTTGAAAATACATACATTAAGATTAAGATACATAAATACATAAAACAAAAACTCAAACCATACATAAACAACTAAAACCAAATCTCTCTTTTCAACATGGTAGCAAAAATTTATCATCGGACATTTGTTCCAAAGAACTGTATCACAAGAATAGGATTTTTTTGAAGAAAATAACAACATATCTCCTAAAGCTGTAGAAGAATTCACTCTCATCCCTGAAACCTAGATCAACTTTTCAAACTTTTCAGACTGCTGATGAAACCAAGATGATCAAACTGAGATGCTTCAAAGTGTCTAAACCTGTGCTTTGTGACCTGCCAGTCTGAAATTGCTAAACCTTAACATAGTAAGTTTTAATGTTTAATTAGAACATATTCAAGGAAAGCTTCCAATGGAAAATATACTTTCAAGTAAGAGATGGAAACAATTATTTTCTTTAAAGAGGTCTGTCGAGCATAAGAATTTCCACATTGCTCACATTTTCTGTTAAGCTCTTACGGATACTTATTAAAAGCAGTACCCAACTTCAAATTGCCGAAACTGCCTCATACACATATACACAGCATCAAAGAATTTTCCACCAGCCAAGTGCAAGGTGTATTATGTTATCCTTTATACTTTTATAAAAAAAGATTTGTTGAAGTGCTGTGCCTAAAACTGAAAGCATTTGAGGGCTGCCCTCTTGTTTACACGTGCCAGTTTGGCTGAATCATTTTCATACCAGCAAGACCTTGTTGGCTCACCTTTGTTTCACCGTTACTCCTGCCCAAACATGCACTTTGGCCTAGCACATTTTCCAGCTGAATTCTGTGACCTTCTCTCTGCTTTCCTCTTTTGCTACTATCATGGTAATTTTGAATTCCAATTCCATCTCACTATGTGCTGCACCCACCCTCACACCTGGGTCACTGGTAAATGTAATGGAAATTGTCCACTTGCTATCTAGGACAACAACTTCACAGTAGGTGGGTAATTTCCCATTCTAATCCTAATTTGTGCTAACACCAACACTAATTTTATTAACAATTTTGCACAGATTTTGTGAAACTTTAAGTTAGATCATGCTTACCTACAAAATGTCAGGGGAACAGCAACAAAAGCTTTTTTACAACCAATCTAGATAGCATCTACTGATCTTTCCTTATGCAGAAGACTTGTAAGAAATGTTTGACAGCTTTGATAAAACACACTTCCAAATTCCAAGGTAATTACTGTCCATCTTGGTTCCTGCTAGCATTCATAAAATTTTTCCAGTGCTTATCTGTCAAAGTTCAACCTAACAGCAGTGGTTTCCCAAACTCTTTCCTTTTGCTGCTTAATTCTTGCTCCATCCTTTTCTATTTTCTGTCATCAGCACTCTAAAAAAAGTGGAAAGGAAGATAAAAGTGCTTACAGGTTTCCTAAGGAAAAAAAGGGATAGTGCTCCAATAAGGGGCATGTCTCCAATTAATGGTTCCAGGATAACCCTCATGGTGCCATGGATCTGTGAAAGGGGAAGGAAAAAAAGACAATGAAATTGACTTTAGTCAGGTTTTAAATGAAATTTATTTGCTGTCAATGCTCACACTTTTAATTCATTAAATTCTTGCTTATNAACAGTTGTGCTTAAAAATTCATTACATTCATCTGTATCACGCAGTGCCATGTCAGAGGTAATTTCTTACAAATGTGAGGTAGATTATTTCTACAGCTCCATGTAAACAAATATGACACAGGAAGACCAGAGGCATCCACAGGTACCAGAGTAAAAGCAGGTAAATGCTTATAGGTGTGTCAAGACACACATGCAAGAGCTAATTCTGCTCCTTAGGGAGAGATCTGTTGTCAGAAAGTTAAGGAAATCTTAGACACAATATAAGAAGGCAAGGCTACAATAGTAGTTGCATCTAAACCCGTAATTCTATCTGATGCTTGGATATTACACAAAATAAAATTTTAAGCTCTGTGGTGCCTCTAAAAACTGACACATCACTTGAACACATGACACATTACACTGGCTTGATGTGGAATTATCTCCAGCTCTTCCTGTAGTAAATGTTGCATATTTGTTCTATGTCTCAAAGGAATTTTTTTCTTTTAAGTCATATTACTGAAATTCTAATTCAGTATCAATACTCGTCATATGAGAAAAAAATAGTAAGCTGCAAAACTACCTAATTACTGTTGTTTCCTTACAGATTATTTCATTAGAAAATAGTGATTTTGTGATATGAAAACCAAAAGAAAAAAGTGAATTTCACCTGTATACTTTTCACACCCGCTCTGCAGAAGTATCTCTTGATCTCCAAATCAATTTCACAGTTTCCAACAAAACTAAACCAAAAAAGAAAGTATGCATTTCACTTTTATGGACTCAGTTGCAATAAACTGTTAGTTCTGTTTGCACTGTCATGACAACGTATTTTGTGTCTCACTGTATGCACAAAAAATGCACATTGAAACATTAGAACATAAAACAATGGCAGTTTGCTAAAAGAACCCCTTCAAAACATCATCATTGCCATCAAATTCAGTCCAATTAATACCTAGGTTTGCTACCATCTCCAGAAGGATGCATAATAGGAAACAAGCACAGGGCCCTACTTTTGGGAAATAATGGACACAGAATTCATACTCCATTTCAGGAAAGCTGTCCACAGATCTCACTAATTGTAAATGTACCCAAATCCACTCTCATCTAACATAATCATGAAAAGCACTAGACAGAGATGGTGGTTATGCTAAAAATGAAACTTGTCTGAAATATTCATAGACTTGCAAAGCCAGTCGTATTTAGAATTTCAATAAGCAGAGCATGCTGAGCTGAATGATCTTTTAAGCAAGTTTTAAGCCAAAAACAGTTGAGCCCTTTCTGAAGGGAGAGAAAGCAGGAAGCAAATTAGAGAACCTATTAAAAACTATGCAAATTTTTCCCTGAACGGTTCTTGCATCCCATTTTTGGGGATGCAAGGTCAAGTGATTGAAATTTTCCAGATGCTGCCCTGTATTTCAGATTCGTCGAAGTTGTAAAAAGAAGTCCCATCTATTTTGTCCATGCTACAAGGCTACAAGATTATTCACACACAACTCAGGCTTGGACTTTTAGCTGCTTTCTCTTCATGCAGGTCAAGCATGTACCAGCAGAGCTGAGCAATCTTTATTTTCCAAGAGCTGGTACTGCTGTGAGACACATTGGTCCTGAAAAAAATGATTTTGTGACTCAGCAAGGAATTCAGGAGGAAAGCTTGAGACTGATTTAGCACGGAATTGGTCAATGATTCTAGAGAATGAGAGCTAAAAGCAAAACCCAGCAGGCTGAATCCCATGCTCCAGGTAGGGAGAGATGAGCTGATGAGGACACTGCTTAAGAAGATAGGGGCTGTAACAGAAGGACAAATGAAATCTGAAGAGCTTTCTGAACAGATTTCCCAGGTAAAGAAAATGGAAGAAGGAACCAAATGGGATAGAGATGAGCCAGATTAAAGCCAGACACTGCTGAAAGGAGGGGGAAATTCTTTCCTCTGCAGGGCATCCTGTTCCAGGTTCTGCAGCAGAGCCCAGCTTTCTGCACGTTAGTTCCTCAGACCTGGCCTGTACAGTGAAACACTGTTAGCTCTGTTTGGGAGTATGAAGCAATCTTATTACAAAAATGTTTGGGGAATTATGAACAAAATGGAATTGCTCTCTTCAATGGCCATTCTAGGCTCAAGTCAATATAAAATAAATAACTCTTACAGTAAGAGCAGACCAGCAGGATTACTGTTCCCACCCCCTGAGCCTGATGGCCACAAAGTCCTAGCAAAAGAAAAAAAAGGTGAGAGCTGCTACATTCCACATGTCCATTATCCAAATCATCTGTATCCTCCTCTGCTCTGTGTGTGGTGGTGCTATCTTTGGGATTTCAACAAATGCAAATCTTATCAATCCCTTAAAGAGAAATAAACAATATTACCAAGACTTTCCTATAAACATCCATCACTGGAATATATTTTTGACTATTCAAAAGATAACACTATGCAGAATCTTTTTTGTTTAATGGCCAGTTTGGGGAACTGGAAGACAACAACAAGATGGGGTCTATGTCAAAGGAAGGTGACAGTTGCTTTCCTTGGAAAGAATGTAGTGTGACTGTACAGTTTAAAAATAGGTATATAACTTTTAATACACAATTTAAAACTAAGTAATTTCTATTTTTAACCTATCTAACTATATATAGAGATAGTAGAGATATATATAAATACACTCCCACATATATATATATAATTGCATAACAACATGAGACAGAGAAGCAAGGTCAATTAAAACTTGCAACTGAAACCTCAATCTCAGCACTCTGCAGCATCAGAACTATTTGTGTTATGAAGGCTGGGAAGCAATATGCTTGTTTGAAAATCCATAACAACATGATGACAAACTGAAGTAAAAATAGTAACAAAATGCATTTGAAGGGGCTAAGTCAACAACATTAAACTTTATAATAAAGCTAAATATGGTTTTATCCCCTAAGATATTTGGCTGGGTCCATTAACAGTCAATGCCTACACAATTCCACTGTAACATACCATACAACTTGAAAGTTCATTTAGTAAGCAAATTCTATACATCGAGATCACAATATCCCAGAAATATTTATGATCCCTTTAAGGTACAGGACACTGAGATAGATCACAGTTTAATGAAGACAGTCTTGTAAGAATATTAACAGCAGTTGTACTGAATCAGAAGAGAAGCACGATGTGGTCAGTGTAGCCCATGGAAGATACACAGAAGAAAAGAAAGTAAAAAGGTTATGGCAAAAATATTTCCTATATTACAGTGATATGTGGTTCTGTACACTGGACTATCTTAATTGTTTTTAGAAGGTCTTTAGGCCCTATTTTTGCATCTGTCTTCTGCTAGTATATTGAGTCTTCCTATTCAAATATTCCATGCTTGAAGAAAATCTGCCACGTGCTTCAACCTGCAGCCTAAAACTCTTTTCAGTGCATCAACTTTTTGTGTGTCATGAGAAGCTGAAAAATCTCAGGCTATTAACTACTTCTTCAACTTCTAAAACTTCTTTGCTTTCTTAGCTACAGTTCACATTTAAATTGACTGAGTTTATCTTGATTTCTGTTGATCCATAACCTTTACCCAAGTATTTACTAAATTCACTTTAGCAAATGTAAGATTTCTTTTCATTAACAATTTATCTAGATTTTATTTTTATTTGTTCAAGTGGTTGAAATTTTTCCCTTGCTCGTATTTGTCATCAACAATTCGACTTTTAAACTGTAATGAGTTTCGATTTTTTTTTTAACATAAACTCCACAGTAAGAGAAAGGCAAAGCATTCCCTTAACAAATATGGTCCTCAAACGGAACCTTTAAATACATTCTCCAGTGAGTGCTTTGTGGATTAGGTACTCAAGCTACTTAGAGTGAAGTTCTTAACTGGATCCTGAATGATACACTAAACCTGTTCCAAAGAGTTCTGAAAAATACTCTGAAGCAATGATCATAATGCACTCATTATCCTTGCAGAAACAATAGAAACTAAACCAAAACACACTCCTTTTGCAATTAAAATTAAAAGCAGACCAAAAAAAAAAAACCCTCCAGGATGATGCAAAAAAAAAAACTGTAGAGTTTTGGAGATACAATGAAACTGCTTAAATGCACTGTGGAAGATCCAAAGCAAATGCACACACCCCAGCACGTACAATTGACAGTAGAAAGGGCTAAAAGAAGCCACAATAGTGAAACCACAGGATAAAAGGGGATTCTTAGAAGAATTAATGTCCTTTAAACTGAAAAAAATATAAATAAAATCTTTCCTTCCTTCCCTCACCACACACCCCACAGGGTTTGGCTTCCTACAACTATTCTTCTGAATGTTTAGAGAGCTTGTTTGAGAGGTCCTTCTCAACTGTATTTAGAGAATGAAGGGTTTATAGAAAGCTCTTAACTTTAAACTTAGAAATAAATTTAAATTATAATAAATTAATTTAATTGGAAATTAAAATCTACAGGGATAAATACGCCAAAGGATGGACTTTTCTCCAGCAGTGAGACTGCTCTTTATAATCTATCAGAACTGCAGTATAAGACACAATTTAGGGTTGGTATCTGTATTTAACTCTGTATCCAAATGTACCAAGAGACACTTAATTCTTCCTGTCACCACTGAGACAATCCCAGTGATAAGACTCTCAGAGGATATATAAATCAAACTATTAAAAAGCAAGCAACAACATCAAACAGTAACAAATGCTACAGGGGGCTGGGGGGCAGCTCTCTGTCTTAAACTTGCATACTAAAAGCCTTTGAAAAAGAGCCCTTTCTGAATGAGGTGCTGAGGACAAGTCTTAAATATGAAACAGGACTTCCTTTGATGATGTTTTTGTCTAAGCCTTAATTCCTAGAAGCTATGATAGTCACTCCAGAGCTCTTGTTTCCATTTTCTTCCTGGAAGCCTGTGCCACCAGCAGTAGGAACAGGCTGTTGGGTTCAGCAGGCACCCAGCTGACCCAGCACTGTTACTGTTATTTAAACCACTTCAAGAAATTTATTTCAGCCTTTTAGACTGCATTCTATTGCAGCTGCCTACCACTTCTCTAAGAAGGTTGCAAGGTAATACAATGAGACATATGGGTAAAGATTTCCCTCAGGCCTAGGTAACAGGCCATTATACCTGAAATTTTTGTACAAACCTACTGGCCTTTTTACGTTTATCTACTTCATGAGGATGAGCAGAAATTAAAAAAAAAATACTAGATTTACTCTGTCTTCCTATGAATAGTTCTGCCATAAAGGGAAGAAGTGGTCTTGGAACAGAAACAGCTCCTCCAAACCAGTTTCTGTGGACTGTTTGGTCAGACAAGATTGTTTTCCTGAGGGCTTATCTCTGAAGAGATGAGGCTGCTCTCCCAGCTGCTGTCAAAAGCTGCAACAAAGGGAAAACTGAAGGAAGTTGCTCCACTGGGGCCAACACACTCATCCAGTGAAATAAGTTCCCAAGAGTCAATCCTGCTGTATTTTGTCCAGCAACACCAATCCCTGATTTGGACAGCTGTCTTTTTCCTACAGGAATAAAGTGATTCAATTCCATAAAGAACAGGCTCTGCTCACAGATGTAGCCCCCACCTGCTCTGGAACCCAGGGAAGGAGACAGCAGCCTTTTCTCCTGTCGCTCTAGGGCTGCCCAGCTCTGCCAAAGCAGCAAAGGCTTCAGCATAGCTGAGCTTTAGACAAGTAACTCCAATTGAAGAATAACCACATTCACATTTTGAAGTGCCTCTGAAGCTGAAATGCCTGATGGCCCTCCTGGCTGCTGCCAGGGAAGCAGTGAGGAACACAGAAGGCTTCTCCTTGCTGGACTGTCAATGACTGACAAAACTGGCCTTTCCATACCCCACAACAGACAAAAGTAGCCACGGTATAACACTGACCTATGATGGTCAATTATAAAAACATTGCTGGGTTCACTGACTGAACTCTTCAAAGACTCTACAACTGCAGACTGTGTTGAGAATGAATTGGGTAAATGTAGGGTAGACCTACAGAGAAACCTATATAAAAGGGGTCATGATGAAATAGCAAAGAAACCTAAAGCAATGGAGCACAGTCATTCTGGAATTTTATAATACACAGATTTACTCAGGTAAAGTAGACACTAATTCTTCTGTAGCTATCAGTATTTTTTTTCTAATACTATATTTATTAAAAAAATCTAAGTAACTGAGGAAAGCAAAAAAACCCAAAAATCTTATATCTTAGATTTCAGAATACAGTTAATGGCAAAGTATTAATACATTGAGGAAAAAAGTCAAAGATAGTGCTTTATCTTTTGAAAGTGGTATTTTATTAACAAACATGACTTTAATGATGAAACCACACAGAGCTGATATTCCATTTCCCTCAGATAAATGCTATTTACAGCATGCAGTTTCTCCCTCCATTCATACACAGTTAAAACTAACTATATTTGCATAATGAAGCAATTCTCCTTTCAGGCCAACACAACTGCCAAATCAAACAATGTGCAGATTATAAAGCATGAACCCCATTGTAATAATATTAATGAAGTTTACCTGATCTGAAGATCCAAAATGATCTGCCTTTTGTCCACATTTTCAGTGTACACTTTTACACCATTTATCCTCAGAGGCTGGAACAATGAAGCAAGTAAAAGTTGGATTCTTCTAGAGAAGTACATTAAACTCTTAAATTTGAAATAAAGGTGAATGTAGGCATGTTCATGCCTGAAGTTAAGAACCTACTATAAACATTAAAAGGTGTGAAGTAAGGCCATCAATTTAGTTCAAATTCTTATTTCAAGGGTAAAAATTACATTGCTGGGATCCAATTAACCACAATCCTTCCAGCAATTACCCTGGGTATAGACCACTAAACAGCAAGATTTATAAAATATTTAATAATCAAGCTTTCCCTTGTCACCCACACCGCTACATTCCATCTCCCCTGCATAAACACGTGATTTCTTTGTAGAGTTGTATGTCTAACACTCCCAAAGCATTCTTTTCTGTGTAACTACAACAAGAAGCCGAATTTAGGTCACAAAAACACAGTTGTCTTAAGTGGAATTTAGTAAGAATAGATGGAAAAGAATCCGTAATTCCCATAAAAAATTGTGTCAACCACTCTGTGCTGTCTCTTGGGTTCACATTCTCCCCTCTCTCCCTTCCTCATACAGAATTAACACATATCAATCACACACTCAAGCCTCAAACATTAATCAAACAGTAGGCAGGAGAGGATGACTAACAACCTCACTTTTGAGTTTTTCCTTTCTTGAAATTTTTCGTATTTCTATTAACACCTTTTTGACAATTTATGTAAAATCAAAATCTCACTGCTGTGTTGGGTCTGTGCAGCTCAATCAACTCAATCAAGGCTGCAATATAAAGTAAGAATAGCTGTTTGTCATGTCCAAGGTTTCTCAATCCAGCTGCAGAACCATACAGAGGTCTGGGAGCTAATCTGAAACCTACTTAAAATTAGTATAGCTTAAAAGGAATGCTACAGTCTGTAACAGAAACATCCAGGGCAGGACAGAGGCCCTGTGTAAAAGGATTTACAATAAAAAAAATAATAAACCTCACACACAAAAGGTGCAGTAAAGCATAATGAACAAAAAGAGGAAAACAATTCCCCTCTATCACACCTGAAAATTAATTTCAGGTTTCCTAACGTTTGAGGATGTGTGGGGGTGTTGATTTTTAAATCCTTACTTGAAATTCCATTTATGACAAGCAACAGAAACACGGAAGACAACTTCAAACAAAAGCTATTAAACTGCATCTGAAAGCAGTAAAGTTCTGGTTAATGCAGAGAAGATTAAGTAGTGCTGAACTTGCTGCAAGCAGAAGGAATCATTCTTGGCTTGCACTGGTCCAACAGGCTCTCCTGCAGGCATGAGACCCCTTCTTTCATGGGCTGGAACAGAAGACAAAGATCTGTGTGCCCCTTGATATTGTGTTATATGCAGTCCTTGTAATGTGCAAGCCAGCAGCCTTGTCATTGACTCCACACATAACATGATTAGAAGTGCATCTGTTACAAGAAAACTGCACTTGGATCATCTGGCAAAAGGATAATGGTCCCTGCTCACTTAATGTAAAGCATTGCATGAATAATATTAAAATCACACTGCTGTGAGCTCTTCATGTGATCAGGCATTACTACACTGAGTTGTCTCCAAATTCTCAGTCAAGTTTCTGAAGCATAGATCCTAGGAAATGCAATAAAGCCTCTGTTTAAAAACCCACACATTTCTATTTTAATGTTAAAACAGAAATGAGAATCAGGCTTACAACAAGTGTCATAGAGAAATATTTCTGTGTGGATTTGAAGAGGCTACATGAAAATGTTATGCAAAACAGGGTCTCTTAAAAAACCTTCCCCAGACACTGACCTGATGACCAATATCAATCTTGGTAAAACTGAAGGTACTGAGGTGGTTGTTTGCTCCTCTTACTGCAGGTTCTATGGTTTCTCGGAAGAGTTTCTCAATGAATTGACAAATAAAAGGCCACATCTGTTTTACAGTCTAAGGAGAAAAAAAATATACATCGAAGTACAGTTCTTAAGTGCATGAATAAGTTATAAATGTAAATAAATCAGAACTTCACTGCATCTGAATTTTCTATCTGAAAAGTCCATGCTGTTTTTTTTTCTTGCTATTTTCCAATTAAAACATGTTCTTCTATGCTCTCTGAATGAAAGATATTTTTTTAAAAGTAAGCTACATAGATTTATATCTTAGATTATCACACACTCACAAATCAAAACTGCAAATTTCATTTATTTTTAGTTTGTAAGTCAGGAACCTACAGTAACTGGAAAGTATCCCAGACAAGTAGAAAATTAAAGATTCTGTTTACAGCTGCTATGACTTGCACACAATTATAGCTCTCATTACTGTAATGCCATTTTAAATCATTCATAGAACTCATAGTTTCAAGACCATGAATTTAAATTTAATCTTTCTTGTGACTAAATGGATCAACAACCAAAGACTTCAAGTATATAAAGCATAAAGTTAAAAACTACTCTGTTCTCAGATTCTTGCCTCACCTTTCATTTTAATCTCAGCTTTCCCTCCTGCCCCTTCCCGTTTGGGAGCAATACTTTTCCTTACCTTATTGAGCCATTCTGCTCTCTCTGTGTCTGGAAAATGCACCTAAAAAACCAAAACAAACAGAAACCAAAAGATTAATACAAACACAAAACACTTTTTAGATAATTGTGTCCAGTCATTTATAATACCGGAAAGCTTAGGGATCTCCCTAGACAGTGGACAACATATTGAGCAGTTAACACTCTTGACAAGAGAATTAAAATACAAACTCATTTCTGAACTACATAAAATATGCTTGGACTTGTTTCTAATAGTAGCATCTGGAATAAAGTATTGCTGTACACCATGGACAAACTAAAAACAAGCACAGCCACCACAGCTTGTGTCAACCAATATTAACACGACACACAACTGCCAGAGTCCCAACTGCACTTCTACTTCCTTTCATTCATGCCAAATCTGTTCCAGTGTCAATAAATCATGGCTATAAGTATTTAATCAGTGAAGCTGGAGCTCAGGAATATGGATTTAAGTTCAGCTAAAAGCCCTTTGAAAGGCATTTCTAGTGATTTTTTTTCTTAAACAATAGCAGAAACCAGTCAGAGACAGCGTGACGGTTTATACACAGGGCAGAAAGTGCCTATGGCAATAGGAAAACATCAATTAAATGCTGGAAGAACAGACACAGTTTTCCAGACATAAAAGGAGAGCAGTTAGCTTTACCTTTTACAAACACATGCACACAAAAAAAACCCCAACCAAACATCACCACCAAAAAAAATAAAGCCCTGAAGGAACAGAGCTAACAAGAATTTCTTTAGAAACTCACAGGCTGTAGAACAAGATGCAGATCACACTTCCCAAACACAAAGAGCCTTTGAACACACTAAAAAACCGTGACCTACATATAGTGACTTTCGTGAAGTGATGTCTCTACTTTACCAAATTGCAAAGTCTTAATCTCTTCATAGCATAACAGATTGTACCACTGCCTTCAACAGCAGTTATTTTTATTATGCATATCCCAGATGTGAACAGTCAGTGAAAGACCTACTCTTTAAACTGTGATTTCAACAAGATGAATTTGAAAGCAAGCCCCATTAATGACTTTTTTCAGTTTTTATTCACTTCTTGCATTAACGATCAGCACTAACATATTCTTCACATACTCAATCTACCCTCACAGCAGTCCTTAATTTCATCTAAACCCCCAAATTTTTGCTATGTAGTTTTTGCTATGCTGCCCCCCAGCAGCATAATCAATATTTATCAACAGTTACCTCTCCTGTCTGTTTCTTTTCCAACAATCCTAGGCCACTAACAAAGGTAAGCCCCAAGTTTCTACAGATTCTTAAAGAATTACAAATGCTTCTGTCTTCAACTGTCAAGAAAGTCTCTCAGCATCTTTTTCAAGTACATCATATATCTCTCAAAAGCATTACAAGTGGTACAAAAGTGTCCAGTGATCTGTTTGTGAGATAAAACATTCAACGCCACTTATTTTACTAAATAAGTTAAAACAACAGGATTATTAATAACAGACGGAATTATTTGGGAGCCATGTTATTTTATTTATTTAGAATAATTTCCTAGAAAATTATGGTGGATAGAAAGAATGTCAGAACTGTACTTAGAGGGAGGTGGTGTCTGCTTTATGAAAACAAAAAATACTTAATTTGTTTCTTATTTTTGCAACACAAGCAGTTACAAGTATGTACATGAACTTAGAGGTGAACAGAGCTTACATTCAGTTTCTGTCTTGCAGGGTTCTTAAGTTGCTCCCAGTGGTTAAAAAGTTAAAGGAACAGAAAGAACGAACACTGTTAACCCCAATACTAATAAATAACATTCTGATCTTTCCTCTAAAATATTTGCCTTCTGAATGTGCAAACAGAAAAAGCACCAATTCTCAGTTATGACCTGTGCATGATGTTGGATCAACACGTTTCATTCTGATTTGCTCAGGAGAGCAATCAGTGATGTTCAGTTTCACAGGGTGAGGGCTGCAGAGCTCTTCCACATAGGGGAACCAACATAATCCAAGAGGAAACAGTCAGCAACCTGCTACACCACTTAGACAAGCACAAGTCTCTGCGGCTGGAAGGATCCTCCCTCCCAGTGGTACTGGGGCAGCTGGCAGAAGTGCTCACAGAGCCACTTCCCCATCATTTACCAGCAGTCCTGGCTAACTGGGGAGGGCCCAGGTGAGTGGAGGTCAGCAAATGTAACCCCATCCGCAAGGGCCTGGGGAACTGCAGCCCCGTCACTCTGACCTTGGTGCCAGCGAAGGTCATGGAGCTGATCTCCAGTTACAACAGCGTGACCTACTTAGTGGACGAGGGAAAGGCTGTGGATGTGTTGACCCAGACTTCAGTGAAGCCTTTGACATGTTTTCCCAGAGCATTCCCCTGCAGAAACTGGCCACTCACAGTTTGGACTGGTGTACAATTAGCTGGGTAAAAACCTGGCTGGATGGCCAGGCCCAGAGAGTGGTGGGGAATGGAGTTACATCCACGCTTGTAACTCTGGGCAGTCACAAGTGTGCTCCACAGGGCTCAGTGTTGGGGACACTCCTGCTTATTGTCTTTATTAATGATCTGTATCGACAGCACTCTCAGTCAATTTGCAAGTGACACCAAGTTGGGTGGGAGTGTTGATCTGTGGGAGGGCAGGAAGGGTCTGCAGAGGGTTCTGGACAGGCTGGACTGATGGACCACGGCCAGCGGTATGAGGTTCAACAAGGCCACGTGCCAGGTCCTGCATTTGGGTCACAACAACCCCAGGCCGTGCCACAGGCTGGGGACAGAGTGGCTGGAAAGTGGCCCTGCAGGAAAGGACCTGGGGGTGCTGGTTGCCAGCAGCCGAACATGAGCTGGCTGTGCCCAGGTGGCCAAGAGAGCCAAAGGCATCCTGGCCTGGAGCAGAAATGGCCAGCAGGAGCAGGGCAGTGATCGTCCCCCTGCACCGGGCACTGGTGAGGCTGCACGTGGAATCCTGAGGCCAGTTTTGGGCCCCTCACTACAAGAAAGGCATTGAGGTGCTGGAGCATGTCCAGAGAAGGGCAGTGGAGCTGGAAAAGGTTCTAGAGCACAAGTCTTAGCTGGAGCACTTGATGGAGCTGGGGTTGTTTAGCCTGGAGAAAAGGAAACTCAGAGAAGATCTTATTGCTCCCTACAATTACATGAAAGCAGGCTGTAGCCAGATAAGAGTCACTCTCTTCTCCCATGTGAGAAAGAGGATAAGAAGAAACAGCTTCAAGTTGCATCAGAGAGCTTTAGAATGGATATAAGAAAAATTTTTTCATGGGAAGAGTTGTTAATCATTGGAACAGGCTGCCTAATGAAGTGGTAGAGTCAGCAGTGTTGGATGTATTAAAAAAACCTTGCAGCTGTGGCATTTAGGGGCATAATTTAGTGGTGGATCAGGCAGTGTCATATTATTAGTTGGACTTGATGATCTTAGAGGTCTTTTCCTAAATTCTACGATTCTACAGCCATTGCAATGAACAGCAACAAAATAAAATAAATAGAAACAACAGATTAAACAGAGATGAGGAAAGGAAAATTCATGAAAATACCAAAAGCAAACCTGTCTGCTGTGAGTAATGCAAGATGTAACACTTGTCATGTTCACAGCTCGTTTTTAGTCTTCTGTACAAGTATCCAGGTGACATTCAACAGAAGAGACACACTAGACTTGAGAGAGGCTTCCCGCTCTAAATATAACCTCAGCCCAGATGAAATTCACCTTCCTCCAAAGGGTGATCCAACTTCCCAGGTTCAGAGTATGAACTTCGGAAGGCACAGGCCACATTCCCTGCACCATGCACACAGCTGACCTCTGGTACACCTCTGTGGAATGAGGAAAAGAGGAAGCATCTCTCTGGCACCTATCAAGCACTCTTCACATTCAGTCCCGAAGTATGCAGAAACACTTGAGATAGGTTGGGAAACAAACAAGAGGCCACAGATAATCAAATCTACCCATATATGCTAATTTATTAATTGTGGATTTTATCTACTGCACAGTCTTAATATTAAGACCTTGCTTAACAGGACATGACTCTTAATTTTTCCACAGATTTAATAATTGTCCTATAGTGTTTCACATCTATCATGCTCCTACAGTTACGTGAGTTGGCACTGAGCCAGCTCCTCAGTTATGTAAGCCTAGTTTACTCCTGCAGTTCCATGTGATAATAGGCAACAAATAACACAATCTCTTCCATTCCTGTTTCTCATACCTTTTCTATTCTTGCTTTTCTGCTTGCTCACTCCAATTTTAATATAATTCAGTTTGGTGCCTATTCTGACACTCAAAACAGAGCGCAGAGACCCTTACATTTTCAAGACTCAGCAATTTTCAGTCAAGCCAGCCTTAAATCAAAAGCTGGGCTTTGCTTGATCTTTAATGCTCCAAACCCAGGTTGGCTGAAAACAAAGAATAAAATATTTATCCATTTACTAATCCCATCTATTTTTAGCCTGCTATATGAGACCACAATACTAGTGGCAAAATTATGTTTTGCTTTAAGAGTTTTTGACTTCAAATACAATCTTACGCATAGACAACAGGAGAAAGCCTGAGGGATGGAAGTTGGTACGCCAGGTCAGTCAGGACTGACAGAAGAACACTGAAGCAACTGCACAAACATTTTTATGTCCAGAAGCAAGAATCAGACTGATGCACAAAATCTGTGCACTCTTGTATAAAAATCTATTGACAAGCATGACAGAAAGAGACAGAAGTCAAGATTTCAGCTAAGACAGTTAACGACTAAAAGCATTTCCTCTTGGCTTCTGTTAGTAAATTGCTCATGCAGGTTGGTCAAGTACTGTGTCATTTCCACCACTTGGTGTAGTAATTTATTATTCAAAGCAAAATATAACAAGAGGGAACTGTTGCAGGAAATGCCCTAACGACCATGTTCAACCCCAAAAACATCATAATATTTATTACATGTTCCAGAAAGTCCTATTATTAAATGTTACCTTGCAAAATACTGGGAAATGCTCAAAAGATGTGTTTGTGCACATCTGAAAGACACTATTTGGCTTTCTCACACAATTGCTTGTGCTTAGCTCTAAACAACTTTGATGTTTACTTTCTATTTCTGATCGTGCACTTTCAAAATCTCAGTTCAGAACACCATTATTTTTTGCAATGATCAATGAAATATCAGAAAGAGCCCAAGGAATGCAGTTCCTTGTTCTGTCCTGGAAGACAATAAAAGAAAAAAGGGACAAAATAAAACCACTTACAATAACAGTAGAAACGTTTCTTACCCACAATTTTTTTATTTTTCAAACTCTCTACATACACTCTTCATACTGGCTAAATTGACTCAGTTTTCTGGCCAGACTAACATCTGCATCTTTCCAAGGAAACAAGGCTAGACACAGAATAATAACTACTACATTCAAATGCCATGGACTATGGATTGGTGGGAAATTTTGAAAAGTCAAATAGCAATTAGCAAATAACATAAAATGAGGTTCAAAATGCAAATAATAACATTAATGCCTTAAATGTAATTTTTTATTCAGATAAAGGAAGTTTTTACATAAATGTCACTAAAAGCAAAAATTGACAAGAAATTCAGAAGGAAAGACATGACAATAGCCTCCTGTAAGTGATGCTGAATTGCTCTCAACACAAGTCACAGGTACTAATAATCTACTTTAAAATATAAATTGCATAATAGCTGTTACTATTTACTGATGCCCTCACTGTAAAACACTTTTCTTTTAAAAATTATCTTTGAAAGTTTTGTCCAGCCTTAAAGGTATTTATCAAACAACCCTTGTTGAATTCAGCATTTCTTTGATGATTATGATTAACACATAGGCCTAAGTATTATCTACATAACTCAAACAAAAAACTGAGCACCTACACTGAAGGTACAAACCTACAGGTATTGACCAGAGCATTCCAAAAACTGAAAACTTAACTTGCTACAAACCAATCACTTTCTCATGAATTGTGTATTACAGCAAAGGAAGAGGTGGAAGCAATAAAAGCAGATTAGATTTAAAGAAAAAAGCAAGCAAACAAACAAAACAAAAACACAAAAAAAAAAATCCCAACAAGACTTAATAAAAAGTCCCAAACAAAACCCTCCAAAATTTTGGGTTTCTTTCGTTTTACTTTGAAAGACTAAAGGTAAGAATTCCAATGCTCTCAAGTACATGGTGTGATTCCTGGAATGTCCTGCATAGGGCCAGGAATTGGACTCAACAATCCTGATGAGTCACTTCCAACTCAGAATATTCTACATTAAATGATGCATTATCATAACTATGTTTAACAGACACTTATCTGAGTCAGCATTACTTTACTTATGCTTAGTTCCTTCCACTTGCACTGATTATTTGTTGCTCCAGATGTAAATCCTAAAGAAACTATACCAGTCACTTTAAGGTCACACAATATAATCAAGTTTCTTGGTATAGTTACAATGCAGCAAAGTATTCTTGAGCAGTTTTCCAGTTATTTCACAAATATCTCTTCTGTTAGATACTGATCCCTTCTGCTCATTTTGGAAAGCTAAAATTACATATAAAAATCCTCCTCTCTATCAAAAGTACATTTGTCTAGTTGAAATGTAAAAAAGCATAAGGGTATCACAGTAAGTTTTCATAGTCTCTTCATGCATTATCAGTGGATAGGGAGACCATACCACAGAAGGAAATTTAGGACAGAAGCCCAAATTAGGCACTCTAAAACCTTCTGAGTGTACAGCATAAGCAGTTATTTAACCATTAAGCCTAAAGCCCATGGTGTGGCAAAAAACCAAAACACACTAAAATTAAATTATCCTTTGAATTATAGCTGACAATTTGTCTAACTCACTACACTTGTAACTCAAAAAGGCCAGAGAAAGTTACCATAAGAAGAAGCCCAGCATGGATAGAATAAATCATATCATAGAGTGATATTCAAGCTCAATTTAACAGCTATTCACTCCAGTGTTTTCCAGTTGGTGAAGCAGGCTGGCCTAAGGACATTTTAGGTAAAACCAAGCTGAGCAGGGCTAATAGCTTAATCCCATGTATTCCAGTCAGCAATCCCCTCTCCCTCTCTGAAGCAACAAGGAGCAGCAATAGGTGAACTATTTGTTCCTTTCTTTGGAGGAGCTGACCCAGAGCCTTCTGCTACTTGACACAACCTGAAGAGGCTTCTCCTCAAATGCAGACTGAAGGGACATCCACTCCTTCCTGACAGGAGCTAAAGAAGGGCGGCTGAGAGCAGAGCAGCCAGGCTCTGTCACTCCAGTAATTCACTTCCGGGGTTAATGAGTTATTTTCCTAATTTCAGCAATACTGGAAATACCCTGGCTCACTCCTCTTCTGAATAACAAGAAAATCCCACAAAATATTTACTGTTGCAGAACTATAGGATTCAGTATGTCTGAAAGAAAAGGTTAAATGCTAATAGTGAGCGTTTCTTAATCCTGCAGGTTCTTGTTACTAAGCTAGCAATCAACTGCTATTTCCACTCCTTCTGGTAATCTGATTCAGTTTCTGGTTAGCATGCCTTGGAATGGATTTTGTGTTTGCAGTTTTAAATATATTAAAATGATCAGCCTTTGCACAGCAAAATGCATGCTCAGGACTACAAATGCAGTGTGTTTGCAGTATGAGAATTAAGCCAGGACTCTTGAAAAAGTTTCCCTGAGAATCATTACAGGTGAGCTGCATGTGCCACATCTTTCAACAGAAACATCTGGAAGGGCCAGCAGACTGAATATAGAAAATCAGTTTTGTCAAACATAATATTTTTGTCTGCAGGGTACTTCACAGAACAAAAGTTTAAAAGATCCATAAAAGTTTAAAAGATCCATATAAATCAGTATCAACTAACCTAAAAGTGTTACAAAATAAGCAGTAAGGGTTTTGGCAACAATTGCCCATAAACAAACAAACAAAAAATGCTTTAAAAAAATCAATCAGAGAATTAAGGGTAGGGGAAAAAATAAAACTACCCCCCTCCACTCAGAGATTACACAGACACAGAGTAAGATACAGAGATAAAGGAGGTGGGGAAGGGCCCTAGAATTTCTGCCATGGCTCTATGATCATGACAAAACCTCAAAGTAACATGGAAATCTTGGAAAAAGTGGAAACAAACTTAAATGAAAGAAACAGCCGTAATATCAAGCAAGGTTAAGGACTGTATTTTTTTATAAACTGGAACATAAGTGCTTGGACAATTCACTGGAAAACAAAATAAACCTTTATGAAAGAAGCAATTACATGCCCTTTGAGTCAGATTTGCACCTATAAGACAAGAGTGGCTTTAGAAACACATACTTGGCACCCCACCAAATGTTCCCAAAACACTCAACCAACACAAACACTGTCATCCCACGTGAGCTGCCTCTATCAGTTCAAGTCCTGTGAGGTGCCACAACAAATTACAGGCAGCTGCTCAGCAGGAGTTTGCCAGGGTGATCTCTGTATTCCTGAGCTAGCTGCTTCAGTCACTGTGAGCAGTAGGGTGAAAAGTCATTTCCGCAACACAGCAATTAAAGACAAAACAAGCTGGTGCTTGGAGAAACTGAAACAGCTTTTCAACACCTCCAGGGTTCAATGCTAACACAGGAAAGCTACCACAATAGAATTCCTGCACCTCTAGTAATAAAACTTTAAAATACTAAAATAAAACTCATGTAATAAATACCTTCTTTATAAGGTATAGCAAGTTTAATTTCCTTGCAACCTTCTGTTACCTCTGTTCCTCTTTCCTTTCTTAGAAGTCTTAAGAAAAGCCTAACATACTGAGCAAGTCAAACCTGGAATAACCAGCAGTTCACATACATGGGACATTTCAGCATCCTGGTATGGCCTGAAGGACATTATTTCCTAATATATATTCATAAGTGCCATATCTGGGAGACAAGGAAAACAACCAGCAGCACATAGGCTGTGTCTTGTGAAGTCAGGCATAAACCAGACCTTCCTAAAATGCTGCCAGGAGCCACCACTGCCCATACACACACCCTTTGAACCTCACTAGAGCCCGAACTCCATGGAGGGATGCCATATCCAACCTATCTGCTGTGCTAAAATTAAAGCATATCATTAATTCAAACTATAAAATGCCTTTTTTACATTTTACCAATAACCATAAATGTATCTATATTTCTCATTTAAATAATATAAACATATTACTTTGCTAAGATTATTTTTTAAAATATATTACATACATATACAGGACTGTAACTGAGAAAGCTGTCCCTCTGTTTTCCTTCTCATTCCAGAATTCATTGGAACAGCATTTAACAAATTAACAATCCTCCAATTTTTGCTAGCTGTCCAGCAAAAACAGCCCGATCAGCTTATAGTTTTGGTAGCTGAGGATTCAGAATCCATCCTTATGCAACCCTGCAACACCACCAGAATATTCTCACCGAGATATTCTCCCCAATTTCTACGGCAAACAATATCTTTGGCAATGCAAAATAATGCTGTATTTGCAAAAGATAAACCCTGCCTAAAAAGAGGCCCTAGAGCTCTGATATGACTGAAAAAGCAGCCCAGAACTAAGTCCTGCAATTCGAAAGTGAAGGTTGCTGAGCCATTTCAAAGCACAGCAGCTTCATTTTTTCATGCACATCTTTCACTTCAACATCTATTAATATGCTTCACTCACAGTGACAGTGTGACTTGTCAAAAGCTGCATTACTTTTCAGCAATTTAACTCACCAATACCAAAACTAGATAAAATTTGCCTAATTGCTGCTATTTTTGCAGAGATGGAGCAAGCATGCCGCAGCAGAAAGTTATCCAGAGACCTCCTACTTAGCAGCATCTTGCTATAACCAAATCCTCTGGGATAGGCATTATAAGCAGCTGCTCTGGAAGAACGACAGAACAGTAGTCTGCTAGTAAGGGAACTGGGAAATCTTCCTTCTAGCCTGACACTCAGCCTCTGCAGCCCCAACTGGAGGAAAGAGGTTCAACCATGGAAAATAAAAACCGATCATCATTAAATTCCAGAATCATCCAGGCTTAATCACCTGTCAAACAACATGAAACAAAAATCCTTTTCTCTGCTAGTAAAGGTTAGAGTTTCCTTCCAAATAGGTGGAAGTGTATTGGCATGGTTCTCTAGTATCTGGGTGCAGAATCAACCCTAAACACAGGATGGGTGTGCCTTACTCAGCTGTTACCTCTTTCTAAGCTAGAAGCTTTTAGTCTACAAACCACAGATTGATCTTCTAGCACAGCCTAATTTCAGAACTATCTTCAAGTAGTCATATATTAGTAATATATATCATAACTCAGGCTTCAATATAGAGATGACATCAACTCTGTAGCCAAATTCCTTGATTTTCACTGCAGTTTAATATCTTTTAACTTTTCCTGGATAGCCATGTTCACATTTCTTTTTCACTTTCCATCTCAAAAAGGAAAAAGGCAAGTTTTCGGTGCTTAGTTTGGAGTGAGACAGGACAGTAAAAATAATAAAAAGATAAAGCATATGGGGGCATTAGGTTACAGCAACCTTTTAATGGTTTCCACTTCTGAGACTGACATTCAGAACCTCTGAGAGAAGACTGATATCCTGACACAGGAAAAGACATTTTGCACATGTAGCACACCTGTTCAGCACATCTTAAAGTGAGAAAATGTAAGACTTTAGGTTTAACATTTTGACTGTTCACTATCCACATTTAAAACAGCGTCTTTGTCTATACCATTTCCTCATTCAGAAGACCAGAACTCAACATTAACTCTTAGGGACAACAGGATACCCTTTTCCAATCTCACCTCTACAGGCATTTACAGCAGTAACAATTGTATTTTATAAATGTTGATGTCCAACTGAGAACCAGGACAAGCACAGTTTAAAAAAAAAAATAGTAGCATAAGCATAAGTAGCATAGTATGCAAGCAAAATACCAAAAACTGGATTTATACTGATCAAAGTCTTGCTCTCACAACATGTTACAGAGAAGTAGTGCAACCAAGGTTTACAAAATGAAACATTTAATGACAGCCTGCATTAGCACATCTCCAAATTCCCACAAGCACTGCAATTACTGAAAGCAAAGACCCAGATTTTAAATGTTTGAACTGCTAAAAGGCATAGGATAAACCATAGCTCTCGTGAAATTTTACCACTTAAAAAATCTTGCATAGTACTCTTTTTTGACATTATTGACTTTACCCTTTAATTCCCACGAGTAATTTAATTTCTTCTTCTCCTTCTACAAACAAAGTCTTAATACCTTGAAATTACAGCTTTTGGGTTTTGTTGGTATTTTTTAAATATAAAAGCATTCACATAATATTTTTAATTTGTCACATTTCAAAAATGTGACCTCCTTCGTACTTTCAAGACTCTATAACAAATTCGTCTTCAGTCCCCTTGAGAATCAAGGCGTGTTCCCACCCCACTGCATGCCGGAGTGTCTTATTCTCTTGACAGCCAACAGAAGACAGATTTTCCTCTCTGGACTGCCAAACATTAGCTTTCAAAACAGCTTATACAACCACTGTCACAGCACAACTTACTATCCTTTGAACTGCCTACAGCTGTGAAAAGAAGTGCTGGCTCTGCACCAGCTTGTCAGCCACTCTTGTTGCTGGTATCTACAATAAAACACTGGAGGTTTCTTCGCCTTTTACTCCACTGACCCACTGTCCACTTCCCTAACCCCGCCGTCAGCTCTGAGCCACTGAGACTGAGCTCCCTGTAGCAGGGAGAGCTCATTCCTTTAGCACGCACTCGATTACACAGTTCATCTCTCTCAGGGAATCATGCAGGTGTTCTGTGAGGCCTAAAACGGGCATCAGCTTTCAGAAAAGGCAAGTGTTAAAAAGCAATGATCACCTTCTGCAAGACTGCTCGCTCTCAGGCAGATTAAATCTTCTTCCCTGTCTTTAGCCTGAAACATCTCCATGTACTGAAGCCCAACCTTCTGTTCTTTTTAATGTAATCTGTAATTCACACAACATTTGAAACAAATCTATGTGAACTATGACAAGTATAATTCACTTTGTATTGGCTGGGAATGAGCCAACTGCAAATCTGTATTTGAAAATACAAAAGAGTAAAATGGAGAACTTGGATTTTTATTTTTTTGGTGGTATCCAAAAAAAAAGCAGCATCACGACATAAAAATTCCTGCTATGCTAACCTGCATCCTAAGAAGTCAAACAAGTCTGTAGAATACACTCAGCAGTTAAAACTTAATGCTCGTTCTGACTGACTCTGACCCAAGACCAGCAAAGGTGTTCAGCTTCTACATACTGCATTGCATCCAGTACTATCCAGCCAGAGCTTATTTTTAATATCAAAACATTTTTGAATTATAATCAGAAGTCATGCAAGATATAACAGGCATTTTAAAATCTCCATCTCAGTTCTAGTTGAAACACAAGAAACTCACTATGTAAATCCAGAGAGTATAAAGAATGCAGACCAACAGTTTTGTGGAACCTGTAAATAATCAGTGATCAGCCCTCTCTGAAACTATAAAACTTGGCGGACAAAGTAACAGAAAGCAGAGCATTCTAATAAAGTGGAAGCAAAAAGAGCTGCAATGTTTAAATTGGGTCTCAGTTAATGCAGTGACAATTGGTGGGGAGGAAAGCCCCAGTTAACCTGACAGCATCAGGTATAAGATGACAAGCTTACACGTGTAACTCCATCTGGTTCTTTCATTCAAGTATTTAACCAACTTCTTATATGTCCTGGTTTAGGGCAAATCTGGGAGGAAACTTCCAAAGGGGTCCATCTGGAAAGCAGATACAAGCCTCATAAAGTCACCCTAGGACATTATACCAGGTTCATATACAAAGCTCAGTATTTCTAATAATTAGGTAGACACTAAAATTTTTAAGGTTTATAAGATTTGTTCTCTTTTCTCTCTAGAACAATTCCAGCCCCCTCAATGGGCTGTGTATCAGCACCAAATACACAACAGTGTTACTAGTTAGAAAAAGATACGCAAAGTATGTCACACATTTCACTGGCAACATATAACATAGCAACTCCTGCACTAAGCCAGACCAAAGGTCCAGCTAACATAGCAATCAGAAGTGGTGTCTAAAGAAAAATCAAAACCAAAACAGCACTATGGAGTTACCCTTCCCTGAATGCCCTCTCAGCTTCTGCAAAGGACGGCTGTAACCCTCAGCAGCTGCTGGCATCCGCCAGCACCCCCTCTACCTTGAGGCATGCTCAGCCCCTACCAAAGAAAACAAGCAATTCTATTTCATGAATACTCTTCAGGTAAGTTTACTTGAAACAAAAATGATGCTCTAGAGTTTTGGTGCAGCCCTTAACCTCATATAGGATCATACTGAAAATGCAAGACCAACGAAATACGTAACTGGAAAATACTCTGACCGCTGAATTCCAATCTCCTACAACTGCAGGACTCATTATCCATTTCTGTTTATAAACTCCACCTTAAAACCATGGAGTTTGCTACTGTTCCTCAGTACAGAGCAGGAAAGGCAGCTCTGGTGTGTTTTGGTAGGCTGGGTTGCTAAGGAAAGACACTGAAAGCACTCCCTGCTAAATCAAGTTTCTAAACTTAGGAATGCTACATCGTATGTTTGAGCTACAAGGTGGAATCAAACCCCAGACTGCCTCCCCAGGTAAATTAACTATTATCCTCATCCTCAACTATCAGTCTTACTATTTTGGCTCTATATGTTAAGAAATGGTACTTTAGAGGAAAAAAAGTCCTCAAAAATGACAGAAGGTAATGTTCAACATAAACAAAAATCCCCACCAGTAATATCGCTTTGTTTTGAAACTGAAAAAGTATTTTTATTATTTACTGAAAAGATTTTACAAACATGCAAGAAGATTTTTAAATTTGCACCCACAGTTTTTAATGCTTGTATTCACACAAATCACATTTGGACAGCCTATCTTCCAGCTGGAGTATCTATCCCATGACTGAGCTTAGCACCTCTTATCCAAGAAGCTATTTTAGAAAAAGCAGAGTAAGTGTACTTAAATCAAACCTGCAGAAGGACAGGCTGCTACTGAAACTGCATCCTCTGAGGAAAATTCATGTGCTTATGTTACTGGGTTGGCACATACAGCATTTGCACAGTGGAACATCCAGCAAGTTGCAAATCTCCTGGTCTTGCAGTGTCTCTCTAGAACTGTACAATAATTTTCATCAGAAAGTGAATTTAATACCAAAATACACCATCCACAGCACTGGGAGATTTATGCTCATCCACAAACAGATGGATGCTGCCTGGTAGACACATCACAGTCTGCAACTTACTGAAGTCCACACGTAGGAAAAAGGAAGATGAAGCCCCTCAAGTGGAATTGCAGCAAACAAGTAAATGAGCACCCAAGGTTGGCCTGTACCTTTTTTTTCAACAACACAGTATTATATGTTTTAATATTTTAGTTAAAACACACCTGGATATTTGACAGTCCTGTGGATCCTTTGACTTGTGTACACAGCAATGTTTGTCCAGTCACTTGACCCATCACACAAGTTTTTACAACCCAGCAAAGCTAAGGGAAAAGAAATACTGCTAATACATAGGAAATCTGGAGTTTAAAACCAACTCCAGATTTCATCTTCTGGGGAAAATAAAAGAAAAATAGTGATGAAGTTTCAAGACATTGACGTCTTTTGAGACATCAGTAGTAAATAAAAAACACTAATCAGAAATTAAAAGCCCAGTCAGTTTGCAGTACTCTCCTTCATCCTAACAAAATTCCTCCAGGCCCTGCTTCCAGGAAGCATCTACTAAGATTCCAGCTTCCTGCAGACACAGACACTTTCATGTCATGACTGCAAACCATCACTGATACAGTCTTTTGAAATAGCTGTCTTGCAATGCTCTGCATCAAAACATTCTTCAGACTCTGTTAAGAAGTTTTTTCCATCTTAAAAAAGCAAGCAAAATAAGTGCTCATAAATTCTAAAAAATGTAAATCCTCTTTCTAAATTAAGCTCTTTTAAAAACAATACTGGGAACTAAAGATTCTGGTTTGTCCCATGTTTTGGGAAGTTTAACATTTGGCCATTTATGCCTTAAATGATACTCCATTTCAATTTCTCTGCTTCTAATGTAAGTTCACTTATTTTATTTGCATATGCTTAGGGAGGAGTTCCTGTGGTTTTGGAGAGAATATGCTGTAGTTTTCACAGAAGCAGTTACAGCCCTTCAGTGGAAGCACAGACTGTGAACAAAATATTATCTTGAGTCTATACCAAAGATGTTCAATAATACCATCAGTTCACCCCTAGAATGGCCAGTCAAGTGTGCAGTGCTGACCTGAACGACATAACCTTGCTCCCATACACAGCCTTTGCTTATGTTCAGCACCACTTGCACGAAGACATTTTACCCACACCTGAAACCAGCCCTTACGTAAAGGCAGCTTTGTCCTTCAAATGAACAATGGGTAGCAAGTAGCTGAGTGATTAAGATTCAGTATCTTCTTGGCCTTGGAGGAGGAATGTTCCAGCATTAGAATTGTTGGGTGTTTGATAGACAGGTTGTAGAGGTAGCAAGAGTGAAAAAAGAGGAGTTGGATACATTTTCCCTCTTACAAATGCAACACAGAACTTTCACATCTCCTATTACTGATTCTCATCAGTACTGAAGATAACCCAAGCATTCGGGGATCTGTTGAATATTCTTTACCCCTAGCTCAAGTATTACAAACACGCTATGTTCTTTCACTTCACCATTTAGCAGCAAAAATAGCCATCATAAATCAATACCATTTTAATTAATGACAGCAGTAGGCAGTGTCACCTCATAGAGATACTGCCTACAATTAATCATACTATTACACATGGGAGAGTCTTTTAAGACTGAGCAGTTTATAACTGATACTTAAGCTCACCATTTCTGCATTTTAATCTGCATCTACTGTCCCGCTTTGTGTATTTGTACAGTCCATAGCTGGAACTGTGATAATCAGATCATACCCACTAGCTATGGTTGTAGTTTATGACAAAGGAAAAGTGAAAAAAACCTTTTTACATTTCAGCAACGCCTTTTACCTACATCCGGTTTCACAGCAATTTCAAAGATTTCCGATTTTTAAGATTCGAATATTGTTAATTAATAGGCAATTACAACTGTTGAATTACTTTTCTCTAATTCTCAAAATTCCGTCTTTTATATGTCCAAGAATAAACAAATCACTCTACACCTGCTTTATCATCAATAAAAGAGAAATAAAGGCCTCTGGAGAGATCTATCTGACATCTTGAAAATTTTCTTATAATCAAATACTGTCCTCTGGAGATGTGTATACTGACCATAAAGATAAACTCCAACTAACTTGCACCTATATGTTTAAATTTAAGTTCAGCAGATTCCAGCTCTCAGGAGAAACCAAACACCTAGTGCCTAAAACCCAACTTCCGTAAATGAAAAGAAATTTCTGTTTATTCTAAGACAACTGCCTGCATTGCCAACTAACACCGAGTGAGTCAGCTGTCTAAAATCTAGCTCCAAGAAATCTTGCCTATGGCAATGCCCATTATTTGACTGCTCCTAATCAGAGCCTTCCTTAAGCTGAATTTCTCCTGGAGAGGTTAATCTTTGTGCCCAAGCAGGGAATAATACATGCAGCCAAGTCACTGTCAGCTCTGAAACTCTCAGCAGATTTTATAACAGATGCTAGTATTTTTTTTTAGAAGTTCTACCACAGAATATTTACTACGTGTATTAATTAAAACCCAACAGCTGTGGCCCAAATCATTCCTTGATAAATTTCAGCATGTAAAAAGTAGCAGCATAGTTATGACCTCGTTACTGCAGGTCCTTATTATACAGAGGAAAGGGACCTCTGCAAAGAGTTCTGTTCACCCCTTCCCATTCACCAAAGGCAGGTGCCAGGGAGAGACTGTCTCTGGAATGAGGTCTGGTACCTAAATTTCAGTTTGCTACAGGAAATGTGACTGCGTGCGCTTACTGGCAACAGATTCTCTTACAGGTTTTACTGTTTATTGTGCTGTTCCAGGCCCGAATCCCAGCCCAGTACAGCTACCAGATATTTCAAGCAGTCTTAGATCTATATTCAGCTTTTAATTACATGTAATAACTTTCTTGCAAAAGACATCCCTTGAGTTAGAAGAATGCAGTGATGACAGTTAAAATGAAATCAACCCCCTTGAGTAAAATACCACAGTTATTTTCAGAGATCTGCATAAATAGCAACTGATTTGCAACTATATCTTCCCAGCTCAAAAGAGTATTTTCAAGAATTTGATAAAGTCTTTTCCATGTACAACTAGGCTCTGAGAAAAAAAAAAAAACCAAGTATTTTATTTCTTTTCAACATCAAGGGGCTGAAGTCAAGTCCACTGCCCCTGTTGCCATATATGATTTGCCTTATCTGATACAGTCCTGACTGCTCAACATATTTGAGAAATCGTTAGGAAATGAAGGCTAAGCTGCCAAACTTTTCGTTTTTTAAAGACGTCTCTTTTAACTGAACAGTTTAAGATGGTATTGGGGGTGTGTGGCAAGGTTTTGGGAGCAGGTAGAGGGTTAGGGGTGGCTTCTGTGGGAAATTGTCAGAACCTTTCCCTATAGAGTTATTTCCCTATTTCCCTCCCAAGAGAGCCAATGGCAGCCAGCTCCAAGACGGACTCGCTGCTGGACAAGGCCGAGCACAGCAGCAACAATGGCAGCACCTCCGGGATAATTTACTTCAGAAGAAAAAAAAGTATTGCACAGAAGTAATTCTGTCCAGGGAAAAGCGCAAAGGTGAGAGAAACAACTCTGCAGACACCAAGGTCAGTGAAGAAGGAGGGGAAGAGGCGCTCCAGGTGCCAGAGCTGAGATTCCCCTGCAGTCCATGGAGGAGGACATAGTGAATCAGGAAGAAAGTGAAGCTCAGGAAGGAAGGAGGGAGGGGTAGGGGGAAGGTGTTTCTAATATTTGCTTTACTTTTCATTATCCTACTCTGATTTGATTGGTAAAAATCTCAGTTGATTTCCCCAATTCAAGTCTGTTTTGCCCATGTTGGTAACTGGTGAGTGATGTCTTTTCCTGTCCTTATTTGAACCCTCAAACTTTTCCATTGCATTTTTTTCCCCATCCAGCTGAGGAGGGGAGTGACAGAACAAATTTGGTGGGCATTTGGCATCCAGCCACAACAATTTGGCATCAAACCACAACAACTGAAATTAACTTGTAACTATGTTGGGGGGGAAAAAGGGGGGTTTAATGTATTTATTTTAATTGTCACAAGCTCATATAGTTATTCCTTTTAAAATGGAGACATCTCAAATCCCTTGTCATTGAGTAATCTGGACTGCTTCAAGTCAGGAGTTTTTTTCTATTTTACTTACTCAGTGGGAGACCACAATATACATTGCCTTCTCCTCTGGAACATGAAAGACAGGAATGTTATTTCCATGTGGCTGACAATGCAAACAACCACAGTAGCAGAAAGCAGAGCTGGAGTTTGTAACTTTGCTGGAAAAGAAAACTAGAACAAATGAAAACCCTCAAGACAACTGAGGTTGACAAAAAGAAAAACCATTTCCCTGAGCACTGCAAATCTTCAGCAAGAAAGCAACTGACCTTGTAAGTTCTTACATGTTAAAACTAAACTAGACTCTTTTATGTTACATGGGAATCAAGAATCAGAACTTAACAGCAAAGGAAATTCCAGAGTGATTTGTCAGAGCTTAAAACCCATTAATTTTAGGAACACTGATGAACTAATCTTCTCTCCCTGGCAAGTGGATACATTCTACTGCTCTCCAATAAATTGAGCCTACAGTTTATCAGCTTGTTCCCTGAGGACAAAGATGTGAATCAAGCTTATTTTAGTCAAGGATAAATGCTTTAAAGATGCAATTACTTCCATCCCTTTAGCAGAGTTCACTTCAAGCACAAATACCTCCATTTCTTACACTAAAAAAAAATTTTACAAAATAAAACTAAATACTTTTTTAGTGAGTAGAATATTTACTAAATATTCTACTTCCTAAATACCAAACTCACCGAAAGTGAATGAAGATGAAAGTTTAGGTGTCTCCCACCAGGGCTAATACAAACCGTCTTCCAGTACCCCTTCAAGTGTTCCTATTGCCCAATTTCCTTGGTAAATGTTTTAGTATCATCTAAAATTTTCCATTAGTCCTCAATGGTCCTGTCTACACTTATTTCCAAACAAGAACTGCCACCGACAATTTTCTGCCACTCCTGCATCATATCCAGAACACCACTGTGCAGACCCTCTCCCCAAACCCAAGAGAGGTTCAAGCACTTTGTCAGATTTACTGTCATGGGGTCAGCACAACAGACTTCCTCACTGGCTGTGCCAGAAAACCTGAGAGCTCAGCAGGAAGGCAGCAGGGAGCAGGCAGAGCAGTAACAACACGTGCGCACTGGAAGCAAATCACTGAACACTGAAACATACACTTTTGTAATTCCTCATCTCTCAAATAGCAAAATTAAAGTACACATTATGGTAAGAAAACTTTATTTGTAAACTAAGCAACCTCCAAATGAGAATCTACTGTCAAGCTGTCACTGTAGTTCTGTGTGGAATGGATTACCTTAATGAACTAACAAGAAAAAACTTCATTGGGGCTTTTCTTTTGGTAAATCAAAAGTAACAAAATTAAAAGATCAGTAACATTTTGCCTATTCACTTGAATACAGCAAAGATAGGACACAAGGAAAAGAAATGTCAACTATAATTGCAACACTTTCAAACACAAAGGTCTTGATAAACAATTGTTGGCAAATGTGTTGTCTGTCACTAGACATCTATGTTAAGACCTAAAAACAACACAAGTTTATACTATATGCAACTTTCTAAAAAGCTTTATACATAGGCAAATGTAGCAGAAAATTAATTCTCATTATAAACATTTACATGAACATGACAGAAATAAGTGATTTTATCAAATGAACATGGACAGCTTAGGCACATTCACATCAACACCGTATTCGTATCTAGCACACCCTTAAGAGAAAAAAGAAACCCAAACACTTTCAAAGGCCCAAATATCTTCCCTAAAATATAAACAAGTATAAAGATTAGCATGCACGAATAGAGAACAAGAAATTGCTACAATTTAATCTCATATATCAATCTCTATTGAATATTTTTTTAACACATACAAGCCAGACGACTGAACACTGGTTTTCTGTTCCCCCCATGAAAAACTTATCACTTCCTGGCTGCCATTTGATGTTTAACTGGCAGAGGGTGGGTGGGTGGAAAAGTGTTCTTTTTCTAGTTCAAGTATTTTAGGAGAAAGGCATTGAGTGAGGAACACCACATTTTAAGATATAAATTTAGTCTGCACCATAAAATTTATTACTAGACTAAGGCAACTTCCTAGCCACACACAGGAGAGAATTTAGCATTCCAGTTCAACAATTAGAAAGATGAATCAACAGGCTGTGGGAGGAGGGAAGACTTGCCTCAAAACAAACTACAATTTTTCAAAATTCTGGACCAGCAAGCTTACTGCATTAGGAAATACTAACAAATGAAGAGAAAACCTTTCTTCATTTGAAGTATCATTACATTCATTACATTAACAGTCAGCTTGAAACATGCAGAGAGCTCAAACATGCTAAATACCAAAAAGTCCTGAGAGTTAGTCCTGTAAGTCTGCACAAAAAAAAACCACAAAAACAAACACAAACAAACAAAAAAAACCCACAGGAGTTCTTGTAGAGCTTTTGGATATGAAGCTGTAAACTTATTCACTAGTCTACAGAGTATGCTATATGAGGAAGGGTATCTAAGAAATCACAGACACAGGTTGTTTTTTTTTTATCAAGCTATGCAGAGCTGAAATAAGGCATGAAGAACCATGTAGTGCAAAGAAGCAGTAATAATGCTTAAATATAAAGCAAACTGTAAGTTCCCTGAGCTGTGAAGTTCCATTTCAGTTCTCCCCACAAAGTTTTCCTCCACACAGTTCAATTGTTTTCAGTAAGCTATTTTTAAAAAGATCACCTACAAACTTTAAGAGCAGAATTGTGGATCACATCACTGCATAATTAATTCAAATCAGAGCATTTGAGGTTTTACAGCTACCTTCATGCTTCAGCATATCCTGCGTTTACTTTTAAAAATGAAACAGGAAGACACTGCATTCTTAGACATTCACCTTCTTCCCACCTTCCTGCTAAGGACTGACAGTGACAGAATACAGGACAACAGATTGTCAATACATTTAACTTTACATTCTCTGTTGCATCTTTCAAAATTTTCTCAGAGGAAACTATTTCAGTCTGCTTGGATAATTCACTGAGCCAGTATCTAACTAAAGGAATGCAAACAAAGGTTATGAAAACAATAGTGTAGTCTGTACCAGACTGAAGTTTTCACATAAACAGATGCCAAAAGTTATGCAATTTACATGGCAAATATAAATCTCCCAGGTAAAAATGCTGCAATTGAACTAATGTAAACTCAACCCATGCTGCTATATGATAAGGACAGCCAAATGACAATGCAATTCTTGTCTGTCATATGACAGTTATTTTCAGCCAAGTAAAACTAGTTTCGTGTTTCTAGTATAGTAACAACTTCATGGCACATAAATCCAGACTGCTTCAGCTGAAAACCGTTAGTCCTGTTTCAGATTTTCAGCTCTTCAAGAGAATCTTGCAGTCACACCAGGGTGTAGCAGACAAAAATTTGTGCAATGACTCATTATACGGGAACGTCGGTCTTACAAAGGCTATTTATATAACAGGAGTTCCATTTGAAAAATAGTGTGTTTTAACATTTGCTGCACAGAACTTTTAATACTATGTATTTCATTGACAGGCATCCAAATGACTTAAAAGGTGTTACTTCCTGCAACAAAGCACCTTTCTTAAGATACTCGTATTATTTTTTTTCTTGCTAGTACACTTCATATTTAAGCAAATACTTGCATTTTATGCAGAAAAGATTTCTTACCATTTGTAAGCCATAAATGGAAACGGAAAGCTAATTTAAATGACAGCTTAAAACAAAAAGGAAAATGATAGAACAGTTCAGGTAAGAAGAGACTTCTGGAATTCATCCAATCCAACCACGCACTAAAAACACAGTCAACTTTTAAGCTGAATCAAAATACTGAGAGTTTATATGCCTGATGATTAGACATGTTAACACATCTGTTAAAATGTTGTAAGGTAGATATGTAAACTGATGTTATAAATAGCTCCCATTCAAACTTTGCTTCCCCACAAAGATAGCTCAGCAGCATTATTTGCCCCCCTTTGTCCAAGAACAGCCTCTTTGTGCAGGCCATTGCTCCCTCTCACTTTAAACCTGAGCACAGGCTTCTGCCACCTCCCTTTGTCGGCACTGGCACTTGTGTGGTCTCACACTAAACTCATGAAATTCATCCAGCTGAACACCCAACTTGGCAGAAAACTCACCATTAGTTGGCCAAGTAAATTCTAACGTTGGCACAGGGTGGCACTGGGAAAGTGCAATTGGATGCAGAACACCCTTTTTGTCAGGAGTGCACATTTACTTCATTTTGAAACTGCAGAATCAGTCCCTATACTAACCCCCCTGATCCTCTCTTCCACAAGCATGAATGCAGGAATGCACAGCAGAGCCTACAAATAAAATTTAAATTATCCTAAATAAGAACCAAGTAGAAAGAAGCTTTAAAATTCTCGCTGCTGCTCAAATTTTTCACTGTATCACAGGAAGCACACAGGGAGAACAAAACGAAGCCAGTCAACCAACCAACCAACCAAAAAAATCCGTGCTGTTTAAAATGAAAGGAAATAAAAATTCCACCAATCTCTGTAACAAAGACTAGAAGACTAGTACATGAAGCTTGGTAAAGCTGTTGGGAATAAAACACTCAAAGTAGGTTGGGCATGGGGATCAAATGACGTACAAGAAGGCTTAGGAACACCTCTTTTCCTCCCTCTCCCAAGCACTCTCTTAATGGGATTCAAGAAGAGATGGGACACAGCTTCTTACCTGAACCCTGACATTAGGATGGAAATTATAAGACCTTTATAAAGGAACAAGAGATCAAAAAGTATCTTGAAAAGCTGAGGTAAATAGAAGAGACTTCCCAAGGCTAGTGTGCTGGTTCAACACAGGCCCCTAAAGCCAGGGAATTATTCCTAATTCTTGAACCTCGCTGTTGTAATGAGGTCTTTACAAAGCAACTTAAATCTGAATTAATTCCAGTCAATGGAGTAGAAGCCTACTATCAGATATGTCCCCAGCTGATGGGGCAAGTTTGTACAACCCCTCCTTCCACTCCTGATGATCCATCCATTATTCCAGCTAAGAAAAAGAGAGAATGTGACACATGTCAGAAAAGAAACCAAACCCATTCAAGTTAGTTATTTTCAAAAGGTAAACAAACATATTTAACGACACTATCATTTTTTCCTACCTGCCCCAACAGAACTTTATGAGAGGTCGAGGCCTCCTCAAAATAGTTAAGACTGCCTAAGAAATGAAAGTGCAGATTTTTTTTTTCCCCCCTACAAAACGAGAAAAGCCTTTAGTGCATAGTAGATGGAACCAAAGAAGGATCGCTTCACGCTATCTTGGATAGCTACAAAGTCTGTCAAACACATACATTTGGCAATCGGGTTTCACCATTTCACACACTTTTAGCAAATCCTTGCTTTAAATCCTCCCTCTGGTTTCTTATCAATCACTGTCTTTCTCAACTTCACAGAACTCCCTCCTCATTCAACTGAAAGAAGTCTTACCCAGAATCAAAGTGCCATATGATCTAAAACCTACACAAATAATAAAGTCTCAGACGTCTTTAAACAGTTCAACTTCAGAATTTACTGAATTTAAAACAGTTCTTTCGAATAAAAGCACTGTCCCCCTATTCTTATCTAAACACTGTTTCCCCAGCGTTATTCACATCTGATTTTATGTTGAACACACCAGCTCTGTATATCCTTTATTTTCATTAAGTGTTCACAAACAGCAGCCAAAGATAAGAATTTAATTTTCTTCTTTGAAGTGGTACAGCATTAACGCTGAACGAGGAAAAGCAGCCCTATACATCTTACATTTTAAATTCTGCTGCCCTTTCAAGCTTGGTACACAACCCTTAAAAGCTGGCCCCTGCTAGGCCACAGGAAAGCTCCAAAGCTGCTGGAGGGGTGTCCATTCTCCACTTCCTTAGGAAAGGGTCGTATCAGATTTAATTTACGTTGTCCAGGAGTAGAGAAAAGCAAAGATAAAGATCCTTCAGGTCAAACAACTCTGTATCTAAACTAGCAACATCTCATACCAAATCTATCGTTTCTGGAGTACGTCCAGAAGAATCACATTCTTTTACTGATTTCCTTTTATCTACATACCAGAACATACTAAATCAGTGGTACAGATTAATTCACAATCAATAACTTTTGCTTTCAAAGCCTTATATACAGTTATAAGACACTGACAAACTCATTTCAGACACTACAGAGGATATTAAGAAATTGGGTTTCTATTAAAACTTGCTATTATTTGAAAGAAGGTTTTTTTATAAAAACAGATTCAGTACGGGTATATGGCCAGCCAAGCTCAAAGGAAGTTATGCCAAAGGCAATTTCAGCAACTAGAGAACTAGTGATGAATTGATAAATAATTTGGTTTACATTAGTTTAATTCAAAGAACTTTATCTTACCAGAAACGACATGCCACCACTTCTCTCATTTTGAAGAAAAAGAACAGGACACCAAAGAATTGTGTTGAACAAGTCAAATGTACAAAACACGCTTTCATTGCTATAAACTGCAATGAAAATGTTTTGACAATAATCCTGATTCAACTTTATTTCCCGGAAAGTTCTCATGTTAAAAATGAATTTAAAAAATCTTAGATTTCATACCCCACCACACCATGATATGCCAACAGTCTCAAAACGCAGCTGTAATTTAAAGTGAGAAGAATCTTGTAGAAGGGGCAGAAGAGATTGACTGTTATTCTAAATTTCTTTTTCTTCCATAAAACCTCAGTCTCTACAGACAAGATCTTTCTGACTCCTGCATTTTCAAATATGGTTAAAATGGGCCAGTCCTTATATGCAAAGGCACTTAGGCATGGAAACAACTCTAGCAGACTAAAATGCAAAATTAAAAAATACCTAACAAGCAAACAAACTAACTAACTAACTAAAGAGACCTGTACACATCTTCCTTATTCAGACAAACTGCATATTTAAAGAACATTTACAGTAGTCCCAAAACTCAGCAGTAATTTTAATGTCATAATAATTTGTTAGATGAAAGAAAAATGTATTACACATATACGTTTAGAAAGCCTGTGTCACCTACAAAGAGTTCAAGAGGTGTACTAACACTTTCAGGCTGATGTTTTTCTTCAGCAGTTTGATACCATTTCATAAACATCAACTCATGTGAGTTTCTACCAAAAATATTTTGGAAAGGGATCTTTATATATGAATCACATAGTGAGGCTCACCACATTACTAGGTGAGAGAAGGTGTTTTGGGACAGACATCATCTCAGCATAGCTTTAACAGACTCAACTTGAAAACTCTGAGAAACAGGGAGATAGGATCAATTGTCCAATACCTTTGTTTGTTTTTTTTTTCCTTTGGTTCTCCATTCCCAAACCCACCATTTACATTTCTGCTAAAATGGGGTAGTCTTAGGATGTCACTCAGGTTACCTAAATTTCAAGAAGTAATACTGAACCAAATTAAACCTCTTTCTTTCAGAAAAAAGCCCAACCACAAAAACACACACAACCCACAATACACATACGTGTATATTCATATACCATAAATCAGCTAGAACAGAATGCAGTTTAAAATGAAAAATGAGGCAGAAGGACACAGAGTTCAGTTGTTAAGTACTCACAGGTTAGGACTGTATTCTTACTCACACCCCTTCACCCTTCCCAGATACAGGCTGGCAGCCCAGAGCAGTGGCCACCTCTGTACTCACCACCCAAACTGATTAGATGCTGCTTAACAGCAAATTACTGTACACAGGAGTAATTTGTCTTATAGATACTCCTTGGGACATTCCATCTAACATGCCCAACTAAGCTGGAGAATGGATCAGAACAATGTGCCACAATGTCTCAGTGTCTTCAAATTTCATATTCCGTAGAAAAACCTTCCTACAGTTCCTACAGCTGCAGCAATAACAGCAGTAACCAAAGGTGCAACGAGAAGAGGAACATCTTTTTCTTCTATAGCAAACAATACACATTGAATTGCAGAAGTCCACCTGTTTATTTGGTTTACTGAGTATACAACATCCATCAGCGGTGATTCTTGGGAGATTCCTGGCCTGAACCATCTAAGATCTAGTTAGCAAGTCTGATTCTGTATCATAAAGAAATCTTCATATCAAATACACACAAGAGCATAACCACCTTAACCCTCACTGCAAATGCCACTCAGTACAGATGTGAGCCTGCAGTTAAGAGCTATCAAACCACTTCTCTTCCACAAATGCTGGCTCTGCCTTTCCAGTACCAGCAAAACCCAAAGTCTTTGTTGCTCTAATCCTATAATTGGACATTAGCTCCTTTCTCTAGGTGCAGCAGTGGTACAGCACTTCAGTGGTGACCCACAACACTCACAATCTGCAAAAGCTTCATACAGCTTCCCGTGAGAAAGGAGACCTACCAGATTTCTTTAAAATAGTACTCCAAATAAGTTTAATTGAAAAGGTGATGACACCTATTTAGATTTAGGCAAGCTTTTTCCTTTTTCTTAAGTAGATGAGAAAATGAAGCAAGAGAAAAAAAAAATAAATATATATAAAAATCACTCCAAACTAGAGCAGAAACTTAAACAAATGTGTAGGACCCAAAACAGCACAACAGACTTGTAATTAATGTTCTAGCATGTCACTACTTTTATTAAAATCACATACAGTATTTCAGTTCCTGTATAATACGTACTTAGGATTACAAAAAGTTGTCTAAATCTGTTTTCAGAATCAATTCTTTAAAAATGCTAAGATTTGTTCCCATTTTGGTCACCTGCTGATTGTTGACAGACTGTGCAGAGATACAGCTCCTGGTACCAGGCCAAATTTACATTTAATCTGGGGAAAACAAATTCAGCATGGCTTTTTATCTGTATATTGAAGAAAACAGGAGCCAAAGTTCCACTAATCCAAAAACATGCTGAACGTAATATGTTGGCATGTTATGAAAGTGGCACTGAGCAACAAGGACCACAGCTAAAATGGAAAAATTAGATTAAGTTCTTCGGCTGATCTGAGAAAGAACAAAGTAAATTTGTTATACTCCTTAGATTATTAAATTACATTATAGTTTTTAAAATAAAAGGCAACATGATACCTAGCCTGCAAAAACTTAAGAGTCCTGGTTTCCTACCTTTGCTCCTCTATGTGGTGACACTTCAATTGCCACTTTCTTTATATACACATGTGTGTCTAAATTACATTCATTCCAGTATAAAACACATCTGGTGCATTCAAATGCTGCAAATAAAGTGGAAATGTCTTTCTCTAAAGACCTTTTCATTATTTTAAAATGTCTCTATTTAAAGACAATTTTGATCTCCAGTTCTTTCGCATTGTAAGTTCTGCTGCCTAGTTCTAAATTACTTGGAAAAGCACCACCTCTGCTCCCTCCTACCCCATATAACCCATGACACCTTTCAAACAACGCAGCACAGCTAGAACTATATGTCAGCGAGTCTATGAGTACTGATCTCATTTTTTAAAAACAGTAAATGCAGTATTTTTCAGAGCATACTTATTTGTAGTTAATTCTGTGTTGACATTTTAAGTAACATAACTTGTGTTCATGCTGAATTAATTCATTTTACATGAACAGTACAGAATATTCCTGATATATAACCACCTGCTCACAGAAGAAGTAAATCTAATTTAAGAAACTAATAATTAACATTACAAACTCTATCTAGTGCAGTGGCACAACAGTATCATTTTCAAACTGCAACTGAGCATATTGCCGGCCAAAAAACATTCTCCTGAAATAAGCACTTTTTAAAAAATAACTCAGTGCACTACTACTGAGTATTTCATATGAGCCACTAAAGCAACAGACAATACCAAGGTGTGTGGGGAAAGGGAATCATACCAAACACACAAAGCTAAAGCTCTTCTCCAATCAAGGGCACAGGAAGATACCTGTCAAAAAAATACATGTCAAAAAGATACACGACAAAAAAATCTTTGAGATACCACATAATTTTATTTGAAAAATGATTTATTACACCTCAGTATCAGTCCCAGAAGAGTGCGAAGTTTCCTATACTTAAAACACAGCATTGTCCTACTCAAGCAATTTACAATTTATTTCCATAATCAGAAACCAACAGAATATACTTCAGTTTAGAGTTCCCACTGAAATGGATCAAGCTGATCCCTATTAGAGATGTCAGGTTCCATCCAACAGCTGTTATTTCAAATATGACTGAAATTCACAAATCTCCAGGAAAATACACATAAAGCAGAGGGAAGAACAACAGCAGTTTTTCAAGATGCATTACGAAAGCAGCATAAGACTCACATAAACCTTAAGGACCATGACAGCAGACACTGAAGACCACTTCTGATTTATGCAGGCCTTCAGTTTTCAGAAGTCTTCTGTTTTCCAGATTACATTTATTCTGGAAGCTACTTTTATTTGAAGGAAGGATGCTTCCAGAACATAGCAAATACAGCAGCAGAAAGAAAAGAACCCAGACCTTTAAAATTTAAGAACATGGATAAAGAGGGAGGAAAAAATAACAACAACAACAACAAAATCTACAGCCAAAAAATATCAACACCATTTGCCAACTAGTGTGTGAGAGGGTCACACTTTTGGGAAACCCTGCATATTGATCAGCTGCTTTCTCACGATGCCATAGATAGATGCAGGTGCTTGCAGCCAGAACTCGATTTTTTTTGCCTCTGACTTCAATCAAGAGGCCCCTTTCTAAATCTTTAGTTATCTGAACAACTCCAAACAGAAATTAATTGCCATTTTATCAAAGGTAATGAACTGCAACTTAAAATAAAACATACACACAGCACTAAGCTTGACTATCTGCAGCTTAGTTACCAGCAGATTGTTACTATATACAAGCCTCCACTACAAATCTAGCTTCAATTAATCCATTTTAAATGCATCGTCAGAACATTTCCATTATATTGCTGTGTGATTACAGGAAAAACCACACAACAACATAGAAGTAATGTAAGAGCTATTAACTACATTATCTGAGACACACAGCTCTGCTTCAAAAGCTAAAATCTCTCGTACACTGCACTCGTTTTTATCATGATCTTCCACCAGAACTTCGGCAAAAGATATGATGAAGAGGAGTAAAAGCCTCCAGTCTCACACCTACCCACTCTGTTCTCTCCTAATAACTTCCTTAGTGGAGCTAGAACAGGTCACATCAGGTATTGCAATCTGCTCACATGGAAACAGCTACCTGGACTCTTATCTCAATACTGCTGGATGCACAGTCACTGCAGAGCCCTTAGGAGAGATGTGGGTGACCACAGGTCAGGAGCAGAGAGCAGTCAATAAAGGAAAGAATCAGCAGAAACGCTCAAGACTTTGGGCTGGGAACTAAGCGAGCTGCAAGTTCTGCACAGCGCATCACAGGGGCACAGAGGGGCACAAGGGAGGCCTGGATGCACACTGGCACTGGCAGCCGCATCAAAAACATCATTAATCCTCCCAAGGAGAAATTACAAACAAAAGGTATTCAACTTTGCATCTGGTTTTAAGAAAAAAAAAAAAAAAGTAATAACGTTAGTTCTGAAGACCTAGTAGAAAGCCTAAAACTTTCAAAGGAAGATTCGGAGGAAGCCGTTTGAAAGACCCACCACATCAATGCATAAATAAAGCCACCACAGCCGCAGTACCTTAGACCTCATGTCACAGCCCTAAAACCACTCAGAAACACCATCTCACTGCTGGTTCATGCCCAATTTGGTAACACTCTACCGAAAGACCTAACAGCACTAGGAGCCCGATTCTATTTCCCTCCCATCTCAACTTGGTAAGGAACAGCCCAAGCCGCGACATCCGCGCTCTGCTGAGAGACCGCGCTGGAGCCAAGCCGGGCGCGTCACTGGCACCGGAGGGCACAGAAACGCAAACCCTGCAGGAAAGTTCATCCCTGCGAGGGGCAGCCCGGGCACGGCAGGCTCGGGCTGTCACTGCGGCCAGCGCCGCGGCGCGGGCGGCGGGGCACGGACAGGCCGGCGGCCGGAGAG
>WBMY01003777.1:740872-789267 GCA_013397315.1 Donacobius atricapilla
GTGTCATTTGAGCAACTAACCTTAATCTGGATTTTAATGATATGTAAGTACTTCTAAATTAGCAGACAGGTGAGAAAATCCAAAAAATCCTTTGAAAGTTTGTGTGAAACATTATTGTGTGGACATTTACTTACAGAGGAGCAGAGGTCCCGACCCTTTATAAAATAAAATATCTCTTTTCCCCTGTTTATTATGCTTCTGCAAAAGCAGAGATTTAAGGGGAAAATCATCGTGCACAAAAGCAACAGTGTCGGGTTGTGGTGGGGAGGTGAAAACTGCAGACCCCAGAAATAAATCTGAAGCTGCCTTATATGATGTTGTCTCTTGGTTATGCTGATTTTATGCTACTAACATCATTACCATTCTTTCTTTCTTTGCTGATACATACCTACATATTGTCTAAAACCAAAACATGATTTTAAATAGGTTACTATTTGAGACTATAATACAGCATTCTGCTCTCTTCCCATCCATATCCTCCCTTCCGGGTTACATTCACACAAGTTTTGTTGAGTTTCTTAGGCTTTGTTAATGCTTGACTTAAGAAAATTATCACCTTTGCTTTTACTTTCTCACCTGAGTTTCTGCAGTAGTAAATATTTGCGTTTTTTGTCTTTTTTGCCTTTTTTTAAATATCAGAAGAAAATAAAACTGAAAGGGCACTTTCTGTTTGTTACAAATATTGCCTTATTGAGACTTCTCATTGACTTTAGAAGTTTACTTCTGGAAGTTTAGAGTCCACTGCAATAGTCTATAAAATCCAAGTTTGAAAAGACAAGGTTTTTTTTCATGTAGATTAATTAAAAATATATATACTGTTAAAATACTGCCTCCATATAATGAATTAACAAAAAAAATGGACACCATATGTTAATTTTCTTCCACCAGTGCAGCTCATCATTACAATATTTGTCAGTGATTATTTTGTTAATCTTCAGTAGCTTTTGCCAAGTCTAAATTTGAGAATAAGGATAGCCTGATCATGTCACTTTGGATATGGTAATCATCCTATAATGAACTTGTTAAAATATTCAATAGATTAAAATTCCTCCTTTCCCTTAGGGATCGCAAATGATCTGGTTTTTTTATTTAGTCTTTTTTATAGCAGTCAAGCAGCCAAGAGCAGGAGCTCTGCAAATGCAGATAGAAGAAATATAACCTATTTTACTAGGGAGCACTCAAGTGAAACAATCATGTACTTTGGTTATTTTCACTATCTTTTTTGCCTTTTACCTTCAGTACTGCATACAAATATTTCATGTGCAGTCAGCTTACACATGTAGTCTGAGCTTCAGGCTTCTTCCAGGTCCAGTCAGGTGAGATTTACTGTAAATAGATGTTAGAGTTAAATCAAATTACTGTTTGCATGATCCTTTCAATGATACTTGCCATATGTACCTTGATCCTTTCCTCAGAAATATGATTAATTGTTAAATGATTTACTTCTCTCTGCAAATTGGTTACTCACTCTTTTCTGCATTTTCTGTTCTAGAAAAGAACTAAAGAAGATACTTGGAAAGCAGAAGAACTTAGGAAACACCTAAAGGTGAATTTATTTTATTTCTGCTAGTCTTGATGTTAAGCTGCCTTACTGCACTAGAATTTATCGGTGGTCTAAACATAAAGAGTTGACTCTTTGTTCTACAAGCCACTCTTCCTTGTGGGATCTGCAGTAGCTCTTTAACACTTCCTGGTGCCCCAGACACTTTCAGTCTGCATCATTGAATATAAATGATACAGGGCTTTAATGTGTAGCTGCTGAGTTCCTTGTCACCAGTGACTGTTCTGGAATCTCTCCAGTCCAAGGTTACCCAGAGGCTGGCCCCACTCAGCTCTTTCTAGCTACATGAGTCATATAAGAGTAGTCTACAAATTTCTATGTTAGGTAAATGGAAATAATTTATTGTTCCAGTAATCACACAGCAGTCGGTGGGGTCTGATTTGCTGGTCACCCAAATCCAAGTGACAGCTCTGCTTTACATACATTATTCACTTTCCTAAAATGTATATTATGTGTTGTATTTATCATCATTATCTATCATGTTTATCCTGTGTTTTTAAACTGGTTAATTACATTACCCCTGATCAAATAGGCATTCAGGCTGCAGTCAATTACATCACTGCTATGCATGTTAGGTTTGTGTTGTATTTTTTAAAAGCTGTTTTCCAATATGTGTTATTATTATTGCATTTATTAGGTTTTTTTTTCAATAAGCACAGACAGGCATAATGTTAGTATTTACAAAGTAAGCCTAGGACTATATCACCATTTTAATATGGTTTGGGAAATTAAATACACATTTAGTAGTCCAGCAATTTTTTTTTCACTTGAATGTACTCTTATCAAAATATATTGCTGAATCATAATGATAGATATTATTTTTTATTTATTTTATTTCAGGCATTATTACCAGATAGTCAAAATGAAGACCAAAAACACAGAGAGAAGAAGCTGCGGAGAGAGAGGACTGTTCATGACACGGACCCTGATAGGCATGAACGCAGAGACAGAGAGAAGAGCAAGGAAAGAACAAGAGAGAGAGAGAGGTTTAAATCCAGTGAAAGGGAAAGGGATAAAAGGAGAGAGAGAGAAAGAGAAAAAGAACACCAGAGAGAAGACCGTGAGAGACACAAAGATAAGGTGCAAGAGTCATGTGTGGAGGAGAGACACAGTGTACTAAAACACAAGGACAGGGAGACTGATAGAGAACGAGACAAAAAGCACAAGACATATGAGATAAAGGAGATAGATCCACAAAATTATCTGAAATCATTTGAAGGAAGAGATACAGAACATCACAGAAGAAGAGAAATCAGGCATCGTTTGGGTGAGTAACTTTGGGTTGCTGTTGTACTTGCAAATATTTGATATTTAGGAATGCTGAAACTATACCCCACCTGTGCAGAGAGGATAAAACAGGCAGGTGTGAGTACCTACTGGCACGTGTATCTTATGGACTGTTTTCATAACCTAGTTTTATTCTCATGCTTAAAAAAAAATTGATGCTTGTTTCGCTTCCTGTGAAGAGGAGATGGATGTCACTGGTTTTGTTGGTCAGTGCCTAGACACTCTCTACTGAGTGATCCTTTCACTTGCAGCGTGATTGCTGAATTCGGTAGCACGTGTCGTTACTCTTATCATTACACAAGACTGGAGGGATTCAGTAGGAGAGAAGAAGAGAGAACCAGCTTTAGAGAGAGAATTTCAACAGAATTCTTTTCTAGGAAGCTCTTATGTTAGAGAAAACATGTTGCTAAAATGCTATTTTCTACATGCTAGAGCTAATTATGTACAGAGTTTGAGTTTTATAAAATCTATTCCCTAATTTATACATCTGTTTTCTAGAGGAGGAGAAAGCAAGAACTGAAGAGCGAGAAAGAGGACATAAAGCACAGAAGGTAAAGGAAGTTAGTGAAGTGTTTCCATAACAGAATAAGATAAAATTGTAGAGTAATGAAGATACTGGATCAGACTGTAACTCTCAAGAAATCCAAGAGATGTGTAAATAGTAAGGTGATGACAAGTGTACAAAACACAAACAAAATATATCTCAGCTACCTGATTCAAAGGACATATTTTGTTGTTTTGTTTTAAGTAAACATGAAATAAAATTTTCATAGCAAACAATGCTTCATTTTTGTACAGCTACATCAAAAGTGTCCATCTGCTATTTATGCCTTTATTACAAGGGTAATTGATGAGCGTACATCCTACTTCAGACCACCCAGTAGACAACAATTAATTTTTTGTATGAAGAACATATAATTCAAAGAATTTTTGTGGCAAAGTGTGCAGTGTCCTAGAAGAAACACCAGAATCTCAAATGCAGTCATAATTTGAAACTTGTTGTCAAAGGAAATTTACAAATGGCTGGAGGATCCATGTGACAGAAAGATTAAATACTTACAATTCAATAATTTTAATGGTCAAATATGGATAGATTTGTGAAGATAGAACAGCCTTGGAGAACTTTTTAACTGATTAATATTGTTTTCCTCTTCGCAGGATAGTGATTCAAGAAAGAAAATTGAGAAACTTTTAGCCTACAAAGTTGAAGAAGGTGAACATGTACACAAGTTAGAGAAATATCAAGAGTTGGATAAAGAGAGAGAAAGAAAACACAGAGAAAAAAAAGAACATTCTGCTGGGACAGAAAAAGAGAGGCTTTCTAAAAAGAAAAGTCATAAACATCATGGAAAGGAAGAGGAAGAAAAACATAAATCAAGGAGATCTAAGGAAAAATCTTCCCATGGAGACAGAGAAGGGCCAGCAGCAGAAGCTAATGAGAGAGAAAAAAGTAGAGAAAATGAAAGAAAGAAAAAAGATCTAAGGGTAGGTTTTGTTAAAACATTACCTTACCACTTACTTTAATTATTAGCATATTGTCAATAGGAGAATGATAAAAATGCTGGGATTTTAAGTCAACATTTTCTGAAATTTGAGGCTAAAGTGGTAGATAAAAACATTACATCTGCATTTAAGTATGCTAATTCATAGTTGATTCCTGCCATAAAATTTAAACAAAAAAATTGTCTATATGTTAGAAATGTCTTCATAAAATTTTTTTTTGCTATGACTTCTGAAATTTTTGCAAATGCTTCCAAATGTAGATGTCATAAGACTTGAGGTCCATTAAAATTTTTGGCTGCATTTATAGCAAAAAGTCTGATTTTAGTAGAAGCTACTTTTATGTTGTCTATGACGGGAGCACAGGCATGTGAATATTTACCCTTTATATTTGTGGGGTTTGCATGTACTTCTGAAGCCATAGAATACCTTTTATGTTTCTAATATGGAGCATGATCTTATATCCTAGAGATTTGATCAATAATTTGTCTCTTTTTTTACTGGTTTTTATAAGTATTTATTCAAAACTGAGTGAAGGAATTTCTAGTAATTTGTAACTCTTAAATAAATTTTATAAGACATACAACAGTTGAGGTGGTCTAGGGTAGTTTCTTCTGCTGCCTAAAGAGTGGAGATGTACAAGCTTCTGAAATAAAAGATCAGAATTTAATTTTCTAGTGACAGTATGAGTAACTTTCAGTGTAGGGGCCCTCCATGCGGGAATCCTGTGACTGACTGACTGCAGCAGACAACCAAAGTCTGTCAGGGCCTTGCTCAATGTTTGACTTCCTGGGAGATTTACTCAGGTATCTGTTAGAGAACACACACGCTGTTGCCTCTGTCCCAGAGTTACATTTTGTTTTGTGTTTCTGGATAGAGACAAAGACCTTCATCTTAAACAACATATTGAATACATTTTCAAACTTAAGCAAACCTTCATAATACAGAATTTAAGATTCAAGTCCCTCTACTGGGGATTAAAAGTGCCTAAGACTGTTCTCTGTCTCTCTGTCCAGGTTGTGTGAATTGTAGTACGTACTGTTGAAATCTCATTTTTTGGAACAGGCTGGCCTCAGCCTTCTAAGGTCAGCCCTTAGCCCCTGCCAGTTTTTCAGAGCATCTCATAAGCAATGACTGAAATAAAAATAGTCTGTAATTGAAACAATTCATTAGCAACCTTTTTTATTGTTTGATGAGGTTACTACTAGTACAGGTTCCTGTACATTTTCCTTCCCAGCATTTCTGACTCATGAATATTGTGACTTCTTTCACAGAACAGTGAATACAAAAAGGAGGAGAGGATTCAAGAAGAAATGAGCCATCAGCTTGTAAGGTAAATTCAGAGATTTAAAATAATTATATACTAGATGGTGTCTACTGGGATTCAGTCACCACCAAACCAATAATCATAAATTCTTAATCTCACATATCTGGGGACAATACGATTTTTTTTCATTGGCCCAACAGTACAGCAATTACAAAAGAAACCTGTGTGTTGCCTCTAAGATGATTCAGATAAAAATGTATGCATTTATATTCCTTAATTATTTTTCTTCAACAGGGTAGCAAGAGATATTTTTCAGTTCTTGTAAACTACACATATATTAATCTGGGGACTTAGTTTCAGAGACAGTAATGCTGTATTTTACCACCTGGAAATTCACTATGTAGTCATGTGGACACATGTGAGGTAAATGATGAACAACATAGGACTCTATTATGTTGTTTAGTTTAATTTGAGTATCAATACTCAGTTCCTATCCTAGATGGTATCTAAAACAATATATTTATATATATATATATAGCAAGTTTGCAGTTGAATATGAAAGGAGAAATTCCAGATACCATCAGTAGGATCAGTTAAATTTCAGGATTATATTTCTAAGTTTTATTACTAGCAAATACAAATCTTAGAGACGTTTCCTGTATATTCCAGTACTCTGAATTCTTTAATCCTTGAGCCTTGTGAAATTCTGACATAACTTTCTGAAGTCTAATTCTCTGGGTGCATTGTTGGTTGCAATTCTCACTCCTAAAGCCCAGTTTAGCGTCCTGGCTCAGTACAAGTCTGGGTTGTTTGCTTCTGGAGACACTGGCAGTGAAGTCACTGCCAGCGTTGGCTGAGTATTACTAATGCCGAGCATGGGACAGACCACGGGCTGAAGTGAATTTGTGGAAGTGTATTGCTGTTGAAATATTTCAGGATACACGTTAGGATGCTACCTGGCAGCAGCACTCAGCTGTGTCAGCAGTGCGGAGTATTCAGGCAGTGTTTTGAAGCTGTTGCTGCTGGGATTGTGGCTGAGTCATTGTTTGTGCATAGCTGGGAGAGAAGAGTTCAGCCATTCCTGAATGGCAGGGAAGGCAGTATGGTTTAGTGAGATGTCCTGAAACTGTGGTTCAGCTTCAAGCACTGTAATGTTGAATCACTCCAGTTTTTAATGACAGGATCCAGCCAAATTTTAATTTTTATTGTTTCCTTTTCCTATTTGTCAATCCCAACAGCAGCATGTACAGATATTCACATAAGAAGTAAAAATGTTCTCTTCTTGAAGTCTGATACTCTCTACCTACTCTCTACTTATAAAATAATCAAATAGATTATTGATGAGCAAAGCTTGTTGTTGATTTGCTCCTGATCTCTGACCCTGATTGTATTGTCCTCATAAATTAAGACCTCTGAATGAAAAAAACAGATTTGAAATCAGTCTTTGATTTACAGCTTTTGACCATACTGCACCAACCTGATCTTGATCTCTGGTATGCTGCAGATATTGATACAAGTAATAAATCTGTGGGGTTATGATTTTTTTTTTCTCACTACTTTTTCTTGCTTTTTGATGCAATTATAAGTGTTAAATTTGGACAAAGATTCTGAATTCTTTGCTTGGTAATCACCAAGTGATTACTTGGTTGTTTCATTATCCTTTTGTATCATAGAGATCTATAAAAATACTTGTAGAAATATTTCAGGAATTTTCCAACTGTTTTTTCCTTTTCAGGAAAAAAGCCTTTGGGTTTTTTTACTAAAACAAACAAAATCCCTGGAAAACAAAACTGAAACAGAACTGCTTTCTTATGAGTTAACCAATAAAGTTGTTGTTCTCTTTTTGAATAGGACTATAAAAGATAAAGGAAAACTCATTGAAAAAGAGGACATGGACACAAGACAAGAGGTAAAACTAAGGAAGAGGAAATTATTTTTATATTTTGATTTTTTTTATTTTAATATTTTTAAATGGACAGGTGCAGACAGAACCAAATTTTCAGCAAGTCTGAAGCTGTATAGACTTGAGTTTATTTGGAACAGTCTGGGCAGATACAGCCTAGCTCTACCATAAAAATCTTTAAAAGTTTTGTGACATTTTCAACGGATTGATTCAGCTTATGCTTAAGTGTGAATTTCTGTGGCGTGGACTTAAATTTCATTTGTAGTTTGTGGAGAGAAATAGGCAATTCAGTCTTTATATTTGGTCTCCTTTTCCATTATCTTGTCTGTCTTCATTGGCGATAGGAGGCAACCCAGGAGGGTGAAATTCCTACTCAAGACCTGACTAAACAGGGAGACTTAAATTCCAGGGGTTTGCATTCTTTGCCGTTGATTTTTTTGTGTGTATTTTTTGCTCCAAATGCCACAACCTTCCAGGTATTCCAGCATGACTTTCTAATCCTGCTTTTTATTGACTATATATAGATTTTCTCTATAAATTCTTTATAAAGTAGGAACCCAGACAACTACTGACAGGTGGAGGATTTTAGTGTGTATAAACCATATGTGTACCAGATGCATCTGTGTTATTAATGAAGGTGACAGCTCTGTAGGCATTTTCTGAGATGATCATAGGTTATGAAAACTACAAAGTAGCCTAATAGCTAATAAAGACTCACCTTTGTTGAATGTGTTACTAAAGGTGACTATCTAAATGGAATAAGGATTTTTCTTAAAATTGTGTGAATTAAACTTTACGAGTTAGTTACTGCTGAGTACTTGAAACCTTGCAGGAAAAAGAAATCAGAGAAATTTCTCACCACCTAAGTTATACTGGGGGATTCAGTCTGTTAATAAAACACTGCAAATGTTGAAACCAGGAAAGTTGCCATAAATAAATGGCATTATTTAAATCAATTTAATAATCTAGAGAAAGGAAATGTATTTGAAGTTATTGCAAGGATACCACAAATCTTATTCCATGGAAATAAAGTAGAGGATTCAATATTAGCAAAATTATTTAAGCATAAAAATTATCTTATTCTCTTGTTATATCCATGTCTGTGCTTTCCTGGTTTCAATATTTTTACTATTTTGTTAACAGATTGAGTCCCCCAGTATAACTTAGGTGTAGGGATAATTCTGTCTAGTCCTCAAAAGAGTTGGGCAATCTTACTTTCTTGTTAGCACCATCAATGCCATTGTAGGCAATGCAGCAGTTTTTATGTTTTTCCAATAAAAACACTGGTAGAAAAACAGTTGGTCTTGTTAAGATAAGGTTGAGTTCTGTTTTTCTTCCTGTACTATTAATTTAATTCAGTAATTATCACTTGATAATATGATTTTATTTTTCTGTACAAAATATATGCTATATGTTTGCTTGAAAATGTAGAAATACCTGAGAACACCAACTATTAATCTACTGTATGCTAAGATTTGGCAGATAAGAGATTTTTTTTTGCAAGATTATTTAATGGTTTCATTTATTTTTCTCATTTAGGAAATGAAAGATACACACATTTCTAATCCAGACAAAGGACTTGAGGATTTTTCATCAAATTATGAAGATGACTTTGAAGTAAGTAAAAGTATACAGTTGTCTGTCTGAAGTAATTCTTCAGTATCAAAATAGAGAATAACTTTGTTCACAGAAATAAACAGGATGTTACATGGTTCTTAATTAGTTTTTTGGTTACAGTGACCTTAATTTGGCTAACAGTAGATAGAGAGTAATTAAAATGTTAAGTAGAAACTCTCTGCTATATATTTAGTTAGTTTTCATCAGAGGTGGGGAACCAACTTTAGTTTTTTTAGTTGAAGTGTTCACAAAATGTTTTCTCTGCCTTTGTGGATTTCAATTATTTAAATGACTTTCTGCGAAGAATGCTGAATTGTTTAAATAATCAGTGCTAATAATTTCAGGTAAAACATTAAAAAAGCCTGTTTCTTTATCACTGAAAAAATGTCATGGGAAAAAGGTATTGACACACAGCATTCACTTCACTGATTTGTTTAATTGAATTCCATATTTTTAGCTCTCTTGTGTCTACTTTAAAGTTATTAAGATACAAGAGTGTGTGGGATGTGCTTTCATTGTGAGCTGAACTAGAATCTTTGTTCAGTGAGAGTAGAATTCATCTCCACTCATGTCAGGAGTGAGGATTTCTGCTGAACTGGTCACTGCCGTAGCTCCTTACTATTCAGTGAAGAGAAATAAGCACATTTAAGACTTGTTCATATCATATGTGTTAGGTGATTATTTTAGCATATCATGAATTGTCTTAGTTAAGGGAAGTTATGAAAGGATGACCCTTAGGCATAGACAGGGAGTGTGGCAGTTTAGTAAATGTGAGCCTGCCATTAAAGGACAGCTTGAATTAAACCTGTCAAATAAACAACCTTATACATCCCTGAAGCATTTATGCCACTGAACACTGTTACTTTATTTCTTTAAAGAATACATAATTCACCTAAACATATAGTATTTGCTTTAGAATATTAAATAAAAAGACTGTTTTGGGCACTGTAGAACAACACTGAGATTATCTTCTCTTGATTAAAATTACTGCACAATCAAGAGATGCCATTTTCTTTCCATCAGTTATTTTAGAGTGCCTTTCAATCAGAGGATTTATAGCCATCTGTATGAGGTTTTTATTTTGACACTATTTTATAATTTCTGTAAAAGATCTTGAAAAATGCATCTATAGTTTGTGTTTGCCAAGTATTGGATGTTCTATTACTTTCAAAGGACTATGAAGATGATTTTGAAGATGATGAAGATGAAAATGGTGAGGTAGGAGATGCAGAAGAAAACCTAAGAGAGGTTCCATTTTCCAGAACATCAGAAATTGAAGAAATTCAAAGAGCAATTACTGCAGAGAATGATAGAATTTTTTCTCCATTGCCAAAGAAACTGGAAAATGAAAAGAAGGAACCAGTCATGGGTATGTGACTAGATAGCAACCTTTTTTTTATTAAATGTATGAGTAACACATACAACTTACAAGTCAGCTGGCCACTTTTTCTAAAAGTCTGCCTAAAGACCAAAATCTGGTCCTCTGGATGAATCATGTAGATTTGTGGTAAGCACTGTAACGTCCACATTACTAAATGATTCATAGACATTACTAATCATTTAAATTGTGAAATATAAAAACTACAGACTGACATTTAATACATCTTATTTTTGGTAAGAGGAGCATATGAGAGTCCGGATTTTGAAAACGAGGAGTGCTGGAACAGTCTGGGGCTTCTGCTGGCATTAAATTCACCTTTTTCTTTTAAGCAAAGTTGAAGCAACTGTTTTGGAGGGAAGGCAAGAAAAATATCAATACTGCTCAAATATATAATACTTCATCACTTTTAAATGCAAGCTCTTTCTGAAATGTCCGGCATTCGGTTGATCTGACACCTGTGAGTGCCAGAGCTGCTTATTTCAGTACAGTTGTGGTTCTCCTTTGCAGTCTGCACTGAAGTGAACAACCACAGAGGCTCATTGTGCAAAACAATATTTAATAGCTTTTTAGTCTGGTTCAAAGTTAGTAGTAGTGGAAGAATAGCATATGGAGTTTCTGTAAGTCTTTACAGTATCCCTCAAAGGTCTTTTCCAGCCTAGAAGAGTCTCTGATTCTGTGAATAGATTTTCAGTTAATGGACATTGCAGCCAGAACCAGCATACTGTGATCTGAATTTCTTCTTGCAGAAGATTTATGCAATTATTATTTTTCTAATGAACCATACAGAATAGATAAAGATTTTTAAATTTCAGAATTGTAGCATTTGGTGGTTTATTCTTAATTACACAACACATTCTTTTTTGATGAACTTTGATTTCATTTGCTTAAAATGGTGGTTAGTCAGTCTGGCAATTATTTTTATAAGTTTAAAAGCACTTTACAAATATTGCCTAAAAAGGCAGTCATCCTTTGAGGAGGTGAAGCACCATTAGTCATGACTGAAAGTTGAATCTTAAGTTCAATTAGCTACAACCCAGCCAGGAAAGGGAGTAAGGTAGACGTGACATCTGTGGTTGTTGTTGGTCTGTTAACTGTGGCTTTCCAAAGAACAGTTTTCAATGTTTTCCTTATTCATCTAAGCACGAGTTAAGCCTGTGTTGATGAGGCTCTCCTCTGCCTGAGTTACTCAGAGGTGTAGTGTGCACATGGTGAAGTCTGTGTGGCTTTAATGCAATTTTTAGAAGTGATCACGGAATGTTTCACTGTACACAGAGGAACAAGGCACCTGCTAATGGCAAAGGATAGAAAGGGACACCTTCTGCATCAGTCTTCTAAAGTAGGAATTGCAATGGTCAGTCGTTTTGAATGGACTGATAAAGAACATTGTAAGGGCCATATGCTGGCCCATTACTGGTGTTAAACTCATTGTACTGAAAATGGTGTAGAGCACTTCGTGGAACATGTGAACCAGGAACTTTTACTAGCTGTGTTGTAACAAATCTGCTGCTTTTTAGACTTACTGCTTAACATTTTCATGCACTTTTAAGTGTGAACAGTAACACTGTGTTTTACAATATCACAGAAAGGCAAGATTCTTCTGTCAGAAGCTCTTTTTGTGGAATATTCATGGATTTCCAAATGGCAAACCAAAGACAAAGCAGCCGAAGTATGGCCAGTAAGCAGAAGTAAGTGTATTTTAAATAATCCACACAAAATGGCAACTCACTGTGTGAGATGCAGTTTTTTCATTATGAAATATGTGAACTTTATAAACTCGAGGCTTATGGAATTAAGTATTTTATTAACTAGCAGTAATTATTTATTAAGTGTATATAATTTACAGGTATTGCTGCATGTCATTTTATAAGCGAAATGTATCTATATATCAGTTTATGTGCATCATTTAATTACAGAACGTGTTGCCAGGATTGTAATTTCTTTGTGTAATACTTCAGTCATTTAATTCAATATTGACTTGAAGTACTAAAGAGCAAGTCTTTGAACTACCATCAGGTCTCTGCAGAACTGTAACTTCTTGAAATAATCAAGAATATATGGTGCATATAGTTGCCAAAATAGCACATTCCCTTTCAGGGATAACATCGATTGCTGTAAAAACATATTATTACTGATCTAAAATTGGTCTAGATTTGAGATACCTAAGACATCTCTGTATTTTGAAGAAACAAACTGATGCCTGCTTTTTTGTGGAACTTGCCAGGAGCTCCAGATTTTTCTGAAGCACTGTATATATCTCTGATTTCTGGTTACAATGTTTGGATGCATAAGGCAAGATTATTAAATGCTATTGTTAGTACCAGATTCCACTATTCCGTGGCTGCACATCAGTGGCTAATTTTTACATGAGGGAGATTTTATTGTCTAAGTTATTTAATTCACTTTGCCTAAAATTATATGCTCAAATTTTACACAGGTCCATTGTCTAGGCTTCCTCTCTAGACTGTAGAGACCGATTAAGAAACTCACAAAGGCATCTCTGGAGAACTGCCTTCTGGAATGTTTGTCAGCCTCTGCAGATTATGTGCCATGACTGATTATGACTATGTTCATAAATCCTTGTGCATGCTAAGAGCATACACAACCTGTGAAGATAATGAGCATTTTCATGGGAAGAGGAAGGGGTTGTGGAATTTAATGCTGTGATAATACATTGCTACCCATAAATAGACTGAAAACATCCCATAAATACATTGTGGCACTTGGGAGTTGTAAATTATAAATACTTACTGGTTCATTTTAAGGATTTGTCTGCATGTATCATTAAGATTTGTAACTAGTAAGCAACTTTCATGTGTTTGAGTTAGATCTCAGCAATCTATGTCATGTTTGTGAGGGGATGATACATTAGGAAGCACAAGTTAAAGTAAAATGGGGGTAAGAATATGCAGTAGATGTCATCAAGTAGCAAATAAGAGATGTGAAAATTGTCCTTACGCATAAAGAAAAATTCACTTTAAAATACTGATGAAATTCTAGCTCTTGTTACTCTGAGTCTTTTCCTTTTTGAAAAGGAAGTCTTTTCCTTTTTGCCTCAGCAAGAAGCTGGAACTAGAACATGCATCTGCAAGAGTGTTTAGACATGGAATTGCTATAGATACATAATTGTATCTGGTTTGTATTTATGTATCACTGTTAAGTACATTTAAAAAAACCTGCAAGTGCAAGAGAAAGAAAGAGAGACTTAAAAAATTGTCTAATTGTCAAAGACTGTACTACATCAAGAGCCTGGAACTGACTTGTAAGCAGACATCTTTGTGTAATTCAAGCAGTTCACTCTTAAAATGAAATATCTTCACAGCTTTATGGTATTAATTAACAGATGGATAGTTGTGTGAATTGTGACAAAGACTGTCAGTCTTTTCCTGCATATGCGTAACAAAGCTAGGACATCATAGAAGATCTTTATAATGTCGACATATGAGTGATGTGAGTTAATAAAATGAGGAGTAATTTAAGAGAATTAGCCACTGTCTGAACTGTAGAAGGAAGAGACATTCATCTGTTACCTCTCAGAACAGCTTTGGAATACTTAGGCAAGAGGATCTGCTGAGCTTTTGATAGTTTAGCTTTCGTAATAAACCATATAAAGTTTATCATTTACAATTAGTATTGCATTTTCAAAGATGATCATTATGTCAATGTAACATTAAATGAAAAGTTTCAACAATAATCTATGTATTTCTATTGATACATTTTTATCTGCTAATTAATTTTGGTACAACTTCAATTCCCATTAGATTCAAGGATTGTTAGATAACAAATCAGGTTGTCTTTCTTTATGAATACCAAATATTTGATCTTAACCATTTTTGTGTTTTTCTCTTGTAATTCATCCTGCAGAAAACGGAGTTCAGAACTTCTCCCGCTAATTGACCTGGATTTCTCAGTTAGTTTTTCATTACTGGATTTGCCCCCTGTCAATGAGTACGACATGTATATCAGGAATTTTGGTAAAATGAACACTAAACAGGTGCGTAACAAATATGTTGTAATATTTAAATCCTCAAAGGGCTACTTTTCCTTCTGGAAAAGAATTTTCCTTAAAAAATAAAGTTGCTAAAGCTACCAGGACATAAAGTAATAAATTAATTGTATTCCTCTATAAGCCTCAATTAATATAAAGCAATGATCTTGAAACTTTTGGCCAGACAGGCCTTTCTGTATTAGAAGAGGACTCTCTAATTTTCCTTCCCCATTTTCCAAAGGGCTTTTTGCCTGTCTGTGGCTCAGTGTCCCCAGATATGCTGTGTTTGGTGTTTACACAGCATGGAAGGCATTCTGTATTTTTGCAATATTACTTATTTAGTGCTCTGGTGTGAAATGTGGTAAAATGTGCATGCATGAAATACTGACTGTGTGTCAGTATGCTCAGATCTGAATTCACAAACAGAAGAGCTTGAGCTTTAAATTCCAGTTTTAAAATTACTAAGTTCTATTCAGTTATGTGCTGTCATTCTTAGCTGTGTCATCCCATATATTGATAATTTTATCTTTCTACTTTAGGCATATGTTCAATGTAACGAGGACAATCTTGATAGAGACATTCAGACTGAGGAAGTTGAGACACTGGAGAAATGGACGCAGCATCCTGGAGAAAGTGCACTTGTATCTGGAGGTGAAGAATATTTTAATATTATACTCATCCATGAGTTCATGTCATGTAAACTTTCTCTTTGGTATCCATTACTTGTGAGAATCTAGAGAGTGGCAGGCTGCATTGATAGCAAGCTGACATAGGCACTCTTAATCCTCATGTGGAAGGTACAAAAAATAAGTGGCAGAAATAGTTTTTCCTTCTGGCTTGATGTTTCTATTGGCAGCAAAAATGAGTCTCCAACAGATCTTGTTCTTCAACGCTGTTATTTCTGCTGAAGATAAGTTGATTCCTGCCACTCTCCTCTTGCTTAAAAATTAAATTATCCTTACACTTTTCTTAACTGATTCCCTTTTGAAGCCTCAAGCTTGGTTTTTGTTTTTCTGTTTTTCATAGGTCCCATGAACAGTCAGGATACATCAGTGAATGGAGCTCCAGCACCTAAAATTGATTCACAAAGATTAGCAAATTTTCTCCGGTCTGCTTGCCAGGTACACTTATATCCTTACTATCCCTTATGAGCTGTGTGCATAAGTACACACTGTGATAGATCACTTACAGTTCTTGTTCTGGCTAGTTTAAATAAATTACTTCAATAATACTTGTTATCAAAGAGAAAATCTCTCTGCAAAGGAATGGAATCAGAGCTGTGTGACTTTTATATCTGTAAAGATGTATTTGCAAAGTTACAAAATAAACAAGACAGTTGATTAAGTTTTATGCAATTAATCCACATAACTTTAGAAAGCTACAAATAGCAAAGCTGGAAGATAAGATGACCCTTTTGTTTCTATAAATGTAATTATGTTTGGAAGGTGATTGCTGTTTTGCTAGAGGAAGATCAAGTTGCAACACAACCCAGGAAACTAAGATCTCGACAAACCAGTCTGTCTATTAGTGATAGCTGTTTCCAGTTAAATACTAACCAGCCATTCCTCCATGGTAAGGGAACTTTATTCTACACCTTTTAGTGTACAGTGATCTCTTCTTTCTTATGCGAAGTGCCGTGTTCTTTGTCATTACTATGCAAACAGCACATATCAGGATATACAGATGATGTAAACCCTGCTTTCCTTTTAATTGCACTAATCTTGTTGGAACTTTTGTGCAGATTGGTTTCACAGAGCATCTTACAAGAAATATATTCCATCTATTCCTACCGGAAATAAAGCCAACAATTAACATGACGTGTGTAATTTCTTGTCCCTGTTGTTGAGGGGCCATCCCAAGGGGTGTAACTTGTTTGGGCTCTTTATGCTGACAGCAGGGCCAAAGTTACAAATAAAGGCAGGTTATTCAACAGGGCCACTGTAGCCTGATATATCTGAAAGGCAATTATATCTTCTCCATATAAACAGTAGCTGTTCAGATGATAAGTGAAAAATAGAGCATCTGTAATTATGTTAGGAAGGCCCATTATAACACAGAAACCTGCATCATCTAACATGAACACGAGATGAAGCCAAAAAAACCTGGCCTGTGCTGTTTCCTGTTTGAGACTCAGTTTACTATTTTCAGTATATAAACTGACATCAGATCAGATTGGCTTGCTTATGCCCAGAATAATTATTCTATTAATTTCCTGACTCTCTTCCTTTTTGCTTTCTACTTCTAGTATGTTGAATTCCTTTTCTAGTCCCTCCTTTTTTATTGTGTGGCTTCCAAAGCAACACAGTGTTAATAGAAATAGTCTTCATAATTGCATCTTTGTTTGTTTGTTGCTATAGCAGCTGAATATGCTTTTTCATCTGCAGTGAATTTGCTTTTTCATTTATTGCTTTTCTTTCTTGGCTTTTTTTTTCATGGTTTAGGCCGAAAAATACCCTGCTTGTATGTCTCTCAAGTTCAGAGGCAGACATTACTTTCTGTTCATGGGTTACCTGAAAAGGCAGGTGTTGGTTTGCTGAGCAGAAAGAGCCTTATATGTGTTTGGAACATTTGGCAGCCCTCTAGTCCTCAGAAAGTTTTAATATGTGATTCAGAGGTATGTTTTAATAACATTATATATTTTTCCATCAATTAGAGGACTTAATTTAAAGATTTTATTTTTACTTGGGGTCTTTTGTTGTCTTGCTGCGAGATATGCCATCTTCTATCTTCTGAGAAACATATTTGAGCTTAGTGAACAAAGACTGTTCTCATTCTATTCTGTGCTCCAGAACCAGACTGTAGTGATGGTCATGGTGTTTGGCTGGTTGTTTTGATTGTTTAATTTTGACTCTATTTCATGGTTGAAGAGTGAATGGAAGTAAAACATGTTCAGATGTTGTTAGGACTTCTCTCTACTCATCATTCCCATACAGCTGAGTCACCTCTTTGAGCTTTGTGACAGTAGATGCAGATTACACAACAGTTGTTTTGAAAAGGGAAGGCATACTGAAGGTTTTGTATCCTATTTCCCTTTTAAAATAGATTTCCTTTCTGCCATCAACACACGTAATCTGTATTTTCTGGGTTTCATGCTCACAAACATATTTCAGGTTCATCAAAGCATTGATCTTTATCATAATATCAACCCTGCCTATTTTTACTCTTTTACAGGTGATTTGTTGCTGCTTTAGTCCCAGTAAAGCAACGTTGGTTTTTGCTGGAACAGTAGATGGTTCATTGTTGGTGTGGGATCTTCGAGAGGACTCAAGAATGCACCCTTGTATGATGATCACTGAAACTGAGTGGACATTCAGAGTTCCCACATTTTCCACGGGTGAGCATCTGTGCATCCTGGTCAGTCACTTTGTGCACAGTGAAATTGTCACCTGAGTCTTGATGTTTCTGTAATGTTTGTGCAAGATATCCTAGAATGAAGAACAACAGATAGCAATAGTTTTGTGAATAATTTTATTAGGAGTGTAGGTTTAGGTTAGTTACTAGGAAGACATTTTTTCCTGTGGGAGTGGTGAGCCACTGGCACAGGCTGCCCGCAGAAGTTGTAGGTGCCCCATCCCTGGAAGAGTTCTAGGCCAGGCTGGATGGCTCTGGTCCAGCAGAAGGTTCCAACCCCCACGGCTGGGAGCTGGAACAAGATGATTTTTAATATCCCGTCCAGTCCAAACCATGCTGTGATTTTCTGATTTAACTTTGGCTGTGGTACTATTATTTTTCTAAAACACCCCGCTACACACACATTCACAAAATCCTCTTTTCTTCACAAGTGTTTCCAATTGCAGCAGCCATGTAAAAGTAAACAGTAGTTGGTTGTAGATAGACTTGCAATTTTTTTAGGAGATCAAAGATGCTTGGTCTTGTGCTGCACACTGGTAGCCAAATGGATGTGTACAATTTCATGTGGTTGTTTATGTAAGCAGGCAGGTTTAATGCTGGTTACTTAGAAAGCTTTAATGCCTTCAGTCTTAAATGAGATTAAGTTCAGTGCACAGGGCAAGTCCAGAAATCATGAGTATCTGACAAAGAACACACATTGAAATTAAACACACATTTGCCTTAAAGTGTTATTAAAGGGTAAATATATATTTTCTTGTGGTGAATACTTTGTTTTGGATTTTTCAGGATACTTTTTACTAAGCATAATTTTTCTTCAATTTTGTCTTCTTTTATAGTAAACAGTGATTTATTTCTACCCCTGTTGTTTATGGAGCTTGAAATAATTCTTTCCAAGCTAACCCTGAAATGGCAGATTTTAATGAAATGTCTGGTACAGTGGCATAAATGGTGCATCAGTCATTTGGAAAATGAGAAGTGAATAGAAATATTGAAACATTGATTTATCTAGTAGTATTTTGTTAATTTAGCAAACAGTTTGCAGTATTGTATTTGAGACTTGTGCAAAGTTCATTATTTGCCATTCTTTCTTTGTAATCATCATTCTCCCATAAGCCAAAAAGTGATTAAGATTTTGTTGTTGTTTTTCTTAGTGGAAAATACTCTGTTTAACTTTCATGATCCTTATTTACAGATGGTATTCTGAACTCAGTGAATCACACCTCTCCTATACTGGCAGTGGAACCTGTTTCAACTTCTCTCAACAGTGACCACAGTTACGAGCTCTCAAGCCTGTCTTATCTGGAGGGTATGTAAACTTCTCTTCCAAGCATCAATAAATCTGAGTCTTTCTTTAGGTATCTAGTGAAACAAATATATCATAGCCAAAATCCAGTTTATAACCCCAGTCTGCCTCTTTAGGTTTCGTAGTATCAATTGCATGCAACATTCCTGTTTGTTTGCTGCTCTCATTTTTATGTAATGTTCATTCAGTGCAGCATCACATCAGATGTGGTTGTGTGCTTGTTATAATGTCTGTTTTCTAGACCATATTTCCATGATAAAACAAGTTATCACTCAAAAACTGCTTTTGGGAGAGTCTTAGTGCTTCTCTAAAGTCCAAAAAAAAAAAAAAATCCCCGAGTCAATGGAGCAACTTGCTTATATCTGAAAGCACTTAAAATGTGTGGCTGTAATTGGTGGTTTTTCCTGTGCCTTTTGCCTGTTCTTTTTATGACCAACCTTTGCAAAGCAACTCTAATCCTCAATCCTCAAATTCTCAGACAGTGTGCTAGGGAAGATATTATCACTTCCATTGCAGATCTGTACTTTGAAATCCACAGTGGTTTGAAGAAATGTGCTGTGTATTGCAGGTTTTGCAAGATTCCATCTGTTTCACTTTATGTTCCCTTCCAAAGTCCACACAGAATGCAGACATTTTAAAAAAGATGCAGACCGAGATCATCTGCCTTTCTGGTAGGACAAGCTGCACATACTGGAACAGACAGAGATATAGACCAGGCTGTTGGAGTTGGAGGGGACCTACCATGATCCTCCAGTCCAACTGCCTGATCAATCTGGAGCTGACCAAGTTAAAACATGTTAAGGGCATTGTGCAAATGCTTTCTTAACACTGAGGCCTGGGGCACTGACCACCTCTCTAGGAAGCCTGCTCCAATATTTGACCACCCTGTCAGTAAAGAAGGTTCCCTGCCCTTTCTTTTCTTTGGTAGAATTAGGGCACTTTCATTTTTTATGCAGCTGAGAAGATTGTAGAGGTTTCAGAGGATGTATTAATGTAGGAAATGTTTCAAATCTTTTACTATTGTTCAGGAGGAAGGTCAGTGTGTGAATATAAACTGTTGCCATTCCTTCCATAGAAATGTCAGGCCCTCAATTTCAGATAGCTTCAATGGATGAAAATGGAATCCTCAATATGTGGGTGAGTATGTATGAAAAGAGAGAGTATAATGTGTAATAAAATATTTCAAATACAACAACCCAAAGTCAGAATTTCTGATGAGAGTTGCCTCCCTGAAAAAGTACAGCAACACTAACCAATCTGTTGGAATTCTCCTGAAAAGTTTTGATCTGACCCCCTAATGTTATCTTTAGGCAAAAGTATTAACAGGTACATGAATTCATGACAAAAGGCAATCAATTGTTTTACTTCATAAAAATATGAGACATATTTCCAGTAGTCAATTAATATCCTCAGTCATCTTTCACCCACCTACTTTATTTGAAAAATCACAGTGGTGTCAGAGCTGATACTGAATGTAGGGGAAAAATTAAATTCCTAATTTATATAAAACAAATGTTAAAAAGATAAAAAGTGAAAATCAGAGGATGAGATTTCCTTACCTAAAATATGATGGTTGGGAAAGCACCAGGTCTGCTGCTCTTAATTACTGTCCTGACAACTCTTCTATCACGTTTTCTGTGTTTTTTTACCTAATGCAGCTTTGGCCCAGCTGCTCAACCTGTGAATAATAAGAGATAAAAGTAATTCACCTGTTGTCCAGTAATCAAGTTCCTTAAAGCCTTAACTTCAGTTACTTTAGTAACTTTAGTAGCAACAGATTCAGACCAAATGATCTACCCTTTTTATTTCATGTATGGTTCCTGTATAGTTCATTTTATTCATGTATAGGAAAGTACAGGAAATGTGTTACAATTCCTTGTTTAGGGTGGGTTTTTTGTGACTGACCAAACCAACAAGACACCAGCTAGCAATTAAGTGTAGAATGTGCCTTTCCATATTCTGCTTTCCATCAGGGAACATCCAGCCAGCATGTGAAGCTATTCATAGACTTTGAAGCCTGGTAAATATTGATTGTTTATTAATGTTAAATATTGACTTTTCAGGTAGTTGTTGAATTGCAAAAAGTGGATCTAGCTGGTTCACAAACTGACTTAGGTGAGTACTATGTGTTAGAGGTAGAATAAAATGCTCCAGGTTTGAGACTTGAAGTTAAAGAGAGAGGAAGAGTCAGTGATGCCAAGTAGTTTAGAAAAAGGCAAAATTACTGAGGAAAAGATTCATTCTGAATCGTACATAGCAGATGTTTGGGGTTATTGGTTAGGCATGAAAATCATTTTCACTGCTATCTAAATCTCATCTGTTAATTCTGTATTGGTAATTGCCACTAGACAGCCACATTTCTTACAATGTCAGAGTAGTTTTCTGCGTTGTCAACGGCTTTTTTTCTTTTCAAAGAATGTGCGATTCTATCTCTTTGGTCCTCCTCTTTGTACTTTAGTTTTAACCAAACCTGTTATAGTGCTTTTGTTATTCCCTGTGTCTCCATTTGGGGAATTGTCCTCAAAGCTCTTTATTAGGTAAGATACTTAATTTAGTGTGAGAAAAATTTTCTGTGAAAGCACTGAAGAACCAAGTCCATTCAGCCTTTTTTGAGTTATGTAAATGGAGAAAATTACATTCTTTGTTCTTTAAACAAATTTACACTTACATACTTAGCTAACTGGAAAAGACTGTGACTGAAATCCATTTACATTTGAAAATACGTAAATAAACAATGAAGTAATGCCAGCAAACTAGAATTTTTGATCACTTTCTATAAGCTCCCGTGCAATATCAGGCTATATTAAGCTGCTAAAGCTGGGTATTATGTCTGTGAAGAGGTACATTTTAAAACTGTGGTCATGTGCTGACACATTTTTACTGCAACCAGCAGTAAAATTTTTTTCCTCTTCAAAAAATTTTTTTCTTGGAAGGATTTGAATTATTTATACTCTTCTCTGCTAACAAGTAACATAGACCAACTTTATGTGGATGCATTATTACACTGTCTCATCACTAAAATTCCTTGTCGAAGATCCAAGTTACATAAATGCACATTTTAACCATTTCTAGAATTGGGTCTTACAGAGTGCTGTAAAGGAAATGTGTAACTGTGTTTCTTTTTCTGTCAAAGATTGTAACTCTTCAGATTTAACGTCTGAAGCAAATAGTTCTAAATGATGTAAGATTGTAACATGTCGAAGGCTGTATCTGCAGTAAACTTATGAGTTGTCCTTTTACTTTTTACCTTACAATTTAATTTATTGATTGTACTTTTTTTAGTGCAAAGTGCTTACTTAAATCAGTCCAAATAATAATTTTTTAAAAATTTTAGGTTTAGTTCCTGGAGGGAAAGTGAAATTAGTACATAGCTCCACTATGGAATTGAATAACAGGTAAGAAAACTGGGGCATTTCAATTTTACATCTGTAATCTCCCAAAGCTATTTTCTCCTATATTTTACTAATTTCCTGTTACCTAAGATATATTTACCATTATTTTCTGTTTGTGCGACTTTTTAAATACACATTTCTTCCTAGATCTAGTCACAGACATTTTAGATCAAGATTTTCTGTATGTACTTACACAGCTTTAGAAGACAATTTCCTGTGTTAATGTCATCTTTTGCCTTTGCCATTTTCCTCAGCCTATTCCCAAAGGATATTAGCCAGAGAATGCCACAGACACTGACTATTAAATTTCTGTCTTCTAATCCAAATCACTTCATTGTTGGAACAAACATTGTGAGTACCATGCTGGAATTCATCTCATTGTTAGTTTTTTTTTCATTTGGAAGTTGTCTCATTTAGTTGGAATTTTACCAGTAGACTGTATATAAAAGTTATAATTTGAGCCTGTATTATTAAAATCTGTTAGCTATTAAAATTTGTTAGCTAGTAAGGATCTTTTAAAGTATCAGCTCATGAATTATTTAACTTTTTCCTGTAATGCCAATAATGCAACTTTTGCTTTGTTCTGTTTAATTAATTTCCTTTATATTGTTCCTAGGGTCTGGTAGGCCATGGTACAAGACATGATTTAAAAGTTGTTCCAAAGCTATTCAGGCCCCAGGAGAGCAGACTGAGATCAATAAGCATCACTGCAATTGATTTCTTCCCTTTTGGAAAACCACTATTTTTGGTATGAAAACGTTTTAATAGAAGTGTCATTTTTTAATTAGTTGCTGAGGGAGTATTTCTAATTTTATGTATTTAACTAGATGTGATAGTTGATTTACCTCAGTGTGGGCATGACATTTCTGAGTCTGAATTTTTAGCCTGCTAACTATTGCTAGCTCCTTTCCTAATGGAAAGTTGTCAACAGTTTTCTCTCTTCAAAACACCTCTCTCTGTTTCTCAAAACGGGTTAAGTAAACAGTGTTCCCTTTCCCATAACAACTGTCCCCAGGTGTTGTTTCCTATTCCTGAACCAATGGAGAGCAGTGTCAGTCCCATGGACCAATATTAGACCTTTTTAGTGCAGCATGTTAAAAAAGGAACAGTTGGAATTGTAAATAAAGCCTTCTTTCTCTTCTGACAACTATATGGAGTCAATCTATTTCATGTCCTACCATGACACCTCAGTAATTCAAATCTACCATGAAGGGTGACAAAAAGAATCATAGAATATGATTCTATGCATAGGATCATTTAGGTTGGAAAAGACGCCCAAGATCATCAAGTCCAACCCTTAACCCATCACTGCCAAGTCCACCAGTAAGCCATGTACCTAAACAGAACTTTTTATATCTTGCTTGGTTTGTTTTGTTCCAGAAGGTGTTTTCTTTTTATCTGTGGTGTAGGTTGGCTGTTCAGATGGAAGTATTAGATTACACCAGATGACATCAGAGTATCCCCTGATGCAGTGGAATGACAGCACAAAGGGCCAGCCAATTATTGCCCTGCAGTGGGCTTTGACCAGACCTGCTGTGTTCTTCGCCCTGGATGCATCATCCAATATTTACATCTGGGATCTTCTGGAGAATGATTTGCTGCCTGTGGCAAAGCAGACTATCCCATCAGAGAAGTAAGTGCTCTCTTTTTAACAAGACATTAATATTGTTACATGGGGTTTTTTTGCTTGACTTTAAATGGTCATTAGAATTTGCTTTTCTAACCCTATTTTGTGAACTACTGGAGGTGTGGAAACAAACTACAGTGAGCTAAATTTTGACTGTCTTCCCTAGGCTGAAATTAGCCTTGCTGGATATCCCTCTAGCTAAAAGTTTCTCTTGTATCCTTGTAAACTGTAGCAACCCACTACTAGTTTTTGGAGAAAATATGACCATTTTAAAATTTTTTACACTGTACTGGAAAAGGCCATCAAACACTGTTCATTTTTACAAGCTTGAAATAATTTACAACCATGATTAGAAATTGATGATGAAATGTATGAGGGAAGAATTGCATGTTATATTTACATTAAATGGTTGCAACTGGTGAAAAGCTAAAGAACATGCTGGGACATGAGCAGAAAAGAAGAATCATTTGGTTGACTGTAAATAACCTGATGCAAACATGTTTGAAAGCACCAATTTCTATTTATTTTGCCTCAATTAAAAAACACTCTCCTCTTATTTTGATTTCAGGGTTGTAACTATGACTCTGCTGGGAGAGCCGGAAAAAGCAAATGGATTGTTAGGCATCGTGCTGGCCAAGGAATCTGGACAGATAGAGATTCAGTATGTAAAGAAGAAGTGGGCACTACCTCAGCCTGAGGAATCTGACAAACTGTATTCTATTTTATTGCGGTCTTTTTAGAAACAGGGTTGTACAATTTATAGCAAAACGTGTAGTTTATTTTTTACTTCGATTAAAAAATTTGTAATGGAATTTGTGTATAACTTGTATATATTTTAAAGACTATCAATACAATATTTCAGCTGAAACAATATATTTTATCATAAAAATGACAGAATCTAATTTACCATTATTGTAGTCAAAAATATGATGGCTGTGTTTCATTACTGAAAGTGCTCTAGATGTACATGTATTTTTAAAAAATAGCAAAAATGCATTCCTATAAATTGCAGTGCTGTTTCTCCTTATTTCACTCTCAAAGAAATCGCAGCAATTCTTTGCCAAACATGAAGTTGTGTTTCTGTACAAGCTGAATGTGAGGAGATTTCCACCTCTGGGCCTCTTAAACATTAATGGTTGGTGAAACTTTCTTTTGTCTGCATAAAGACCATATACAAACATATCAAAATACAAATTACATCACATGAATCTATTTCTGATTTTCACCCTGAAACTCTGCAAAAGGAACACCTAACTAAGTCAGGTTCTGAGATGTACACTTCCTGTTTGGATCGAGCTAGGTGAACAGTATGCCTGGGAGATTTACTGAAATTCTAAATCCATTGGGATTTCTGATGTAAAACAGAAAATGCTTACCTGTTTAATTCTTCAAATTATTTCCAAAGCTCTTGTAGTGAGGAAGAGGACAACTGTTTATAACATGATATTAATTTTTGTACACTATTGGGAAGGGTTGGACCAAGATGAAGCACAGAAAATGTCTTTTGTAACTTAAGAAAACCTGGCTTAAAGAACATAAGTAAAACCTTGATTAAACAAGCTCATATTTGGTTAAAAAAAAGGACAATTGACAGACAGTGTATTCAGTATTTACTGAACAGATATATTTAAGGCATATACCTTCTCCTTCTACAATAGATTGAAATATTTCTAAGTTTAATTATTTGTAAACGTTTTTCTATGTAAATTTTTACTAAAGTTGAGAAAACTCTAAGTGGCCACATGATGGTGCCAAGTCACAACAGTAAAAAATGAGTTCCTTATGAAAAAACCATCCACCACTTCAGCAGTGAGTCTGTTGTTGTCCATTGCACAAATCCAGAGAGCCTAGAGAACTGCTGGGGAAATTAATATTTCAGGGACCATTTTTGCAAATCCTAGTTCCTTGATTAGCCATGGACTTTCTTTTTAATGCCCATAAACACAAGTGACCCTCCTTATCTTCATTGGTAGCAATTATGGACATTACAAGTTAAATAAGAATAACTTTAGTAATCCAGATAAAGAAAGGGCAGGAGGTTTTTCCAGTAAAGTGTCAGAGCGTCTCTACTGACACCCATCATAAAAAAAAATCAACCCCAAATCTCTCACTCTTTCCATCCCAAAGTGAGAGACACACACTCCACCACTCCTTTCTCCCAGATCAATCTTCTGAAAGAAATCCAATATAATTTCATCACTTTCAGGACTTCCCATCCTGAATTTTCTCTACTGTACCCAATTCTGTACATGGAACCTGTAAGCAAAGGGTTGGGATTTTCTGCCTCGTGCAGTTGTGATGGGCTTTTTCATTACGCAAAAAGGAAAAAATAGTGTCAGGCTTTGCACAGAAATACCTGTCACTGCTTTTGAGCAGCTGTTGTTGGGTATGCTTGAATTCAAACATCCAAATATTTTATTATCTTATGCTTGTGCTGCCTGGAGAGTCAGCTCCTGCACTGGCCTGTGCTTCTTGCCTAAAGGATTTTTCTCTCTTGAACTGGAAACTAATGTAAGAATATCAGTAATAATAAAAGTATCCTGGATTGACAATTGCTGTTATAAGAATTTGAGGAAAAAATGTTGTCCTTTTTTGCATGCTCTCAGTGGGTAAATGCTGATCATTAGAGTGCAAGCCATGCCGTCTTAGCAGTTGGACATTTTGATGTAACCATTTTGGAGCATGTATCAGCCAAGTGGGAAGTTTTGGCGCGCCACAGTGCAAGGAAAGGAGTTCCATGCATGAGGACTTAAGAAATTGTTTCAAACAAAACATTTAATGTTGCATCAGCTACTTCTAATGATTGTCAAGTTATACAAGGTACTGGATTTTATTCATAAGAAGGCAACATGATTAATTAGAAATGAGACTCTAATAAAAAAAAGTTCACTGTATTTTCATATCAATATCATTTTTGCTGGTACCTCTGGTGTGGGTTCAGACGCACACATGTTCAGTTGAATGATCTTAATGTAGGATATAAATATTGCTATCACAAAACCATTCAACCAGGCCCAGAAAACATATTTTTCCCACCTGTGGGCAATTTTGGAATACATATTCATAACAGTATGAACTGTAGCTGAAATTAACTGATCCACATAATAGAGACCATTCAAATGACATAAAAGATCACCTATATTAATAACTTCTATAAAATATGATTACTTGCTCTTAAACCAAAAAATCCTGATAAATTGTAAATTTGCAAAAGGCCAGAAAGTTTTCATTTGCTTTTATTTTCCACTTTATGAACATGCTTTGAAAGCCTTTTCTATTTGGAACATAAATATTAATACTGTTTCCATTAAATTTTGTCATCTCACAGATGGGAAAATCAACTTTTCAGTCGCTGAATAGTAAGTTAACCAAAGAACAGAATTCTTGAATCAGATGGCTGATTTCTTACAACTGTTTAAAAATGCCTCTATTAACCTGTCAGCCTATATTTGCGGCAAAGCTTGGAAGAAAAGAAATAGAATGACTCTTCTTTAGTCCCAGAACATTTCTTTTTAGTTTTACTGAAGGTGACCATCCTACCCAATGCAATTTTGCCTTAATTAAGTATAGCTGTCAATTAAGTAATATTGAAAGATATGGGTGCTTTGTAGCCTCCAAAGGAAGGGAATATTCTGCAACTTGGAATATTTTTACCAGAACACATTTAAATTGTAGAAATAGAAGCTTTTTTCTGAGGAGTTGGAAATTGTGTCGAAATTGGTGTCGAAATTGGAAATAGGTGTCGAAATTGGCAGGACTGAAGCAAATACTGCAGTGTCATTAAATTGCAAAGACTGTTGGAATAGGCCCATGTAGAATTCACTTAGGATGTAACCAGCATGTGGCCATCAGTCATGAAATGCAAACCAGGAGAAGTTGTGAAGATACCAGGACAGGGAAATGGCTAATGAGCCATATTTCCATTATTAGTTTCTCTTATATTCTATTTACAGACAATTGCTTGTTTGTCTGTGTTTCTGAGCCTCCTCAGCTGTGAGGAAGGAGGCAGACAAGTCACATTGTTGGATAGCATTGATGGGCATCATTTTGAGCGCAAGGAAATCTGTGCTTTTTTCTTCGTATTGATTACTGATTAGTGTCACTAACATTTGCACATAGTAGAAAAATCTGTATTTTTCGTGGATGTAGCCTGAACTTTTTAACACTGTGCCAGTAAACTGATGGAATTTCAGTTATAAATTAAAGCAGCCTAAGGGCTCTGTTTCCCAGTTTTACACTGGTGCAACCCAATTGAAAATTGCAATGATACCCTATTAGAAGCAGGAGTAAAGTAATACAGTAATGGCCTATACTACTCATTGACATTTAAAACATGATTATTTTTCACCTTTAGTTGAACCCTTCCTTCCCTTGGATTCATTAAATTTTGTGATATATTTGTTGCCCTTTTCTCCCGGATGTCAAGTGGGTTTTACTTTTAGGAGTCTGAAATATAACAGCTCCACTGGAAACTAATCCCATGCGCAGATCAGACAATCTGTTGCTGCTGAATAAGTTTAGTACAGTAAATAAAAAGCAGGTAGAATATATTATTAGTCTTTTTAGTCAGGCCTTGAAGTGCTACAGTGTTCTTAAGACGTCTTTCTTGGCCAAAATCTCTGCTCCATCAGCTGATAATTTCACTGCTATTCCTCTTTTACATCGTCTGTCTTGTGACCAGGCAAAACCATTCAACTCATCCACCCCACAATTGTTGCACATCAGGGATTTCATAACTTCTGTCTAACTCCAACTGCAATGTGTTCTCTCTCTGTTATAGAAAAAAACAAGGAATAACACAGCAGTTCGTTAGGCACATATTTTAAAGGCCACATCTTTAATCTGCTTGGTACTTCTTAGGAGAGAGAAGATGAGAGAGCTGGGTAAAAAAAAGTGTTGTTTAGCAAGATAGAGGAATTCTTCCTGAGGCTTAGAGAACAATCCATAAGTCCACAATCAGACATTTGCTGTCATTTTTAAATAGCAGTGAACCCTCACAGCGAGTTACATGAAGTTGTGCATTACCCTGACTGCATTCAGAACTCCAGATTTCTAATGCTATATATTAAGGGCAAAGAATTAAGGAAAAAAATTAAGAAACTTTCCTCATCTAGAATAACTTTTATCAATAATTTGGGCATCAAATTCTATTACACTATTGAAATTAGGAACCAAGAAAAGTCTTTGTCTCACAGAGCTTGTATGAGGTAGGTGGAAAAGATTTTTTTTGATTGCTCCATTTATTTGCAATGGTGACAGGATACTCTTAATTCCCATGCAGTTGAGCCAAAGCACAGGCTGATTAATGCCAGAAAAGTAGGATAAAGGAAAAAATGGATATGAAACTGCCCTTCTAACCTTCACTTAGAAAATCAACAATTACATAGGTTGCTTTAGATACCCAGCTATTTTTCATGTTATGAGGCAGTGTCAAAGGGCCTCATTTAAAGATTAAGTCACCCAAAATGATGATATTTGCATTGAGTAGAAGGAAATTCCTTCATTGGTGCGCTGGAATGCAGGACATAGGTTAGACACTACATTACTGTAGTTCCCCTAAATTCCCTGGGGGGTTTTACTTTACTTGCTCAATACTTAGCATTTTGGCAGTTCTGTAAGGTCGGTTCATTAAGCAAATTCATTACTAGTTATGTGGGTGTTGCATGGGTCCAATGGAAAACTACCTGTCCACAATCTTCAAAGACATTCAGTGTAGTTTGCATTTGTGAAAGTTCTTATTTGCATTCTTTACATATTTTAAAAAGATAAGGATTTCACAATATACTGCATTTCTTCATATCATTGCATCCATGTCTTTAAAACCAAAAAACTTCGTTTCTTTAATGCCATTACTGATCTCTGAAGTTTAAGGTCTTTCTGAAAAATCTATCCATACATGAAAATAGCCATATTCAGAAAACAGGTTGATCTTACCCCACGCACAGGAGACAACAGCAAATGCTGAGGAAAAAAGACAGAGTCACAAGGGAAGAAAGAGGAACATGCAATGACAATTTTTCCTCAAGTATGGTGTGTCTTCCAAGCTTCTGGAAATCTGGAAGGCAATTCCTTAATGGCAGAGGAATTTTCTGATTCAGATCATAGCATATCACAGTGCTTAAGAGAAAGGGAGGAATTTTTTTCCCAGTGATTCATCCAAAACCTTTTAAAAACTATTTTTATTTTGTCCCCAAAATATTTTGTGGCAATATGTCCCACCAAATAATTAGACTGTGTAAATAAATACTTCTGTTTCAAGCCTGCTGGCTGATCAGTTCACTATGTCCTACTTCTTGTATTATCTGAAAACTTTAACCAGGAAATAAGTAGGAATATTGTTATTTCTCATAGTATCTCTGTCTATTTATCTGATTTTAAAAAGTCTATTCTGATTTTCTCATAGAGAAACTTTTCCAAATGTTCACCTCTATGTTGAAATTAATTGCATTTAGAGCATGATTTAGGCTTAAATGTCTCACTTTCAGCTACGAAGGCGTTTTCTGTAACAGTCATGCCTGAGAATAACAGTAAATTGCATCAGCTCCAAAGACACCTGTTTAGATAAGAAAAGTAGATGTGTGTTGAAATTAGCCTTGAGCTAATTATATTAATCAATGGAAGTTTTAAATATAAATGTAAATTGAATAATACAAACATATATGTAGCATTTTATCTTCTTTTTGCCAGAGTCAGAATTACATGCTCAAGACCGTATTTCTTGTTTGGACTCAGATGTTTATTAATTCTTATCCATATTACAGTCTCCCAAACTGTGAGTTCTACAGCACTTCTAACTCACAAGCTAGAAATGGAGCCATCTCTCTCTCTCTGCAAGGCCTTTTAAGGATAAACTGTCCATTTAAGAAATGACACCTGAATTATTTTTACTTTTAACCCAATAACCAAACATCTGTGACCCGCAATGTTGAATTTTCTATCCAATTACAAAATACCACTTAGACCTGTGGAGAAGAAGGTGAAAAAGAAAGACTGGCCTCCACCCTAAAACCTCCATCTTGTTTTATATATATCTTACCATATTTTAAAACTTTAAGTTTTCCACCATGTGATATTACACACTTCTATTCAAACTGCACACCCAGACTCCCAGTTCTGTCATTCAATTTTGGAAGCCTTCTCCAGAGCCTCAGGTCAAATGCAGTGTTTTCTTGGGGATCAGTGCCTGTCAGCACAGAAAGTCTAAGATTCTCAGTGACCAGGGTTCCAACACATATATATAAATATTTCTCTGTATCTACATCTTAGACACCCCTGCCCAAGCAGACCTAGCAGAGGAGGAATCAAACTATAATTAAAAAACAAATCTTGCTGTTGAATGATTTGTAATATCAGATTGAGAGATCAAACAAGTTACATTTACTTGAAACACTTGGAGTGATCATGCATCACAGGATGACGAAGGATTCAATCTCCCATCATTTGCATTTGTTAAAGGGGAGAAAAAACAACCAACCCTAGAAACTGGCTTTCAGAGCAACAAATGTATGAGCTGAGATCCAGTGGAAGAACTCAGAAGAAGGAGGTGAACTCTAAGCCTCAGACAGCTGGAAATATGTTTTATAATAATATAGCAATACTGGATTGGAAAAAAAAAATGCACACAGACAACTGGAAATACCTACAAGTCTTAAAGTTGAATTTGTTTTATATTTCATATATCGATGTCTTTTTGTTGTCACTTTGTAATGAGAAATCTGATTGCTCATCCAGCCCAGATGAACCCTTGTTGCTGTGCCCTTGCCTTGGGTGTGCTAAAGGCGACTCAAAAGGAGAAGCCCACGAGTTACAAGCCCCACTATCGCGCTGTGTAACAATCCCCAAGGAATCTACGGGCCCAGCAAGTGTCTCAGGCGTCCTTAGGCCAAGAAGTTTTGAGAAGGATTGTCCTTATGGATATACAGCAGCACTTCCACTTCCCTGAGCTCCAAGTGAGCCTTGAGCAGTGACGTGTGCCTCAACAGCCCCAGGTTTTGCTCTGTGGTTCTCAGGCAGGCTCAGTACTTCACTTGGGGTGCACAGAAGAGGCTCGCTGCTCCTGGACCACAAGCTCTGCAGTACTTTCCCACAACTTCATCCCTTTCCACTTAGATATGTGCAAACTCTTGAGACAGCTTTTGGGTACAGAAGTCCATGTTTGGTAAGTTATTTTTAGTTATTCTATCTCTTGAAACTCATCCAGAATCTAATCTACTGTACCAGCAATGTAAGATATGTTGTGAGAAGAGGTTAAGCATTGCATTTCTGCTCAGCTTGTATTTCAGAGGCTCATATTAAATTCTACTGAAGGTTTTTAGGCTTTTACAGTACCATTATTTATTTGTGCCTATTAAAAGATTCCAAAGTACCTGTAACTCCTTTATATGCTGTCTCTGCTGTCTTTCAAAATTAAGGCTCTTCTAGGGGCTTTGCTCCTGCTGACAGTCAACCCAAGGTTATTCACATTCTATCAGAAAAGAATGAATGTATTTGATTTCAAGCACATTCATATTTTTGTTAAAATAGTTGTCACTCATTTTGTCAGTCTGTTGAATCCATTGCATTCAAGGCATAGCAATACCCAACCAACCATGTTAGTGGGCAAAATCCATCAGAAAGTTTGATGCCTGACTTGAAGAAAACTATGGCTCATAAAACTCTGCTGCTCTAAAAGAATTATCAGCTGCTGAAATCACTTCAAAGTAATTTTCTGTTCCAAATTAGAGTGCATCTTTGCAGCTTAATCAGGTAATTTAATTTACAGCTGCACTTATTATTTATGGCTTATCATTCATATATTATAAGCAGTTTGCTGCAAACTACATTAGTAATGTTGATAGCTACATTAACATACATAATTTAAATCAATACATTTTAAAAACCAGAACATCCCTAATGGACTAGTTAACAATCACTGTGATGCTTTCAAAATGTTGTCAAAAGCACAGGGATTGTCTCACAAGCTGTTTGCATTAGAGCACTAATAAATTATCAATTTGCCATAATAGCAATAGCATTGCTTAACATTTTGTTTAAAAATGCCTCCAACACACAATAAGATCATGAACAAGAGGAATGAAAGAAAGGGGAAATATTTTATTCAGGCTGCTTCAAGGATAGGCAGATATATCCAAACAAAAAAAGTTGCCCATAGAGAGTTTTAGAGTTCAGTGACATGTGTGTTGACAGATACATAAACTAAAATACTGCAGGGCATAAGGATATCATGGAATTGCTAGTCTTTTTCTTCCATCTGCCTGATAAATTTCTGATCATCATCTGAATAAAAGTCCTTATGTTTTCAACTCCTAACTGCAGTGACTGCCCAGCTGCCTTGCAAGGAGCTTCAGGAATGTCACTCGTATTTAATGCTTAAACACCATGGGATCAGCTGCCTCAAAAGACTCATCCAGAGCAGCACAGTCATCCCTGCTGGTTGAATCTATTTTTCCAACCACACTGTTGTGAGCTTGTGAAAATAATTAAGCACAGGTGTTGGAGCAAATGTGCTGCTGTAACAGTGTACACACCTGTGAAAAGTAAGTATAAAATACCTACAAATAAGTAGAAAGGATGCATGAAATCTGCCCGTCTCTCTTCCTCTAGCTCTGCAGGAATGCAAGGGCCAAGACAAGGTGGGAACTGACAGATGGGCTTGGCAGGATTCAGCTCGTTGTCTATTTCCTCAGCATATCAGCATGTTGGTATCTACTCTCTCATCTGGACAGCAGTTTTCTTTGTTCACGCTCACAGTTTTGCCTCCTTGTTTTGTCTTCATTCCACCTTTCACTCCCTTGTCCACCTTCTTGCAGCAGCGCATTGTGTACCACCATCCTGCCTGTCAGGCTGGTCCCAAACCTGTCAGTTGCCTTTCCACAGCATCCTCCAACCATCCTCACAGCCAGTCTAAATGAGGCCAAAAAGATATAAGATAAAATATAATCTGTCCTCTCCTTCTATACAGCTACAGTGACAAAAATCTATCCTCTCACCATTTTAGATCTTGCTTATTTCAGTTCCCTTTACTTTGACATCAATGAAAGTAAGTAGATGAATATGTCAAGTTGTCCAAAGGGGTAAAAATTGTCTCTGAGAATTTGGATGATGCAGCATTTGTGAAGTAAATCAGAATTTTCCATTCTGATTTGCAAATGCCACATGGAAAATTCATGGTCTTTTCACCTCAATGAAAAGCTGAGGTTTCAGCCTGCTGCTGAATTCCATAATGGGTGTTCAGTGCTTTTCTGTCATCAGGAAATCCAGAATTTTCCAAATATTACTGTGTTAGGGCTCTAAATACCTTTTTGCTTTCACCCTCAGATTACAGATATTTAACTCTCAGGCATCCACCCAAGCTCACAAGCCTCCATCTGTGGAGTATGCCCTCAGATCTGTTGATTTAACTGTGCCTCTTGCCTGAAACTTTATCCCTGGGCTAGCAGTGGCGGCAGCTTTTTGCATCTGAGGCATGGAGAAAAGCTCGAGCATGATTTTTGTTGGAAGTTCACAATATATCCTGTTCATTCTCTCCCAGATAATGCCCAGCAGCACTGAGTGAGGGCTGGCATGGGCTGCTGCTCTGCTACAGGAAAGCTCCTGCTGGGATACCTCAGCCTCAGTTAGGCTGTACCTCAGATAGGTACCTCCTGCAAAATGTTGGCTGTTGCCAGCTCAGTGCTGCAGCCTCAGGAGGTAAATACATTATGGATAGATCACAGATATCTTCAGGATTAAGGGCTGGTTCCATAGAAGAACACAGATAAAAAAGCCCTGCCTGTCACCTCTGAGTTTTTCTGTGTTTGCATTATTTCCGTTTATAAAATGCTAGTAAGGGATTAAAAGCATTGGAATAGCTGCAAAAAGTGCCACTATCCAATGGCTTATCAGTAATGCAGCTCCCCTAGAGCTTTTCCCACTCAACTTGCATAGAAAAACCCCCTGGTACTCCATTACCCATGCAGACATCTTTGGATGGTGGACCATGCCAGATTTGGCTGCACATCTGTACTGCTGCAAAGAATATGAGGTTTTGGGGTGCCCTTTTATGAGTGCCCTTTCCAGGAGGGGATAGAAGGACCTGTTGTACTAATTTGACCCCAATTCCATGGCCATCCTTTCTTGTGTATCCCTACAGGATTTTCAGGGACAAGAGACAGTCACAGGGATTTAATTTCACATTCCTCCTTGGTCAGTTTTGTTTGGGCTAAGGTGATCACTTCAGCCTTTTGTCTGTAAGAAGCAGGAAAATCCATAATCAAAGAGCAAATGCACAGTCTTGACCAGGAGATGGACACTTACTGGTAATTGAAGCAGTCAGAGAATGCTGATGTGAATAGATGGAGATGAATGTTCTAGGAAAAAACATAAGGAATAAGTCCAGCTGGGAGGAACACAAAACTTATTAGGAAAACCTGAGTCCTGACAGGCACTAAACTAAACTAAAATCAAAATTGGTACATGGCTACGTGCTTGGATCCAATTCGTTACTTGACATATCAAGAGTCAAGAAAACTTAATTATCAATCCTTCATCAAACTAGTTTGTGCTTCTATCCTAGCTAATAAGGTTCCTGGAAAGATGAATTGTTAGTATGCAGTATGGGGAACCCTGGAGTTGTGGGAAAAGTGCACACTATGGATGGAGGGCGGCATCCAAGGCTCAGCTACTGCAGGGTGAGAGACAGAGTCTGTGCCCTCACTGGGGCAAAGAAGGGAAAACAAGAAGGGACCATGGAGGGAGCTGAGGAGCAGTTCCCAGGGTCAGGATGAAAAGCTCTGCAGAGAAATGGACACCATCTATTCAATGCACTAGGCCTGCCTTACCCTGGTACTCATAACCTGCTTTTGACTTCAACATCGCTGAAGAATGCTTTTATCCCTTATCTGCTCTTACAGCACGCCTATCTCTAGCTCCTGGGGCCAGAACTGGTTCAGCCATCAGAGAACACACAGGGAAGGAGCTGTGTGCAGGAAAACTCCCCTTGGATGGGGGTTTTTCTGTGTTTTCCTCCTCCAGCCTCTACAGGTAGAGCACGGGGGAAGAAGCAGCACGTGCAGGTGGAGAGGGGCTACTTCATGGTCTGGTTTTATACATGTGGCTTCCTTCATCTGCAATCCCAGACAAGCAGGATTTGTGCTGCTTTTTTTTTCTGATGACAGCTGCTCTTCTTTTGCATCTGCCTACCAAGTAAACTGTGATTAAGAACCTTTTATCGCCAATAATTGTGTCATTGTCACTAATAAGTGGAATAACATAAAGCAATTAATTGTGCTGAAACCCACACTCCAAAATGTCTGAAGTAATTAAACACGTGGTTATGATGAAATTACTTCAAAATATTTTCAATCCTATACAAGCTGATCTTGAGGAGGAAGGAAGCTAGTTGACAGTAGTCATTAATGTTTATTTTGTGATTTTCAGATGCTGGAGAATGGAGGTGATTCGAGGAGGCTGAGGGGCCAGCATGATGCCTTGCTGGCAGAGGAGCCATTCCCTGGGAAAGGGTGGATGCCAGCTCCCTGCGGTGCCTCCTGCAGTGACTTTGCTTGGATTTTTGCCATTGCTTTCTGTTTCAGCAAGAGCACTGAGTACAACTCTGGAGCAGCTGCTGACAACAGAGCCTGCAGACCATGTTTGCAATTCAATATTTAAGACAACTGTCTTTCATTTAATGACCTTGAGACTGAAAAAAAAGTAATGATAAATTGGAGAGTGACAGAAAAAAGCATTTTCCTTGAGTATGAGTAAGCAGAAGAGGTGGACAGGTAAATGCAGGCAGGAATTTCAAAAGCATTTCAGTGAATTTTGTGCCGTTTTAAAGGTGCCACCAATACTTAGGAGATCATGAGAGGCGTGCAGACATGTCAGGTTGCCAACAGTCACCTGACAGTAATGTCTACTGGACCTGCACAACTCTTTCTGGTTTCTCTTCAAGTTTCACTTTCAAAGCTTTTAGTTAAACTTGCTTTTGCACATCAGATGTTGCTGTGTGATGTCTTGGCTGCTCCAGTCTCGTGGTGAAAGCTGTCTGGCATTTGGAACAAGATGTTTAGAGCTGCAAGTTTGCTAAGAGGAATCTCAGGGTCTGTGCTGTCCACTGACATCAGCAAAGCACCAGGGGCTGCAGTCACTTTGCCCCAAAGCTTAGTGGGCAGAAATCCCACATACCTCAGCCTTCTGCAAAGCCAAGTAGTGCTAAAATATGAAAAAACCCCCCATAACCCCCAAATAACTGATTTCTGATATTGACTCTCCTTTACCCACATCATCCCTGCACCAGCCTTTTGAACTCACATGTCAACAAAGACTGAGGGGTACAGGACTTTCCTCTGAGCATCATAACCAGAGGGGAGAGATTGCATGCCAAGGTGAACCAAGTCCCAGAGACTGGTGCCTATTATATGGGCTGTGCCTGAAGATATCACTATAAATAAGGGGGGGGGAATGCATGCAAAAGCAGTAATAATCTTAAAGAAACCATAATATTCTAAAGTATACACCTGGAGCAGATCCACTGTCAGGTGGAACAAAGCAAAAATACTTTTACAGATGATCCTATGGAGTCAAGAAAGGAAGGAAGGAGGTATCCTTCAACATCTTTTTTAAGATAGGATAAACTGTTCCCTCACACCTTCACAATGCCTATCAAAAGTTCTCATGCCTTCTGTCTTGTGCCTTAAGATAGGTGAAATCTGTCTCCTCCAGAGGCCAGATTGCTTCTGTGAAAATCTAATAAGTATGGGCAACATTTTAAAAACAAATTATATTTGTTTCATTTTTCAATACTCTCATGGAAACCAAAATGCCAAGATAATACAAAGAAGAATGAGGATGTGTCCCTAAATTGACAAAATGCTACTTAACTTCTTCAGAGAGGCTGGAAAATGGAGCTGATAAGAGTCTCATTAGGTGAACGTCAATATAAAGGGAAAAACTACAGGAAGGACATTTTTTCCCAGTTTTTGTACAAACACAGAAAAACAAGTGATAGTAAGTAGTGTTGGAAAGACCTCTGAAATGTATGGGTACAATTTAAAGTAAAATCCAGCTATTTCCATCAGCATCATGTGAGATTTCCATCAGTGGGATTGTGATTTTGTTTTTTTCACTGAAACTTCTGCCTGAGGGACAGAGGATGGTGAGAGGCAGGCCTGACCTGATGACTGCTCAGGGGGAAGCAGCTCTGGAGCTGAGCACAGGAAAGGAGCTCACTTTTAGAGTGTGGTGGCTAAACTCAGCTTATCTGACTTCTCACACCCAAATCCTTGTCAGCTAGGCTAATCATGGCTCCTAATTCGGGTCCACTGAAATTCAGGAATGTTTTTTCCTTTGGGGAAGTGGGGTTAAGTGGAGTGAGTAACCTCTGCTTGCACGTACACAATTTGCTGCCAGCGAGTGTGGCTTTTGTTTGTCTCTGGAAATAGCACTTGCTGATAGTCTGAAGTAATAAATGCAATTATTTTCCATGTCATCACCACTCCTCTTGGCCATGATAGCGCTGCACCCACCTGTCACACAGAACTGCTGCATGATGCACTGCTGAGTGCTGAAATTCTTCCCTCTGCAAAAATAACTCACAGGTCAGCCCACTTGTTTTCAGCTCACTGCTTTTCACCACTCTGCAGTACAAGCTGCAATGAAGTATCATTTAAATGTCTTTTGACACTTGCTATTAAGAGGACAGCATGGTGCCTCTGCTTCTTGCTGGTGTTTGAACTTCTGTAAATTTTCTTCCTCCAGCCCACAGACTCCCAGGAGCAGGGAGCTGGCCCAGACGCTGTGTGCTCCTGTGGCAGAGCAGAATAGCCCAAACACACCAGCCAAGTTCCAGATCCCATCAGCTACCTTTGGAGACTGGTGATATGGTATGAGAAAAAAAAAACTGGATAAGCTCAACATGAATTATTAAGGATGAACTCACTGCAGACTCAGGGAGTGAAGTTAAGCTGCCTTTGTTTTGTGCGGCTGCTCTCTGTACAGTTTGCACACGGATCATTTCAGGTGTGTTTTGTTGTGCTTGGTAACATCACTGATCATTGTTGCAAGCTGAAATATAAACTGAATCCTGAATGTCTGTGCATCAGTGTTTATTTTCACAATCAGTGCCTGGCAGAGATTGCTTTGTACAACCTTTCAATTGTCTTTTGAAAGTGCAGTGCGTTAGGGTACACAAAAATTGGTTTGGGTAAAAGCAAGGGAGGACACATTCTTCTCCAGCTCCTTCTGAGCTCTGAGTCCTCAGAGCCAAGTTAGCTCCCTTTGACATTAATTTAGGTTAGGATCACCAAACCCTTAGGCTCACCAAACCCTCAGGGTTGTTGGTTAAGGGTGAGTTTCAGAATTCCCATGAAAGCAAGTGTGAACTGCAGTGCCTGGCTGAATCATTGTTTGGTCTCTATTATAAAGAACCAAATCTCGGCCAGATCTCTGAGTCTCTTCTAGGCAGCTTTAGGCCTTTTCTCTACTCAAGAGAGACTAACTGCTCTTGTATTTTGGTCACCACTCACACACATCCTACTTGTAGAATAGAAATTTCTGAATGATCCAACCTCCAGTTCCAGCTGCATTTCCCTGCCTGGAGCTATCTACCCTCTGTCAGAAAGGAGCCTGAATGTGAACCAGCTCATACTTTGCATGGAGAGTGAGGAGAGCAGAGTCTTGGTGCAAAACTGGCTGTGCCTCACCATGACAGAACAAACCAGTTTTCTCTGTATAATTTCGCACATGCTAAAGTCTGCTGGTAAGCTTCTTCTCTTTATCTTACTATTTGTACCCATGGTGGCAGTTTGTGTGGAGTGTTACCAGGAGAAACAATACTGTCAAACTCTCACAGATGGGCCAGAGTGTTCAAAGCAAAGGGGCTCAAATAAAAAATTAGTCTAAGCATCTGCTTCTGGTCAAACGAGTATGAGAAGATGTAAATGCTGAGTATGTGGACAGTCTTTGCATAGAACAAGTCACATTACATGTGCAGGCAGCAAAGCAAATTTCAGCTTCTGGAGTTGATTGATTACTGAATTTGTGACTGTCCCTAAGGTGCTGGGACAAGTCAGGTGGTATAAGCTAACTCATGTCACTTTGCAGTTAAGGTAAGTAAAAGGCAAGAGTTGGCTCAGCAGCCCTGTGGGGATGGACAGAGAGCAAGGCAGCAGTAGCTCAGTTTCTGATGGTTACAGAATATCCCAGAGGATAATGAAGGAAGGTCAAGCACAGAAATATGAAACAGTAGGGTGTCCAAATTCAACAACTTGTCCTACTACTGATTCAGTTGCTGCTGCAGCAAAGAGATGGGAAGGCTAGTTCGAATTTCATTGTATGAGTTTGCATATTTTCTGGAATTGACAGGTTTTGATTAGAGAAGCAGATGATCTCATAACTCCTTTGTGTCCTGCAATATCTTTCTCTAGGACTTCTTTTTTCCCCAGTATTTTATAATTCAAAAGTGCAGTAACCATTTCTAAAATGAAAAATCCTTTCTACACTATTCTTTTGTGTTTGGCTATTTTAAAAACACCAGCAGCATTTTCCTATTAACTTGGCTCAGTTTCAGCTCATCTTATTTTGTTCTACTATTGTTGTATCTTCTACAGGCCTGGATGGTTATTTTTATATGCCAAACTGCTGTTTACAATTTTATCTCAACTTGCTATGTTTGATTTAATGTATTTCTATTTAGCAATTTCCATCATCAAGACACTATTTAGACAAGCTGACCTTTGCATATTTATTATAGTTAATTATAAAAATAGCATCTCCTACCTTGTAAACAGTCTGTACCTCAAATTATTAGAACAGAAATCCACAAATAACTTATAGGAAACCCTTTGATATAACTCTAGTTAAATTATCTGCAGTAATAATAGTGGAGCTATTCAAGAGTTATATGCAGTGGCTATGAATGTATTAATACACAACAGTAAGTAAGGGAAAGTTAGAATGATCGAGGTTTACATCACTGCCTACAGACACCAGTTTAGGCAGAAGTCAAGAGCTTGAACAGAGCAAAAAAGAGCATAAAAGAAAGGCAATAGAAAGTTTAAAATTGAAAAGGAGTCAGTAAAACATACCCAAGAATGCTGAAAGAAAACATTAGTCTTCTGAGCACCTCACAACATTTTGAGGAGCAGAGGAGAAGAGGAGAAGAGGAGAAGAGGAGAAGAGGAGAGAAGAGAAGAGAAGAGAAGAGAAGAGAAGAGAAGAGAAGAGAAGAGAAGAGGCTTTTCAAATATTCCTTTTTATACCATGCTAGGGAGGATGAAGAGAAGTTTATAGGTACTTCCTGACTGGCTGACTGCAACTGAAGGGAATACATGGCTGAAGGGAATACATGGAATACATGTGATGCCAGATCCTTAGGAGGGTTTAAGTGTCAGAAAGTCAGTGAGGTGAATACCACTTTTTCTTTAATATTAAAATCAGTTTATCAAGCTGCACATTTTGGAAATCTCACTTGTTTTCAAACTCTGGGACATCTGGAATTGGTAAGAAAGGAAAATAGTGGGTGAAATCCTGAAAAGACTGCCAGTGGCATGATTAGCTCCAGGCAGCATGTTTCATATTGAAGATTGAACAAACAAATGCATATCCAGTGATGGAAACTGCCTTTGTCTTGGGCTGTGTCACCAGCTCGCACATGCAAGGAAGGCAGATGTGTGGTGGTGGCAGATGTGTGGTGGTGGCAGATGTGTGGCGGGGGCAGGTGTGCGATGGGGGCAGGTGTGGTACCTCCTGTCACTCCTTCAGTGTTTGCTGTGGATGATGCATGTGGGATGGATGAGATCCAGGCTGGGCCATTTGACAGCGGTGACCCTGCAGTGGAGAGCTGAAGGAACTAGGAAACGACAGGGGATGAGGGAAGGGTATAAACCTGCACAGGGCTGCTGTGCCATTCTGATGAGCACAAGGGAGCTAAGGAGGATCTCCAGGGACTCATAGCTGCCATTGACTTTTTGAAGTCATTCCAAACGCAGCCGCTGCTGACAAAGATTGGCAGCTTGGTCAGATTCCAAACAAGGACCTGAAGGTGTGGTGCACAAACCCAGTATTCCTTACCTCAAGCAGTGAAAATAGTTCACAGCTGTCATGTCTAGTCAGATGAGCTTCTACAGACTACAGAGAGTCAGATTATTCATTTAGTTTAAAGCAAGGTTGTCTTCCCACAGCTGAAAATGATGGAATTGTTGCAGACAGTTTGCAGCTAAACGTCCTCCATTCTGGAAGTTATTTAACCCTGATGGGAGAGGAAAACCTTCATTCTGTTGAAGTGGAAAAAGTGCTAGTGGAAAAAGTTCCCGTCAAATTCAATGGTAGTAGGGTTTCAGTTTGAACTTTCTGAGATAACCTGGCACAATGTAGAGAGTGGGTGTTACTCAAGGAGTCATTTTCTAACCTATAACATGCCTGTTGCTGTCCCAGTTGTTGGCTGGGGAGCCATGAGAAGAGTCAGCCTTTTCAGCTTAGGAAAATCAACTCGTCCTTCATGACCTTTCCATCAGCTCTAATTAGAGTAGTTAGATTAGAGTAAATGCTGTGGGTGGTTCAGCATAGACAACATTTGAGTGCCTTTATGGTGCTTAAAAAAATGGCAAACTGATTTCTTGGTCACTCAGCAGCTGTGTAGACATTGATGCTGCTACAGAGTGAAAGCTGGAAATCTCCTCTAGAAGATTTATTATGATTTATACGCCTTTATAACTGCAGAGTGGCCAGATTCTGTTTTGAGATTCTCTGTTATAAATTCAAATAAATTGTGGAAAGGACCTTGGGAAAGGCCTGCTAATTCATTGTCCCATTCAGCATCTGTTAAAATCAAAGTACCTTTAGCAGGTCTATGTCTAAGTCATGCACACATGGTGTATAACCCCAGACCTAAATCTTAATTCATGGGTATATTTACGTGTTGGGAATTCTTTCATCTCCCTTGGTGATCTACTGTAGGATTTATCAGTTCCTACAGCACACATGCCTTCCTAAACCAGATTCCTATGACTGCAAATTAAGTTGATTCCATCTTGGTTTACATTAGTGTAAATGGAAAAATCTGGATTATCCTGTTCCTTAATAACCCTGGCACGTATACGAAAAATATTATCATGTTGCTGCAACACTTCTTTATTCTGGAATGAATAAAGATAATTCTTAAAATTTTTTTTGTGAGGTTGAGGATTCTTAAAGTTTTTGGGTTTTTATTTCTTTCCTCTAGCACTTCTCATTTTTCTAGAATATTAAGTGAAATGTCCAGGGCAAATTGCTGTACTACAGCAACAACACTGCGAAATAAATTGAGCTGTTTAAAGGGAATGTAAGTGTAAAATGACTTGCACTAAAAAATAAAATTATTTCAAAATGCCATTTACTATTTCCATCACAATTCTCACTAAGCAAAGCAAATCTGTCATTGATGGACCCACTGCCAGTTATCCAGCACCACTTAATATATTGTTATTTAAAAGACAATTCAAAAAATATTTGTCCTTTTTTCTCTGTTTTCTTACTGTTCCCATCCAGCAAGACACTTTCATGGCATCAGTTTAGCTGGTGCCATTTGGCTCCTGCAGAGGAAAAAAGGACTGGCTACCATTTAATCCTGATTTATTTTCTACTCTAAGTCCTGACAGCATCTTTCAGGTTTTGTGGCCTTGCAAAGACAAATTGAAATGCAACTGGTCTGCATTTTAATACCTGCATGTCTTCCACTGAGTGATTAGGCTCCCGTCCTGACTAACTTCACTGGGTGGCAAGGCAGGGTTACACAAACCACAGCTGGGGCTGGGGTGACACCTGCTCTAACAGAGCAACGAGGAAAATCAAGTACTTATGTCCTCCCAAAGATTAATTGCTGTTGAAGATGAGAACAGAATCTCTCCAATGATTAGCATTTGTACCTGGACCTTCCTTTTCTGTGCTAGCAATTATTCTCTGCAGCTGCCTGAAAGAGAAAAAAAAACATTTAGCTTGGGATGGATGATAGCATGAAGGAAATTTTTATTTCCATTTAAATTCTGCTCTAGTGCTGAGACTTTGAAATATGCACAGGAGGCTTATGTGCAATAGGAGAGAAGCCATCTCCAGCTGTGGAATTGGACAAAGTCATGAAACAGGAAGTGCTTGTTTTAAAGTGTGCAAGACAGCGTCCTGGCTTGCAGCATAAATTATGAATCTTCCCCTTCCTGCAGGCCTGCACTGTGTGTCCATGGCTGAACACACAGTCCTTGGCCACAGATAACAGAGGAAATGGAAGATTTTCTACTAGGCAGAGCAGTCATTTTTCACTTAGCCTTGTCGTTAATGACATGGAGTGTGCTGTGGGAATGGATGCAGCTACTTTGCTGAGAAAGGAGCACTATATAAAAAAATCACTACAGCACTTCAGACAGCCATCCCAAGTAATTTTCTCCTTGGAAAATGAAAGGGAAACAAAAGTCAAAACATTCGAGGATAACGCAGTGTCTGAAAAAAAAAAAAAATCCTTAATGCTTTCTCATTCCAAACTGCACCATCTTATTGACATTACGGTCAAACTCACTCAGACCAGATTCCCTGCTCCTCTTCCTCTCCTACATAAACACACCATTGGTTAAACGTGTATCCAGACCAGGTCTAAAGCCCAGTCCCCTTTAACATTCATCTTAAATGTAGAAATTAGTACTTAATATTACTTGATTTGATAGTAAATGCTGCCCAAGGGAGCAATTTTTCACTGCAGAACCTGCTGACTTGATGATTACTGTGAAATGCAATTATAATGAGCAAGGCACAGCAAAGGCATGGAATGACTTCAGGGCACAGGAGAAGCCAGTGGATGAGTTGGTTGTCCTGACTGGCTGAGCTCTGTCTCTGTAGGGAAATCCTCAAAACTAAGAGAAGCAAACAAAAAGACAAAATGTGTCTGTCCTTGGCTCCTGGCTACAGAATGATGTCCTCTGGAAAACTGCCTGGGAAGCGTAGCACACCTTCAGGTGTCATGGGAGATATATGATATGTATGTTACAGCCAAGAGCAAGCTGAAAAGTGTAAGAAATAGAGAGCAGTCATTAACAAGGCACTGACTAGTTTAGTTTAAATTAGAGAATAGTCAGGCTATGGCAGTGATACAGATCATATTCCTATAAAACACAAACCTGTCTCTGACCGTTACAGAGCTGTCCCTTTATATTTTATTGTAATAAAAGTTACTGACTGCAACATACTGCTTGGCCCTCATAAAACTGTACTCAGTTTTTGAGTGCTGTATTTATGGGATAAGTGGTGTGATGACATTTTAAATGCTTTCCCTCTGAATACGGATAATGGTCTAATGATTATTTAAGTGATTTTCTCAAACAGTCCTGCACTGAGGAAACTGAAATATATGCGAAGTATTGCCATGTAAATGTCGGTGAGAGTAATTAAGCAGTGAGAAATTTAAGAAGGTATAATTTGTTTCATTTTTCCCTCTTCTGTGGAGATTTGAAAAAACGAGCAGAACTAAAATGTCCTGGGAAATATTAAAGGATAATAATATGGCATGATTTAAGGAAAGTTTTCCATCTCCATTGCAGTTGCCACATAGTATTTCTGTAAAAAATTCAGAATGAAGTAAAATTGAACTGTACACTGGATCCCTAAAGTAATTTAATGGCATACATTCACTTCTGAGTGTAAACTGGTGTATCCATTAGAGCAGAAAATACTTTATCAGGGGACTACTCACTGGAAAGTTATTGAATATTTCAAAATAAAAAGAAATAGGCGGGTAAGAATGTACTCCAGTGATTCCATGAATTTCTGTTAGTGGAAGATTTTTAATACAGATGAAGCTATGTGTTTCAGAAATTGTTTAGCAAGGTTTTTCAGGAGAGGTGCTTCAGTCTTCACTCCATAAAAATTATGAACTAATAGCATAGATTGAGCTGATCCTTGAGGACAGAAGTTGCAAGTCAGTTATTTTCATGACGTCTTTTACAGACAATTGGGGGTTCCTTGATTCTTTGATCTTTTTGAAAAACCCAGTCAAATTAAGAGAAAAAATGGCAAGGCAGAAGTCTGTAGAACCAGAACAGATTTTCTAATACTCTTTCTGTGATTTTTTTTTTAGGTTTTGTGCGTATGTCGCTGAGAAGTCCTCTTTCTTTTCTTATGTATAAATGCTAATGCAAATATCATAGTGCTGATCTATCTGTATCTGATACATTTTTATATATGCCATGTACTCAATGAATTGACTCATTAATTTTCTATGCAGCAGCTTGTATTTCATTAGATATTTTTTCCCTTGTGCAGGCAGAAATAGCTCTGAAGAAATATTTATCACTGATTCCTGCAGAAAATATTCTTGAATTTTGAGCTGTGTAGTGTTTCTCTTTCTTTTGATTTCTTGACTTATTCTGCTTTTCATGTAAAAGTTGTTTCCAAAATAGAAACTCCCATGTGGCCATTCATTCAGTTACAAGTGATTATTATGTTCAATTATTTTTCTGCCATTAGTGAGGCTGCATTATTCTATTAATGTTTCCATTGCTTTATAGAGACCATTATGCTTTTTTTTTTTAATCTTGAAGTAATTATGGCTTTACTATTTGCTTAAATAGACATTTTAGTAACAAAAAAAAAAAAATAGAATTAAGAAATCATCTGTTGCATGTAGGTAGTGTTTTTCCATTGCTAAGGTAGTATATATGTGTCTATTGTGAATATTCAACATCCAGATATATAAATGAAAGTAGAAACACATTCTGTATCAGCAGCTTAAAAACTGAGATTTCTGTAGCTGCTTATGGAAATTGTATTTGATATGTTAATGCTTTTCTCCAATGCACAGAAATCTGCATGGCCTTAATTGAAAACAGACTTTATCCCATCGCTAATGGGAATGCACTGCAACATTCTTGTTAAGCGTGGGATTCCTGATTCAGGCAGGGCATGTGAGTTACCTGTTGAGTGTTGTGGGAAAAAGAGGTGGCAGGAACTGGAGTGGTGCAGTTTAGTGTTGCTGAGAAAGCATAGCTTCTCACCAGGAGATGTGACTTGCCTGGTAGGGACTAAATTCAATTTTTATTTTCAGGTCATTGACAAACATAAAGCTTTTTACAGTTAAAAACCGAGCAACAAAATAAACAACAGTGATTTTGAAAGTTGACCACTTCCTAACATCCCCAGAGTCAACAGCAGACAAAAAGATCTCCAGGAAGAAGGTCCCCACAAGAGGTTGCAATGAAAAGAATTTCCCCTGGCCAGTATCTTACACTTATGTCCCCAGTCCCCTATGTCCCGGACATGCAATATGGGACTATTTTTGACAAAATTGAGAAAAAACTGTTTTATCACTCCTCTCATCTATAGCAAGCCTTGGTTCAGTGGACAGCGCCTTTTGGACCTGCCATGTCTCAGTCTGCAATTGCACACGGGTAGAGAGCGATGTCTCAGTTCTTAGCTAGATCCAATGCACAAAATTTTGCTCTGAACTTTGATTAATAGAAAACCCTTAGGAATGTCTGCATCTTCAGAAACGATCTGGTGCATAATGAGTTACTCAGGACTGGCAAGAAATGCTATGAACCTCAGCAAAGAAACCAAATTATTCACTGCCTCATCTTCTTCCTGTTTCCCGGCCTAGCCATGATGCTGGACATCCCATTCCTACACTAACGACATGTTTACCTCCTGCCCTTGGGTACAGTGGGAGTGTCCCTCACCCCACACTTCATTTGGACTGCCAAACAATCCTAAGGCCAAGAACAAAAGGTCTTCTTTGTGTTTGATTTTCTGTGAGCATATTTTATTTAGTAGTTTCAGAACTCTACATATTTTAAAAACATTAGTTGGATTTATCGCCTGTGACTTCACGATCTTCTTCCAGGAATTCTCTCTTTGAAGTGCTTTTCCAGAGAATATTAGAACTATGTTTGTTCCTTTGTAAACTTACTGACACTACTCTGTCATTTCAGATAGATAACGCGAGCAGTTCCCAGGCTGCTATAATTTAAACTTATCTCTTAAGCATGCACCAGAGCAGTATAGGGAATAGATATCTTTCCATGCTTTGGAGACTCCAGAGCCAATGGTTCCTAGGAAAGTAAGAATCCCTGCAAAACCTGTACCTGGTCTAAACCCTGTGACTTGTCTTATCCAACTTCAGATGTCGGTCCTCAAGGACATGGTGCTCCTGCGTGTAAAACTGGAGGACGGAGTTGGGGTTGGATACTATAAACTCAGAGTTAGGATTGTTCATCCTGGAGAAAAAGAAG
>WBMY01003777.1:789391-862083 GCA_013397315.1 Donacobius atricapilla
ACACTTCCAGGGATGGGCCAGCCACAGCTTTTCTGGCAAGCCTGGGCCAGGACCTCACCACCCCCACAGGGAAGAATTTCTTACTAATATTTAATCTGTGGGTATTATAAACTCAGAATTTCTTTGAAGATCTAAAATGCTCCATGAAGAAAAATAGAGGTCCAGGGATTCCTGTACTCATGAGGACAACAGAAAGGCCATAATCCCAGAGTCACAGTATACCTGTCATTCCAACATTGGTGTCCATCTTATAACCTCCATGTCTATATTTGTGCCTTGCAAAAGAAAATGAGAAAATTCTTTTGCAGAGAATGAGAAAAGAAGCATCTCCTTCTCTCTACATGGTTTTTTTGAAAGAAGCTTTTCAGGAGGTGAATCACATACCAGTCTCCAGTTCAGTTTAAAGGATAAGGGAGCACTGACCTATCAACATGATTACACTCTGAAGTACTGAACTAACAACCTGGGTTCTTGCTCTAAAAGTTACCATCTTGGCATATCATCTGCCTCTTCTCTGAGTGCCTGTAGTCTTTGTGTGTTAGGTCTGCCATTGCAGCAGTAATCACAGAACACCTGATGGAAACAGCTCATGAAAGGAAACCTGAAAGACGCATTAACAGTAGGATATTGAAATACTCTTCTAGGACAGAGCATAGAAAGGGTTGGGATGGAAGGGACCTTAGAAACCATCTCATTTCAACCCCCCCTGCCAGGAGCACTTTCAGTTGAACTAGGCTTGCCAAAGCCCCATCCAACCCGGCCTTGAACACTTCCAGGGATGGGACAGCCACAGCTTCTCTGGCCAGCCTGGGCCGCGGCATTGCCACCTCACAGGGAAGAATTTCCTATTAATATTTAGTCTGAATCTGCTCCCTTTCCATGTAAAACTATTGCCTCTTGCTCTATGCTTTCAAACCCTTGTAAAAAGTCCCTCTCCAGCTCTCTCAAGTAGCCCCTTCAGGTACCGTAAGGTGTTTTGAGGTCTAGCTAGAGTCTTCTTTTCCCTGGGCTGAATGACCCCAACTCTCTCAGTGTGTGTCCATGAGAGGGCTGCTTCATCCCTCGTGGCCAAAAGATCACATTTCTTTTGATGGAGCTGGGATATTTGAACATTGAGACTTTGCAGGGTAAAACAACTCTTCTAATGAGGGAATAAATATTACAAAAAATATTTGAGTTTGATTGCAGAGGTTGTTGAAGAGCTTTTTTGTACCTCAAGACACTTAGATAGAAATTTGAAATATGTTAATAGTTTTGAAAACTACTAGGAATTCAATCTTGACTTTTATCTCAAATGCCATAATCCCCAAGACTGTTCAAAGTGGATTTGTTACTCATGCAGGTGCCCTTTGTGTTGCTCTTACTGATAGCATCACTGTTCCCACAAAATATGTTACATTTTCTTAAATGATTAACAACTCCACTTTCCTATTAACAAAGCAGTAAATGGGACGCTAGTTCCCTTCCTCCCTGCTGAGCAGATCATTTTATGCAGTTTCCTGAGAATAGATAGTAAAGGAGAAATAGAGACTGGTTACTGTGAATTGCTGCTATGGATACAGGTATCTCCCCTCTCTCAGGGTTCTGAGACTGCATGGGGCGCTTGTTAGCATATTAGCTAAGAGGCGTTCAGAGCTTACTATAGATGTGTTATATTAAAGTCTACTGCCCATCTTATTTTGTTACAGTCTATTCTGTAGAAACAAATTTCAAAGGTTTCTTTTCCTTGTAAACTGTTAAACTTCAAAACTAAGACATATAAAGCTTTTGTGTTGATGTTAATAAGAGCTGACAGCCTCACAGGGTGCATAAAAAGACCAACATTGACTAGAGAAGAATTTACCATATGTATAAGCCTTTACCACCCATATATCAAACATTTTAAAATAACTCTTTAAACAAAATTTGGAGAAATTTAACTTCTGCTATTGTTTGTACAGTGATCCTTATGCTAGGGCTGACATATTTGTAGGTCACAGCTATTTAGCTGCAGAACACCAAACAGCATATCTTGCCTAAAGACATCCATCTCTTTGATGTCAGAAAGCTCAGACATAAAAGCAACAAGATAAACAGGCAAAAGAGATCAATTTAATTCAGCACTGGAAGGATATGGGTTGTGCTTCTTAATAAGATTAAATAAATGAAAACTTAAATGACTGCTCTGTGTGAAATTACTTGATTAGTTTCAATAGTCCACTCAGCATTGTGTTCACAGAAAATCTCATATGGAGGATAACAGAGGAAACAGTTCTAGCATCTATTATTTGGCTGTGGTAGAAATACAATACACAGTTACTGTGAGTGAAAAGTTACTGATGTCATTCTGTAAGTCTCTCTGATACTTCTTTCATTTTAGGCTCTATGTAGGTGATGTTTTTAACAGCCTTCCCCCCTGAATCATGTAAATTATGCAAATTACTGTTTGCATAAGTGAATTGTGCTCTAGCACATACAAAAGTGTGAATTATAAAGATTCTTTCAGTTTACATGAAAAAATTCCAGCTTGAGAGACATGTACACTAAACATTTGCACCCAGTGAACACCTCAGCCTGTTCTTGAGTGTTCCTTTTAGTGCAAAACCACAAGCTCAAATAATTGGAAGATAAAACCAACTGAAGGTAACATTTTAACAGTATGTAATACTATTTTCAGGACCTCTAATAACTAAGCATATGGAGTGTTGTATGCCCTCTCTTTACCCTGTTGAATTATGTAGCTTTTAAAAAATAAAATGTCAGGGCCTTTTCAAGTTCTTGCTAGTTAAGATAGTGTTTGTTGTAAGGAACTAGACCACTGCAGTCTGGGACTTGATCCAAAGTCTATTTAAATCTCTTGAAAAATCAGGTGATGACTGGTCATACTGTACCTTGGGCACATGCTTCATGTTCATGGATTCTTAATCAAATGTGTTTTCCCAGCAAAGCAAGCATGAGTGTCTTGCTTAGTCAAGGTCTGTGAAAAAAAGAGATTATCCTGTCAGCACATAACGATAATTATTTTGTGCTGCTTCACTTCTGAGGCCCTTGCTTATAACTTGAACAAACTCATTACTAACTCACTGAATACACTAAACCATGGATATCATGCCATGAAATTATCTTAAATATCTTTTTGGTAACCCAGCAGCAATTCAGCTGGTATTGCAAATATCTTTACCATCCTTCATTGATTTTTCCTAGTGTCCCTACAAATTGATGTCTTTTACTTGACTTTTACTGGTGGGATGCATTACTTTACATATGAGCTACTGAATGAGAGATTAACAGTACAAATATTCTACTTGTTTTCTTTGGGCAACAAATGAAATGATTTCAAAAAATCAATTATGTTTTTTCTTTCTTTGTTGCTTGATCTCACAATAATCTTCTTAATGCTGAGATATGATATGATTATAAACCCGAGCTTTGGTTTAAACTCATTGAGCAAATTTTGAGACTGTCCAAGAAGGAATTTAACTAACAACTCTACAAATTGCGCAGTGCAAACACAACTGCAGACCACAAGATATTGCACAATTACAGGTTTTGTTTAAAAACTGTCAGAGCAGGCAGACTTGGATTTATCTGAACAGATTTATTTACTTTGAAAATCTATGCCTTGACTTACTTCACTGATGTACTCAGCAGATGAGACATTTCATAGATTACTTTTGGAGCAACCATGTGCTAATCTTTATAGATAAATGTCTGCTGAAAACATGTTCTGGTTGCATTTGATGGAAACCTTCATGAAGCAATCCCACTCATGGGAGCTGTTGCTATGGCATAACACATGATTAATGGGAAACTGAGGATGGGCCTTGATTGCTGTGAGGGACTCTTAATGAAAAAGGATACAAAAAATTTATTAAGAAGGAAATTTATTATCTGCATTGTTCGAGAATAATCCTTACTAAATCCAGAAAAAAAATAGGCTGTCATGGCTCTGAGAGCCAGACCACAAGGCACTGACCCTCTGCCTGCAAACAGAGCCTGCAAGGGCAGATAGGAACAATCAGATAGGAACAATTATTTAAGAATTAGATCCAAATTGGCCAAAAGGACCAAATGGACCCTGGGGGTACATCAGGCACAGAATCCCTGGCTGCTCCAAGGGATTGTCCTGCTTTTCTCTGCTCCGGTATGGCCTCACCTCGAGCACCGTGTGCAGATTTGGGTAGCACAATATAAGAAGGAAAAGCTGTTGGAAACTGTCCAAAGGAGGGACATGAAGATGGTGAGGGCCTTGTGGGAGAAACAAGGAGTGCTTGAGGTCACTTGGTCTGTTCAGCCTGGGGAAGAGGAGGCTGAGGGCAGACCTCAGTGCAGTGACAGCTTCCTGTGAGGGGAAGAGCAGGGGCAGGCACTGATCTCTGCTCTGTGGTGACAGTGACAGAATCCAAGGAAATGACCTGTTGTTGTGTCAGGGGAGGTTTAGGTTGGATTTTAGAAAAAGGTTCTTCCCCAGAGGGTGGCTGGGAACAGGAACAGGCTGCCCAGGGAGGTGGTCACAGCCCCAGGCCTGACAGAGGTCAATGAGCATTTAGACAATACTCTCAGGAACATTGTGAAAAATGCCAATCACTCTTTTAAAAATTTAATAAAGTTTAATAGTAATAAAAAAGTTATAAAAACAATAATAAAAATTAGAGCAATAAGAATTTGGACAATCAGAGTTAGGACAATAAAAGGACAGTAAAAAGCAAAGAATTACAGATGTCTGGATGCTCTTGAACACTAATCCCCAAGAGCACACCTTGTGAACAAAGGATTGACCGTCAAAAGCAATAGCCTGTTGCATATTCATGTATCTCGTACATGATGCATAAATTCCTTGCAAACTAGGGTTTTCTCTGGTTTTTGTCAGTTTTTTCCCCTTAATCCTGGTGGCTCCTCAAAGACTGGGGAGAAGGTGGAATGATGTTTGTCCTTTCCAATAAGGAGGCAGTAACTCTTGCTGTTATCTCTGTGTGAAGAATTTCTTGATTATCTCATCCATTCCTTGTGCTGGTCACAAAAAGGTATCTTACCTCACATAGCTTCTATTTTAATATTATGCTATAGCCTAAAACTGTATTTAACACACTACTTAAAATGATTAATACAACATTACTAAAAAAAGGATTAATACAACATTACCTTCAAACATAACACATACAGTATTCATTTTAATATTTGCAAAAAGCCAATCATATAATATGCATTTTTCACAAACACTGTGTGACTCTTGGGGATGGTCCTGTGCAGGGCCAGGACTTGGACTCGATTATCCTTGTGGGCCCCTTCCAACTCACAACATTCTATGATCCCATGATTCTATGGAAAAGACTAAGGGTGCCAGAGGAATTCCAGATCACCACATTTTATTTAAGACATTAATATAGCATTAAGATTTGTTTCACAAATAACAACTGCTAAACCCTGCAAAAATGAGGGAAGTATCTCAGATAGTCGAGTGGCTAAAAGACATGAATTAAAACTGCAAATTTAAGGTTGATTTGAAGAATTTCATTACAAAGATGAAGGTGGGAAAATCACAACCCTGCTTTATCAATAATAAAAAACATTTATCACTGACATGAGTAACTGATGGCAGACACTTCTGTGGCAATAGTGTGGTATGCTTCTTCTGAGAATTAATGATCTGACTGTCATGCTTCCTGTACTGGGAAATACTCTACAGAAAAGTAACTTATTATTTCCATAAATGAAGGTTTTGTAAGAAATAATTATTGCAAAAGCACAGAAGCAGAATTTTTTTGTGTGTGTCAGGGTATTTAAATACACTTGAGTGTATGGTACTAAAATCTCTTAAGAGTTGAATCATTGTAAGTGCAATGTNTTTATTGCAAAAGCACAAAAGCACAGAAGCAGAAATAATTTTTTTTGTGTCAGAGTATTTAAATACACTTGAGTATATGGTACTAAAATCTTTTAAGAGTTGAATCATTGTAAGTGCAATGTCAAAAATATACAACAACCTGATAAATATCAGCAACAAATGACTGAAATGTCCCCAAATAACGTAATGTAAATTTTATTTAGAAAATTATAGAAATTATAGAAAGATTAGGTGTTAAACTCTGTATTCCTCCCTCTCAATGTTCCTGCAGAAAATGAGCTTCCCATTATTGCAAGGTTTGTTTCTTGCAAGTTCTGAAATTATGAAGTGTCATAACTGTACCTGAACTGTAATGATGAGAATGCTAAAACCGGAATAGCTATAGAAGTGCATATTGGAAAGAACATCAAATCGGTCTTAGATATAAGGAAAAAAACAAATAGCAAGGAAAGAACCTGTTGCATGGAGTAAAAGTGAAGACAAAAACAGACTGGAAAAACTCACAGTGTTCATGATTAATGCAGACTTTTTGGGAGGACTTGGCAAGGTGGATATTAGCTAGTCAAAATAACAGTGATTAAAGAGATCTCCTCACCACATCAGTGGCTTCACAGGCAGCTGTGGCTCAAGAGACATCAGGACTGGGTAGAGAGGGGAAGCAACCACAGACACTCATTTGCCACAGTATTTTTCAAACGGATAATGGCATTCAGTTAAAGTGACTTTGGGAAGCCTTGCTTTAGGCTCTCAGATGTTCCTGAATATATGACATTGCCATATCCTTTTACTTATTATTAATAATTATGTATTTGCAAGGAGAAAAATAGTGGGATTTCTGTTGGGTTTAAAACACTTAGCAACCATTTACCATGTGTCTCTCTAGAAAAGTCCTTCATTAGATATTTTTATTGATTTGATTTAACTAAAAAGAAATCTATGTGATTATTCTGCTACTCATATTTTTCCATTTCTAAACTGTCCTGATAATCTGATAAACTAATAAGCATGAAATACTTTTTACTGAAATTCTTCTCATGCTCTCTTAAACATTTCTGATCACAATGAAAAGTGAAAAGACTAGTGAAAAGGAGTTATGGCTACTATTTGAGAATTAAAATTTCTGGTTTTATTTATTTAAATAAAACCATTTCTGTTAAAGGAAAAGGCTTTCTGTTAGAAGCACTGCAAATACAACCACACCAAAACTCTGTAGTTGAAGTAACTGTTTTCAGTAATTGGGTTCAGTTTGGGGTTTTTTTTGGTTTTGTTTGTTTTGGATTTGTTTTGCCTTGGGTTGTGGGTTGTGGGGTTTTTTTAATTTTCTTAGGAATCAAATTATTCCCCCTAAGGGCTGCATTGATTTTACTTGACTGTAATTGCAGTATTTCCTACTTCCTTTGCCCCAGACAGGGGCAAAACCACATAAGAAAAAAAAATGAGAGGCTTATACGAAGATGGATGTGAAAAGAAATGCATATTATATACAACTTTTTACATTCTGTTTTCCACTGATTATAAATTACATTTCAGTCAACTTAAAATATTTCTGCTATGTCATGTAATGAAAAGAGAAATCAAATGTTGCAGAAAAGAATATTCTGCTGACAGAAAGATTCAGATTAATGTTCAGTAATTCTTTTTTGCTCTAATATTTCATGTAAATTCATAGGACTTCCGTGCTGTGAAACTTCCAAGGTAACATATTCTGAAATGAAGAAATTGAACACGTTATGAAGAAGATTCATAAAGTCCTGATGCATTCTTTTCAGAGGTTCATTTTGGTTTAAGTCAGTTTTGTTCTGGAACCTATGCCTGTCAAAAGATGAGCAGTAAAACCCCCAGGTCTATATGGCATAAAATGAGCCACAAATATAGGAAAAGTGTTTATTCAGAAAGGTGCCTTTAGATCATTTTGTCTTGCTGCTTAGTAATGGTCAAAAGTCAAAGAGAATATTTAATAAGGATCTTCAGTTAAGGTCCCTTAGTACACATTTCTTAACAAACAGAAATCATAACCAAGTCAAAAATCTGTGGTGGAGCCATTTCTTTATCACTATGTGCAACTCTGGTTCCCTCTGGGAAGGAGATACAGCAAAACTAGAGATGACACAAAGAGGGCAGAAGGGCAGGATCAGAGGAACAGAGCATCTACTGCACTGGAAGGTATTAAAGAGTTGTGGATTGACCCCGAGAAGCAGCTCAGCCCCACACAGCCAGGCACTGAACCTCCCGCAGTGGGAAAGGGACAGAAACAGAAGGGTGAAAGGGAGAAAACTCATGGGTTCAGACAATGGCAGCTCAACAGGCAGAATAAAAGCCATACACACACGAGCAAAGTAAAACAAGGAATTCATTCCCCCCCTTCCCATGAGCAAGCAGGCGTTCAGCCATACCCAAGAAAGCGAAGTTTCATCACACATGACAGTGACTTGGCAAGAAAATCATTCCAAATGTGCCCTCTTCCTCCTTCTCCCCTCAGCTTTTATTACTGAGATATCATGTGGTGTGGGACATCCCCTTGGTCAGCTGGGGTCAGTGTCCTGCCGGTGTCCCATTCCAACCTGTTGTGCACTCCCAGCCCTCGCTGGTGAGGCAGTGTGAGAAGTGGAGTAGGCCTTGATGCTGTGTATGGGCTGCTCAGAAACAGCTGAAATATCCCTGTGCTATCAATGCTGCTTTGGTCACAAATCCAAATCAGCACCCTACAGACTGCTATGAAGAGAATTAATTCAGTCTCAGCCAAACACAGGACAGCTTCCAGGCGCTGCCTGGTTCAGAAGAGTGGTGACTGCAGAGAGGCAGTCATCACTGGAGCCAACTCGTGAGTGCGGCGACAAGGGAAGTGTTATTTGTTACTTCCCATTACAGAAAACTTAAGGGACACACAATTAGATTATTAAGTCACAGTGTCAAAATAAAAATAATTACTTTTTCTAACAATGCATAGCAAAATTGTAGTACTCAGATTTTGGGGATGCTGTGGCAGTCAAAAACATGTACTTATGTTCAGTTCAGGTAATGGAAGACAAGTCTAACACTGAGTACTAACACTGGATGCAACTTTGACTCAGGATGCTTCCTGGCTTGTAATAAGCTGGAAACTGGGAGAACAGACACAGGAAAGAATACATTTACCCATATTTTTCTTCCCATTCCTTTTCCTCCTGCATCCACCACAAGTTCCTGCCAGAGGCAGACTAATCACCTGGGCTGATCTCTGGGTCAATACAATATAGCATTTATGTTCTTATTCTCCACAAAGTTTTTAACAGGTGAGCAAAAACCAAGAGTGAGGGAGGGAAAATCATCATTTCCTGCATGTGGCAGTGTGGCTGCAACCACTTTGAAACATCACACTCCAGGACCTTAGGAAGCTCAGTTCACACTGTACATAAATAACTTCTCTATGAAAAGGCTGAAAATGCACCTGTAAAACTAAAGCTCTTTGGAGATGGGAATTAAACAGTGTCACCCTGGCAAGCAAATATTTAGAAGAATGGAAAAATCCTCAATGTTATCCACACATTTATATAAGCAGTAAATGCAGGTTATGGGTGGATGTTATCATAACCCAAGCCCACAACCACCTTGCTATTCTCTGCAATTGCCAGGGGGAAACATTTCTGCAAAAATATAAAGATAACAGCTCAGTTAAATTTAGTAGCCTATTTTAATCTTAAAATTCAGCCTCTAAACACATGTAATTGATAGTATATGAATGAGTCATGGAAACTTGCCTTTTATGAAGAAAATTACTAATGTTCAGTTCTGGCTCTTTTCATTACTTTTTATATCACTAGCTTTCTTCCAGTATGCAATTTAGTGATCCTTGATCCACGACATTTACAGCAATTTAAATGTATTTCAGATGCTGGTAACACGGCTCCTGCCATTTCAAATGTTCATGAGTTTCCAAGCTATTCTGCTCCCATTTTTGTTCTTTATGAGCAAATCATTATTTATGAAGTCTTTAATGATAAACTCCTGCTTTCCTTAGGCTGGAATGAATCCCTTTCACAGACAGCTTGCCAAGTCCTCTGCACTGCACTTCCAGTCCAGCACAGCTGGGAAGGCCAGCTGTGATCAGCAGAGAAAAGGCAGTGGGACCAGAAAGGCAAAGGAGGTTCTGGGAGGTACATGACAGGTACCCTGATGAGCTCAGACAGCAGCTGATCACAGAATCACAGAATCCCAGGATCAGCTGAACCAGAAGGGCCCACAAGGACCATCAAGTCCAACTCCTGGCCCTGCAGAGAAGCGTCCCCAAGAGGCACACCATGTGCCTGACAGTGCTGTCCAAACACTTGAGCAGTGATTTCAGAAAACGTGGGTTTCCCAGAGAGACATTTTATGCTGCTGTAGTGATGCGCTCAGGAACTTTAACTTAAAAACGTGCTAAAAGAGCAGGATAGGACTAGGATTTGGGATGTACCTGCCTAGATCTTTGAATTGTACAAAGTGTCATAAAACACAAATTATTTCAAGATTCAGTGGAAAATATTTTTATCCAAGTAATATTTTTTTAAAAAGTAAGATAGAAATGAAATATCAGGAAACCCAATTTAGAAGGGATTCTGAGGTGGCTTCAGTCTGGACTGTAGGATAAAGTATTATGTTATGTTTTTACTTTTCTTCCAAAGCTCTGAATAATGTCAGATTTGAGAGACTCCAGCATGTTGATAAACTGATGGCAGGTAAGGAAGGAATAAAGAGTGAAACATTTCATCTTTCAAGAAAAGCAGGTTACACAGACTATCTCTCCTCTCCAGAATGATTTCACGAGAATAGTCCAACTCGGTCAACAAAAGTGTTAGTGAACTAGCACATATTTCATGAATAGGTGAAAACCAGCAGACAAATGGCTGATTTGACCTTGTCATCCAGAAAGGGAATAGATTATGTCTCATCATGTACAGTTTGCATGCAACCCTACAACGTGTCCATTTAAAAGTTTCAATAATGTCTGTATAGTTCTTGAAATTTCTGCATTCTCTCTTCCTTTTCGGTGCCAAGCCAGCCAGTCTGCTGGTAGATTTGGGGTCATCTCCATGCAAATTTTCACCAATAGCTCCAAAAATTCATACGATTAATCTTTTGAATTAAGTTGTAGTTTTGGGGGTGGTTTTTGGGGGGGTTTTTTGTGTGTTTTTTTTTTTTTTTCCAGGGGTGAGAAGGAGACAAGAGAAAGAGACTCTTCTGGATTACAAAATATGACTCAGAAAAAGTCAAGTCTAAGGAAAGCTGAATTTATAGCTAAATACAGGGCTGCTATTCAGAAGATCTGGATTGTATCCTGGACTGCCGCAGACTTCCTGTATGATCCAAGCATATGAGAAATATTCAGTTTTCTCCTAGGAAAAATGTGATTGGTTCTATCAAGGTAATAAACTGGGAGAATTTATTAACTGATATTTTTCAAGTGCTCTGATATGTTTGAGACAGTATAGAGCCACAAAAAATGGATATAAATTATATTTCATCAATGTGCATAACAGGGTATCTACACCTGGAACTTATTCTCTTTCTTGGTAGAAGTCCAAATTATTCATGCACTGCACATTTTTACCATTAAATGTTAGTATATTCTTATCTCTCACTTGGTAAAATTATTTTTCTTTGATTTGTCTCCTCATCATTAATTTTCCAGCCCTTCCTCTTGAAGCTACTATATTTTCCTTATATTCTTACTTTACCAATTGTTCCTATTCTATGGAGAATCAACTTGCAGCTCCTCTGAAAGGCCACAGGTAGGACTTTATATTGTCCCCGCACATGGGCACAGCAACGAGTCCTTCTTTTTGTCTTAAGCAGCTTCTGGCCCCCTTTTTCTATCCCCTTTCCTTTGTCAACAACTCTCAGTGTGCCAAGTTAACAATTTGCAGGGCAACATGATACAACAGAACACAGAACTGCTCTAAGATAAAAATAACCATACTTTGCAGGGTGATTTTCTTTTGGGATAGACATCCACAGACAGAATGGTGCCTTTGCCAAGGTACCAGAGAGAAGGTGAGACTGATCAGCAGCACCTCTCGTGTCTGTGTTAAACCACTGCCCTTCCCTTCCCTTGCCTGCTGGCCCAGGATCTTGTGAAGATTGATCTGCACCATCTACCTGCTCCTGCTTTTGAGGAGAGAGGCAGAAACCAACCCTCAGCTTTCAGCTCCACTTCAGTGACACTAATCTGACATGTAATGAGAATTGACAGCCCCTGCAGGATCATTAACCAAATAGTTTGATTGCTTAATTAACTTCCTGATCTTGCTCCTTCCCAACAAAAGCAGTTTAATTGTCCCTTCCAGCTCCACACAGAAGTAAACTCGTCTTTCCACAAAATCACTCAGAGCTGGCAATACTTGGGATGTGCCACAACATTTGAATTCTGGATGTCACCCTCAGAAATAAGTACTGTGAGCTGAAACCCTCAAACACAGCCAACATGCCCATGATTTATTCATGAATGGAACAGGAGATGAGTGCAATGTGTCCCAAACACCACGTATTAGGGAAAGGGATATTAGTCAAATTAAGTAGCTTTGTTTCAATTTCACCACCTGTGGTATCTTTAGATCTTTTCACAGCCTCACAGGCAGAAAGCAGCTTTGAATCTGCCAAAAATGTGCCTAGAAAATTATTCATATGATGCTACAAAAGGGTTTTACTAACCATTTTCAAAAGGACATGATATATGAAAGCAAAAAAATATGAGGTATAAAATAGGAACTACTACACACTTTCAAAGAGAAAATTTTCCTTTTTGGGATAATAAGTATCATAAGACATCAGCAAGAAACAAACAAGCAAGGTTTTGTGATAGACGAATGGGTACAGCAAGGCTCTCTAGCTTGCATGAGCATGTGAAAGTTCTGGCTTTTTGTCCTGTTCATATAGAAGGCAAAAAGCAAGAGAAGGCAGGAATCTTAGAACTTCATCTTAACTTCACAAAGTTAATTCTACCTTCACTGAAATTGGGATGAAAGAGCCAGAGAAAATTTTTATAATTAAATATATTCAATAAATATTTTGCAATTTTATTTGTTCTTGCAAATCTGTAAGGTTTCTGAAACAGTGAGTCTGAGGCATTTGATGTGTGATGAAGCCTTTTATTCTTTTGGGAGTGGAAATCCTGAACAAAATCATCAGTTCAAGGGATTGATTTCATCTGTGTTAAGCAGCCTGGGAACTGCTCTCCTAAGGGCTGGGGAAGGGCAAAGAGCAACTTCCAGCCTTCAGCAATAGCAAGAAAATGTCTTGGTGTGCAGGAAAACAGCATGGAGCTGCACAGGGAAATGTTTCGGCCCAGAATTCAGTAAGGAAAGGCAATACCTTAATTTGGAGACTTCAAACGAATGCAACTACTGTATTATAACAACAAGGAAGTATTGAACTTAGAAAATGCACTGATCAGCTCAACAAACAGAGCTGAAAAAAAAGTTACCCTTTAGAAAGTACAGTCTGCAGTGGGTAGGATTGGCAAACAGAGAATCTCTGTTTGAATCAGTCTCAGGAGAGTGTTAGGGAAGAGCTAAAAGGTAGCACAGGGAGCTGGGTGCCACATATGTCTGAGTGTGAGTCGGGAACTCTGGGTTAGAAAGAGACCAAGCAGAGGTTGTTCAGTAAAAATGCTGATGGGTTTTTCCGGAAGCTTTTGTTATATGTGGTCATTGATTTGATCCAGTATGGCATGCTGTACTGTGTATGACAGAGCGATGCATTCAGAAATGTTTCCAAATAGATAAATAAACAGAAAAAGCCTGTTGAAAAATAGCAGACATATACACAGTTTATACTCAGTTTATAATCGGCACTTGCAGCCTTTATTTTACACCAATTATTTCCTTTAGTAGGGACATCTCATAGAACACAGCTGAATGATTCTCGGAGTAAAATGGCATTTGAAGCAAATCAAGAAGGATCTGAACATTGGGGTTTTGCTCATTGCAGAAGATGAACTAAAGCATATTGCAGAAGACTTAGTTTAGAGCAGCAATTATAGATATATATACTATAGATATAGATAGATAGATGTTATATTATGGATAAATAGAAAGCCTTCATTTTTAAACCCATATAGTTGACTGCTTCTGGAACACTAATTTTATCTGTAAGCAAATCTGTGTCTTTCCATCACTGCTGACTTGAGAAAGTGAAGTCCAAGCTTTCTTAATTTTCCCCATCCAAGACATGGCATTAGTAACAATTATTGCGTTTGAATTGTGTGACTTAATGGAGATCCTTAAGTACTTTAAATACACTGAACCATTCTCAAGAGCACTCATTAACTGCTTAGAAACTTCTGCACTAATTCTGGGTCTTGTATCAGTGATTTACAACCTATTTTTCAGTGTCCGAGCATAATCTCTGGGGTTTGTTAATTTGGTGCTAAAACATCATGTCATAAATCACAAAAAATATTGATGTGGTAGTGGAGGGACACAGGAAAAGACAAATGAAGTATTATATATGGGAAATAAAGCTTAGAAAAAAGCAGGAATTAATTTAAATGTCATTCAGGATATTGGTACTATTCTATACAAACAGTGCGAGAGACTACTGTTCTTATTGTCCATCCATAACATAAAACCATTTGAAAAATAGGTTTGCATTGGGGATTGCAAGGAAGATCTAGCGGGCTTCTGTCTCCACTAGTTTGAATTCCTCATTTACGTTACGATAGCTGATTTTTAAAGAATACTAAGTGATACTGGGATCTAGATGGACTTGTCTAAATGTTTACTTGTTTACTGTCATTTGAAATTCAGCTAGAAGCTTGCTTCAAGTTCCTATTCACCAAGAAAAGAAGAAACAAAATTGGGCCTAATGGGTGTCTGTATCTTGGCTGGTTCTGTATCCTCAAACTGTGAGACTGCTTTTAATTTACTTAATGTCCCTCCTTCCACAATAACAAAGTCATAGGCCAGGTAGGAATATTCAAAGTATCTCTTAAGTTCAAGTTCTCAGTAATTAATTATGATAAAAGCCATCTTGATTTAACTAACTGCCATGAAATTAAAACAAACATTTGTGAGGAGACACCTGAAAGAATAAACAGAAAATCTGAGCAATGATAATGAGACTTTTTGATGTATAAGCCAGAGATCCTGCTGGAACCACAGCTGGGAGGTCACGCTGCAAGCCTGGAGCTGTCTGCACTGCTATCCAATGGCTCCAGACAAGATCAGGGTTGTTTAATCACTCACTGACAAAAGTCAGCTAAAGCCTTCCAAAGAGCTCACTTAGCACTGGTGCAGCTGATCCAAGCGCACCCCTTATGCTCTCCTAGGGGGCTGTCAATTTATGTCAACACCAGGATCACCTAGGAAAGGGTTTCAGAGCCCTCTGTGGGAGGCACTGTGAAATCTCCTTAGCTCTGCCTGAGGCAGGGTGGATGCTCAAGGCTCATTCCTGCTGCTTGTTGACACGCTTTGGTCTTCCAGCTCCCTGCCCTGGCACTTGCCCTCTTGGCTCAGCGTTCCAATCTGTTTTCTTCCCTGGAGGGTGTCATGACTTCCTTCTCTCAGACGTGGCTGTGATCTTGTTTTCCTCCTGCCATAACAATTCTGAAAATATATCCGGAGACCATAAATATTGTATCCAGAGACCGATGTCAGCAAACATGTCCATATAAATTAAAGGGAAATATGTACAACATCATAAAATATTCACAACGTTGCAAAAGAAGAAACTGCATCCTTGGTGAAGTGCAAAAGATGAGTTTCAAACATGCTGTAAGAAGGGTAAGTATTGATAAGGGATTCTCAAGATCATACATAATTTACACGATGGAAACCATAAAGCAGAAGCAGGGATGAGCAAGCACTGTTGCTCTAAACTGTGTTTATGATCAGCAAAACACCAGATGAGCATCCTAAGTTCTGCTCATGTTTCAGGACTTAAGTATAGGCTTAAAGCTTGAGATGTGCACATAGCTGAATGAACCAGAGATAATGTGGTTCTTTTGTACGAAATGGGCACATATTTCTAGCTGGTACCAACCTGTCACTCGTACTCCCAACAGATACAATAATACTGTAGCTGCATATTTAAAAGCAATAAAAATTTATGGTTGCAGATGTCCAGATGCGTTTGGGGTTTGCTCATTGCAGAAGCCTTATTTTAGAGCAGCAATTAATTTCCTTCAAATGACTACTATATGCCATGACACCTGTGGATCTCATTGGAGGAAGAATTGTACACAAAGCACAGGTGTTTCTCCAGCCAAAGCTTGTGACAAACATCTTCCCGAGAGGATTTCTGCCCTCTTAAGATTTTTCAGTGCCTGTTGCTGAGGGACATGAAATACAGACTGAATAACTATTTCAGGAACAGCAGGAACATAGTTAAGGCTAGGCTAGGTCACAGGTCATCTTGCAAGAATTTGACTCAGCATGTCCAAAATTCATGGTTTTACAAAGGCAAATGGCAAACTTCAATCTGCATTAATAACAAAACCAAATGCTAACTATTTTTAAGTTGAAAATGGATGGGCAAATTAATCAGTCATGCTCAAAAATTGACTTGCTACTTAGCTGGTGTTGAGCTATGCTTTGATAGTTGGCAGCCTGCTGGCTACTGGGATTGTAACTTTTGTGAAGCATTTGCAATTAAATAGGTACTAACTGGACACTAGTGGATGATTGAAAGCCAAAATTATTGTGTTTTGGTTTGGGAGAATCATAAAATAAATATTCAAGACATATGAAAGTATAAAGAATATTATCTTTTCATTAGTGACTTTGGCTGTGGAAATCACAGCACACATAATCCATCAGCTGACGCAATTAATGCCACAGTGTTTAAGTTTGGTAATGAGATCAAAAGTCCTTATTTATGTTTAATGCCCCCAAAATGTGTAAAAATATTTTCTTGATCTGGTGGTGTGAAAGGCTTTTGCCTTTTCTATCTCATAAATGAATCAATGCTTTCCAATTCTCTTATTTACTCAGAAAAGCTTTCATTTTTTCATATGTACAGAGCCAAAAAATGACCTTCATATAGTCTAAAATGTATAAAATTTCTACATAAAAGGACAAGAGTATAGACCATCAGTTGATAGGTGAATTGTACCTGAACACCTGATTTTTTCAGACTATGTATCTTAGCTGCAAACTGGAGCAAAACTGGAAAAGTAGTACCTGTTTCTGAAAATTAAGGTTCTAGTTTAGCTTCACACATACACAAGGCAAAATATTTATCAAGATCATTCACAGTTCCTCATGAAAATGATCCTCAAATAATGACTGACTCAAATGGGATCTTCAGCACGGCTCCTCTCTTCCTACCACAACCTTTTTTTTACCCACTTTGTTCTACATGTAGCCTCCCCAAACCAACCTTCTCATTCCATTTCCATTGTCCTAGAGCATAATTGTATTTCCTCAAAGTTAGATCCTAGCTTTTGCCTCAGTTTATTCCCCAACTTCACAACTTCCTTTTTCTTGATGCTTTTCTTCTAATTTACCATTTTGCATTATTACAATTTTTTCAAATGTGCTAAAGCAGTGGAAAACAAGTCAGCCACAAGTTAGTTGTGAAGGTCAGAAGCCGTTTTCCACCCTATGAGCCAATCAAATACTCCAATATCCAGATTGTCCAAAGAAACTACTATTTTTGAAACCTGATGACACATTGCATGAGGAAAGTTAAAACTACTTGAAAACATTTCCAAATGCTGAGATGAATAATTACAACTCAGAGGAAATAAACTATTCAGCCCAGACATTTGGAGAACATATATAGCAGTACAGTTGTACTATTCATGGATCATTATATGAATAGGAAATTGGAAGAACTTTTCTAGGCTTGTGATGAATACAGAGCACAATAGAGGGAGAAGATGAACTGAGACTAAAAGCCTCTTTATAGTGCTCACTTTTCTTCCAAGTATCTACGTCACAGCAGTTTCCATTCATCCAGACACAATGGAGCAGCACCAGTCTGAATCTACAGCTGAAGTAAGTGACTGAAATGGCATTAATAGCCAGTTTTGTAATAGCAGTTGACAACAGATCAAAACCTAATGATTTTTATGACTAATTCATCAGTCTAAACTCTCTGATTTGTATAAGTTTATAATTTTTTTTCCAACTTTTCCCGTTTCTTCCCAAAACTTTGGACATATTAATGCATTAAGACCCCATAGTCTGATGGGAGTGTAGGAAGCACGAGTGCATGGGTCACGAGGTCTAATCCCCTGCTGCTTTAGACTCATAACATGTTATTCCTCCTAAGCCATATAAACAGGAATCTAAAAGTGGAGTTTTCCCGAGATGCCATGAAGCTTTTTCAAAACCTCAATCCTCTGTTTATTGTAAATAACTTTCTAGCTTTCAGCCTCAGTTTATGTGATGCCAGTCAATATTTGACTTATATGTAAATTTGCATAGGTACCAGAACCATAAAAAACACCTGCTGCTGATTTTTGCGCATCCAAGAACAATTTCAACTCAACTTTAATCCTTTAAATCCATTATTATGTTTGAAAGCATTGCTCTAAATTCAATATTTCACTGCAGTGAAGCCAGAAAGGGCTGTAAAGTATCTTCCTACTGGATATCCTGATAGTGGGACAATAAAATCAGGGATCTCACGGTTTAAATTAAGATTCAGATTTTGCAAGCTGCTGAAAACGTGAGAAAATCTCAACACATCTGTGGCAAATCCCAGTCAGGCTACCAAGGAGAGGGGAATTGTGTGTGAGGGGCAGCAGCAGACTTGCTGAACTCTCTGTGGGGACATGGGACTCCCCATGGCAGCCCCTCGTGGGCGCCAGGCAAGGCCTCCTCTGGGGCAGGGCATGAAATAACCAAGAGGCAGGAGCAGTGCTTGGGCTCGATTTTTAGCTTTCCATTCTGACAAAAAGGGGAATTATAAATAGAAACCTTAATTGAGATGTTTCAAGTTAGACAAAAATGGACTAGGACTCAATGATAAAAAAACCCCCCTCATATTGCCTGTGTCTTTCAAGCTGCTCTCAGCTCATGTTTGGGGCATCAGGAGAAGCAACCTGAGCTATATGTTGATCAAGGTATACATAGGGCTTTAAAAAGATTCAAACTCCCTCCCCCACTTATTAAAAATATTAATTCCATATGTTTCATGGAAAAAGGTACTTTCAAGTGTCTAAATTGATAAATTATTCTCCTAATCCAAGAAACAGGATATTATGGCCTTCAAAAGCAAAATGAAAATGACTTTTTAAAGATGTTGTGTATTTGAGGGAAACAGTGTTTTTCTTTGTGTTTTTTTGTTTTTGAGTAATAAGGACAAGTTAAGTGTTTTTTGAAGCAGGCCATATGATTTTGGTACTTATCCAAATAACAGAAGCTATAATCTTCAGGAATGATTAAACTGTCCAATTCATCACCTGGCTGAGGTACAAACATCCTCTATAGCACAATTTTGTGTATTACTCAGATTATGTCTTAATTTTCAAATTGCTTCTCGTGAATGCAGTTCTGTATAACAAAATGTCCCCTTGTAGTCAGGATCCATTATTAATTATACTGTTATAAACTTGCTTACTGATTCCCTCATTATTTCCCTCAGTATTTTTTCATATCCTACAGAGACAGGCAGGCAAAGCCCAAGGCACTAATTAAGAGCAGGTGAAGAATATAAGCAGGAAACCAGGGATAAGCAGTGGCCAAGGGCTATTACTAAATAAAACCTTTCTGAACAGAGAATTTCACAGCTTGATGGGATTGTGTTGAGAAGCAGTCTCAATTACAAAGGCACCACAGAGAGATCCAGAAGGATTTCAACATAAAACACAGTTCTTAATTTCAATTTCTGTTGTCTTCCAAATCCAATATCCATATTTAATGGAATATCCTGGGGTAATTTTTAGCATATTACATGAAAATTATTTATTTGTCCTGTGTGAAAAATCTGTAACTATTTTGATCCAACACATAGTTATGTAATGGTTTGATGCAACATATGCTTACTTATTAAATGGTTTAATACAATAATTCAACCTAAATTGCATGTCAGCCAGCTCATAATATATTCCAGTGTATGTTAAGATAAGGATATTAAAGCACAGTTTATTGTAAAAAATAGAACTTAATGAACAGGTAACATTTTATTTTATTCAGCTGGACACATACGGTTTGATTATTTAAGACTTTTTTAACATTGTGCAGGGAACTCATTTGCAAACTGGAATGAGCTGTACCTCTCCAGAGCGTCTGCATTAAAAGGTCACCCCCAAACTCCACAGACAGGGCAGTGTTGCAGGGGGGCCACGCACAGACTTGGCCTTTGTGGGGGGATGCTGCTCTTCCTGAGCATGGGCTCTCATGAGCCCCCTCTTCCTCCTCGTGGTCTGTGTCAACACTCTGCCACCTAAGGGCTGACCTCTGCCTCGGTACAAGCAGAACTGGGAACAGTGCCGGGAATAGCACTGGAACTGGGAGATAAATGGGGATTTGGCTTATGCACTGCTGGGGGAAAATGAGGAGTTCTCTAAAAGTAACCTCATATTTCAGTCCTCAGCAAACTGAAACAAACACACACATAGTTTGCAATATTTTTCTCTAACTGTCTGCTGTAGTTCTTCAGTTCAGCTCTCTAACAGAGATGAAGGGAAGACAGATGGTCTTTCTGACTCTTCCTCCCTCCTATCCACTGATCTCCTTTACCTTTTCAAGTGTCCCAGTTAGAATCTCCTTGGTGCAATCAGAGGAAAGGGAGTGTGTGTATTCACATACAGTTTGTGCTGTATTCACAGCTGCCTGTGGCCCGTGGGTATGAGTAGAGAGCCAAGAGGTTCCTGCAGCTGATACTGCCCAGTGTGACCATGCAGGAGTTGTCAGAGAAGCGTTTCCTTCTTTAAGCTGCTTCTGAAGTGCAGACTCCCTTATTCTTCCCCTCCACAGTACACTGCTTGTATTCTGGGAATAACCATTCCTCTAATTATCCAGAAATTTCTTAAGGGATCCACTTCTGCGTTTGAGAGGACTCAGACTTGCCATGGAAACCTGCAGTTGCTGGTGCCAGAGCTGGTGGTGACCAGTCCAGTGTCCCTGTTCATCTGCACACTGCCTGTCCTGCACGTTCAGGCTCATCAGCTCCAAAGCACCTCACTGCAGACATCATGGTGATCTGGTTGTGGGGCTGCCCCTTTAGCTCTGGGGGAGAGAGGGCATGCCTGTGGGCAGGGACACTGGGGTGCTTTGCAGACGTGCTGTTGGTTGCCAAAGGGTCCAGGCTGGTGCAGCTCCTACAAGAACTCACACAAGGTGGGAGAGGATGAGAGCTCAGGTCTCCCAAAGGAGTTGTGTGGCTTCTGTGATTCACAGAGACACACACAGACAGGAATGGACTCTCTGGTCCATGAGAGACGCCTAAAAAGGCTCCATCCTCTGCCCCAGCTTGGTGTCGCTGACAGGGCAGGGATTCCCCCACGAGGTGCCACCTCCTCCCCCACATGTACTCTCCTCTCTCTCTGGCCCCATCAGCAACACACCACTGCCAGTCTCTTCCCTGTGCCCATTTCCCATTACAGGTATAGAAATAGATACAAATCTTTCAGGGGAAAAAAACTTGATTTACGATCTTGCCTCTACAGGAGGACATCACAGCTTTCCTTTGCTCTCACTGAATTATACTGTACTCCTGACAGACACCTGTACTTATGACAAATAACTGGGCAATCAAGTTTTGAGCACGCTGTGATAAATCCAAAAAAGCTGCTGGCCATGGAGATGGTGCCATACACAACATATGGAAAAACCTGGTTCTGCTCTAGCTGTGTGCCATTCTCATGCCCCTACAAGCACATATAGGTTACAGAAAGCTACATATTCCTCAGTGAAGCTAGGGGTTGTTTTTAACATGTGTGTTTAACGGCTGCTGAATTAAAAAGTGAAATATTAACTTAGCCACACCCTTCAGCATGGCCATGACTCACTGAATCAGTAAGAAAACTGCATCATTGTACACAATTTTTAAAAAACACAACAGAATTTTTGTGCAAAACTTCTAAAATTTTTATTCTCTGATTCCTCTTCAGTCCATTATGGTGTTATTGACTACTATTATCTGCAATAACATAAAGATGTAAACACTTATTTGTTCACAGCTTTATATATAACATATCAGAGAAGGCTGTTAGGTTTGTGACGTTAAAAACTGAAACCAGAAAAGAATAAAAGAGCAAAACCAGAAGAAAACTATAGTGAATTACAATATGAAATCTATTTACACACATTAATCTATACAACATCATAATCTGTACATTTTGTAAAAAATAATCACATTCATTTACATCATCTTTAATTTTTACCATACTTGACAGATATAACAAAGATGACAAAGGAGAAATTTGAAGTCATACTCCTACTAATGTGCCAGGACAAAAAAAGCTGCAGGTAATCATAAAATCATTACAGTTCTTTGGGAAATAGAGGGGGTTGGGACATTTCAGTCACTTTTTTTAGCTGACAGTGGAAATGTTCCTGACTTAGATTTGACTACAACCTGCTATCATTGGGCAGAACCAGATTCAACACAGAGTGGTTAAACCATATCACAGAATGTTCCTTTTAAATATTATCCTGACATGCCTCTGTTACATTCATGTGAGAACACTCTTTATTTTTTTTTTTTTCAGCAACAGAATAGCACTGCATCCTAACTTCTGTATTTGGTCACGTCAGGGTAGTACTGACAGCCCTCAGCTGAGATAGGCACTCATGGTAACATGAAGGTACTTCTGTTGGTAAAGGTATTTCCTGTATCACTATGCACAGACAGTAATTGTTCAGACAATGACCCCTATACACATAGCAGCTTTGTCTGCAGGTTACTTGCCAGTTCTTTCTTTTTGTCAGGCATATTTAGGGCTTGATTTTTTCTTAAGAATGTCTGAAAAAAATCTGCATAGACTAAATCTGGACTTTATCCCAAATGACTTTGCTGAACTGGGCAAATTCACAGTTAACAGAAGATAATTTTTAGAAAAGTAGAGGATAAATGATGCAGATGATTCATCTTAGTCTTTGCACATGGACTGCATGACACATGCACCTGGCAATGCCTTATTTCATCAACCTGCCCCAGACAGAGTCTCTGGTTTGCTGAGGGTCTGTGCCTTGCTTTCCCCTTTGGCATGTTAAAGGCAGAGGGAAGCTAGGGTGAATCAGGACATGAAGCAGATGCTACAGAGTGGGGTAGGATGGCTCCAACCTGACTGTAGAAGGATTTTGGAATGCTATTTGCACCAATTATCTATTGCTGCTACGGTGCAATCCCATCACAAACTTAGATTGGATATTCCTCTGCTGGCTACCTGCTGTACAACACAAAGAAAATTTTGGGTACTGTGAAGCACTTTCTTTTAGCATATGCCCCCCCCCCCCCCGCCAAAGTCAATAAGCCAAACACTTAACCCAAAACAACAAGTATCTGTTGTTACCTGAGGCCAGGTAAGTTAAAATGGGACATAAGGCTGTGGTCTTTATCATGGAAGGCAGGGGCACCTGACCAAATGAACTGCAGGATCCTCCACTGCCTGACCTTTTGAATTACACTGCACATTTCTTGGACGATAAGTTTGGCCAGCCCAAGGTAATTGGCCTAAAAAGGAATACCTGTGTAATATTACCCAGACAGCTTAAAGATCTCTTTTGGAGGGACACACCTGTTTCTATCTATGGGGTGAGAAATCTAAGTACTAGCCAGCTACCCCCGGCTCAATTTATAGTAGGTCCGGCTTACCTGCCTCAGATGCCCAGCTGAACATGGAAGAAGTCATCTTCAGTTAGTGCCTATTTCTCTATGATGACTGTGGAAGGCACTTTAAAAGTGTCTTTAGCTCAAACATGCAGCTTTTAGACATCAAAGGTAGGGCAGATGAATTTCACCTGAGTTTATCAAGCACCCAGCTGAAATCGACTCTGCAGAGGAAAATTTAAGCCAGTGTCTATACTTATTTTTTAATTGTGGTTAGTAAGTGAAGAGTAAGCTGTCACTGTGTTCCTCAGGCATCAGCAGCAGGTAATGCAGACAGAAATCATTGAGAATTAATGGTGCCTCCAGGGGAGGTAAAGCACAACAATTAACTATGGTAGTGGGAGTGAACTGTATGACCATTCTTGTTCAGTAAGTACAAGTTTTGCTACTGGCTTTTCAGTGGTAATGGACAAAAAAACCTCAGGTTTCCTGCCTTGACGACTTTACAACTCAGTTTGGACCCTGATGCAACCAAAGGGAAAAAGGCAGTAAAGGAATAAAGAAAAGAATGTGCAGGGAAAGGTTACACTTTTCTTGCAGCCTCTGCTTCCTCCCCTGATGCTGCCAGGACTGAGAGAGAACTAGGATTAGGCACGACAGAAGGACAAATGATGTTGCGTTGCATTGTTCTTTAGAGTCACCACAGCACAGAGCAATTTAATCCCATACTCCTCAGCAAAATGCAATGAGAGACAAAGGCATGGGAAGCTGTCTTGCTCTGAGTGTTGTAAAGATGAAAAACACTGACCAAGTTCCAGGTTTGTCAAACTGTTCTGTGCCTTTTACAGATATTTTTATATCATGTGTATCTGTGCATGAAAAGGCAGTTGAAAGCCAAAACTGGTGATAATAGGGTTGATGCTGTAACTTTGCATAAAATTATTTGGAAATCAGAAATTTTCTAGGACTAAAAACAAGTGAGTACCTCTGTGTCTTTACTGCCATGATAACAGTTGCACAAAGCATTATGGTGTTAAACAGTCTCAAAAAAAGGTATTTAGACTCAAAAACCAGTATTTAGATTATCTGCGTTTATATTATTAATGGAGGGATTAAGTTCTCCAAAGTACTGTACTTTTCAATGGTTGCAAAGAAAAATATATACAGCACCTCTCTCTCCTGTGTGCCATTCTTTGCATGCCCACATTGTCCTTTACAAACTTAGTGATACCTCTGTGTTCTTCCACTGCAAATTTCTCATGAGGAATTTCATCCTACATGAAAAGTAGAATCAAGCCCAAACTCATCTGCACTCTGTCAAAGGAAATAATGCTGGTTTGGTGCAATGTAAAATATTTTTTCTTATTAAGGCTTTTCTTTTTTATAACCCAGAAATAATTAAAATGCAGATTTTTTCCATGCTCACCTAATTAGAACTAAGACAGTTTTCTCTAAGACAAAATGTGTTATAAACACATATAATTGGTGATGCATCATGCAGAACAGACTGATGGAGATGATTGCCTGAAACATCTATTTCTGTGCCATCATTCTGTCTGAGTGTCAACTCACTCACATAACCTCATTTGAGCAAAAAAGATGAGCACACTTGAATGCTTGTCACACGTGCCTTTCTACCCTGGAAATTAAGGGAAAAAAAGAACATCCTGCACATCACATCTCAAGGAACTGAGCAGTCCCACTGGCTCTGCAGACAAAGAATCCTAATGTGCACAGATGTGTTTAATTTAGGTGTAAAAACAGATCCCAAAGCTTCAGTGGGTCTTCACATATTTGCAGTTAAGAGCTTGTAGTAAGTTTTTCCAGAGATCCAGGAAACATACTAAACTTTAGCAGTGTTTCCTTATTCTAAAGTCTTTGGGAATATATTCAATTTAAATACAGGTGCAGGGGCACATCTTTAGACCCCATGGAAACACCCTTGGGCAGCCTACTTCCATCCAAAATCTCATAGTTACTTTGCCAAGCAGAAAACATTATGAACGATCTGGAAGCGATCAACAGCTCCTTTAAACTCAGTTTTTGTAAGTGACAATTCTTTGAATGATTGTTGTTTAACTCATATGATACCCACTGGTGCCATGTAACATTCACCACATTCTGCAATAGTCGTGAACTGTAGGGCCCTTTTTGTCTTTGGTCTGACTAAACTTTGTGTGACTCCATAGAAATCCCATTAAACAGATTGTGTTTAACTGATAAATAGCTCAATTAAATCAGCCCAAGAATTGCAGCGACACTTTGACAGCTGCTGACAATATTCCCAGTACTGGTAATATTTTCAAGGATGTACAAATACACCTGCCAAGAGATGCCCTTGCTGCTGTTCTTCCCTTTATCTGGCAAGAGTAGGGACCTTGGATTCTGCTGGCTCCATAAAATCTGTTCTCTGAAATGGTTTGTATGAAGGGGCAATGGTTTGTATGGAGGTACTCAGGCAAATACCTATTATTCCCACTTGTAATGTAGGGTGGACATGGTTAAATGTTGACGTGGGAAGAGAAAATCACTGGGTTTATTTCTTTTGAAGAGTGGAAATGTTATGTATATTTTTGTAGGGCTGCCAGTTCTCTGCCTTTTTTTTTTTTAACATGGCTACATAAGAGGCTTGGCATTGTTGAAAATTCCTTCTTTATGCCTTTTACGGTAATTTTTAGGGATTCTATCTATTTTTTTTCCCCTGGAGTCATGATCAGGACTAAATTTTAAATCATTTCAGATAGATATAGAACTGAATAAACCTAAAAGAATTTACATTTTTCATTAAATGGGAGTTGTAACTTCACTGCAATATTCCTTGTGTTTTGCAGTGAAATATGTTGTTCCTAGAGATAAGTATCAATGATAATACTGTAAAAAATGGTATTTTCAATGTGTCATGTTCTATCTAAGGCTGTTTATCCTATTTGAGGCTGCTTTAGCAATAAAACATACTTCTTCAGAAAATTCCTTCATGAAAGATCAACACAAATCTCTGACTTTAAAATAGAAGAGAACAACTGAAAACTACTATATTCAAAAGTAATATAGTAGTTTTTCTTATGGACTGTTAAGGTGGCCCTGCACTCTCCACCCAAACATTAAACTAGGCACTTTTGAAAGTAGCAATGGGATTGGAATCAAACTCTGTAGAAAGAAATCTCTGAAATCTATACCATTAGCCTTGAAGCACTACCTTTTCCCCCTCTGTGTAAATCATGTTCATGATTTCCTGGATTAGCACACTGAACTCCCAGTGTGGCTAATTATGGTCTTAGATTTATATTTTTTAAAATTTTATTTTCCCTAATTATAAAAGAATTTCCTAATCCCTAAGGCAATGTTTCCTTAAGTAGAAATAAAGTGTAAGAAATTTTCTTGCTTCCCATCTTAACCCTTACATGTGCCAAAGAAGTCTGCATTGAGCAGGATACCCTGCATGGAACTGGTAGCCGTTTTAGAAGGTAAAGGGACCTTTATGGAAAATGAATTTTTGAATTGTTATGGCTCGCAAACTGCAAGAGAACATCAGAATTAATATGAATACCATTTGAACAAAACAGAAAGCATCCATGTGGCAGACTTCTCCATTATTAACAGCTTGGCTGCACAAGCCAATTCCCCAAATATTAACATGTAGAAAAGCAAAGCACTAAACTGTACATTTTATAAAATATCACATCAAGCTGCATGATGAATGATATATCCCAGTTTTTCATGTTTTGGGGGATCTAGCTCATTTATATCATGGTGGTCTCTGTCTGCATAAACGAGTGAGCTCTTGAATTCCGGTGGAGCTGTGAAACACTTTCTGATCCATTTCGAGAAATGGAGCTGTGGAGTCTGTAATCTCTGCCTGCTGTCTGCTTCCAGCACAAACTCCGCCACTTTCTTTTCAGCTCCCCCTGCACCTGTGTTAAAAAGAAGATGCATAATATGAGCTGAAAATTTTCTTTTCTGTGAGGAACTTTTTTTGCACATCTATCAGCTGTCACATAGGTATGTCGAGGAACAGAATGATAGAGTGGTTTGGATTGGTACAAACTTTTAAGATTATGTAATTCTACTCCCTTCCATGGGCAGGGACACTTTCCACCAGACCAGGTTGTTCGGAGCATCATCCAGCCTGGCCTTGGGATGGGGCTTCCACACATTCTCTGGGCAACCTCTTACAGGGTCTCCACCACCCTCACAGAAAAGATTTTTCCTTCCTAAATCTACCACATATCAGTTTTAATCAGGTGCTGCCAAGAAGTTTTTTGCCATCTTCCTTATGATCCCACCTTTATGTATTCTTAGGTGCTATAAAGTGTCCCCAGATCCTTCTCCTTTCCGGGCTGAGCAATCTCTACTCCCTCAGTCTGTCTTCATAGGAGACATGTTCCAACCTTCTGATAATTTTTGTAGCCTCCCCTGGACCTGCTCTAACAGGTCCTTGTCTTCCTTGTCCTGGTGACAATTCACCTCTCCTGACCTGCTGGCCACGCTTCTTTTAATGCTGAATAGAGTTGGCTTTTGGGGCTACAAGTGCACATTGCCAGCTCACGCTCCATTCTTCATCCCCACATCCTTCTCTGTTGGATGGCTCTCAACCCCTTCATCCCTTGGTCAGCACTGCACAGAGCCAGGTGCAGGACCTTGAACTTGGCCCTGCTGAACCTCTTGAGGTTCTTTCCCTCCTCCCCACAAGCCTGTCATGGTCCCTCTGGGTGGCATCCCTTCCCTCTAGAGTATCCAATCAGTTTTTACAAAGGTCACATAACTGAGGCAAAGACTGCCTACACTTTCTGTGAAGAGATGCCCTAAGGCCACTTTCAAAAATCAGTTTTGTATCACTTGTGCTGCAAGATTAGGTTTTGGTATCAAGCTATTTATCCCATGTACTTGAGGCATAGAATCAAATGATTAACCCCAAATCAGGCATCTCAAGTATATCAAAGACCAGAACAGCATCAGGAGAGTTGAATGTTAATTGTCTGTGCCGACAGGTATCCTCCTTGGAGAGATTCCCTCTGTCAGACACTGCATGGTGGCTGAAATCAAAAGGAATACCTTGCATCTTTCTCAGCTGAGACTATGAAAACTATGGCATGCTGAGCTCTTCTGAAAATCTGTTGCTATTCTGAGGTTTTGATACTGACAGAACGTTATCCCAAATACTTACTAAATGGTATTTCAAGTTCTGGATAAATTTTCAGGCTTGTTGCACCTCACTTGTGCATTGCTTCTAACTGAGCTAGATTAGACCATGTTAAATAGCAGAAGACACTAACACCTCAGTTTGCAAGGAATTAGATTTTAAACAGCTCTTAAAGCTCTTCACCCAAAAACACTGATTTCTCCTGTTGTATAAAAACTGTCACAAACGTATTTCACAAATAGGAATGCAGACATCTTCTAAAACAGTTTAGTGTATCAGAGCAGAATTATGGGGGCAGTTATACATTTACTAAACACAATATTTAACCTCTGTAGGAAAGGTGAGACTTACTTCGCTGTTCAAGAAACAATACAGGACTGCAACAATCAACCCCTGGAAAGAGACAATATTCCTTAGTTACTAGGCAGCACTCACCTAGGTCACTAAAACTTCTTTTGAATAAAAACCTTAAAATTTACCTGAAAAGATCCCAAACACAACTCAAAGATTATTTTATAATTGTTGGAACTGCGGTCAGGAAATAGAGCAAACACAGTGTAGTGAACTCCAAATAACGGAATAAGTAACAACGTGGATTTTGCAAGTCTCCTGGGTAAAGGAAAGAGAAAAGGGTGAAATTTAATGAGGAACTCCTGTTTTACTGAGATGAACATGTAGCTGTTTGGTTAGTCTGTACATTGCACAAGCACGGTATGCAAGCAGTACCTAGGAAACGTAATCCAGATCATCTCAACTGTGAGATTTTCATGAGCTCCAAATACTAAAACTTCATAGCTTTACTGGTGATATTAAGCATACACCATTAAATAATTTTCAATGTTGTCAATTACAGAACACAATCTAGCAGAAGACACTACTGAAGTTAAGGAAAAGGAACTTTAAATTTCTATGCAGAACTGCTCTGACAAACAGCTTGTGAAACTACTGGAATGATAAATTGCTACTTTTACCTTATCTGTCATTTATTTCACTCTAATAACATCGGTTTTATATATTATACAGGGGCAGTCATGCACAGTTTTGGATGTCTGGTATCAGATAAAATTTGAGAAGTTATAATGTTGAGTTCCATAATTCATCAATGTCTTGATGAATATGACTTGATTCAACAATAAAAGGATGCTGCTGTGAATTAATGTATTTTAACAGAAAAATTAAGGTATTTCAGCTAGTTTTATTTTTTCCATGTCATTCTTCATGGCCTTGCTTTGTTCATAATGTCTCAGGGCTGAATTTGTTTATGTGGAAATAATAATTTCTGACAGCAAAGCCTCTCAAGAATAGTAAACCCTTCATATCTAAAGACGATACAGAAGCAGGAAAAATAGAGATTCCTTAGCAGAGAAATTAATTTACAACTGGAGGAGATGACACTGGCAGCAAATTTCCTGGTTTCCCAAGTGAAATGGAAAACTGATTTTATTTGAACTTAGCCTTATTCACTACAAAAGTAAAATGAACAACAAAAAGGATGGAACTAGTCACAGGCAGGTTCAGAGGAAGGGAAGAAAAATGGTGACTTGCATGAGTAGCATTCATTTTAGATTCATATTTCATTTTCACTCCATATATGGATTAGTAATTGTTGTCTTGTTGATGCTACTTTCTCTATACTGCACTTACATTTTAGTAAAATAAAGGGACAAACAAAACAGCCTTATTCATCTCTGCATTTTAGAAAAGGCATTTGCAATTTTATACATGAGCCTCACAGATCTTTTAATTTGCTCTGTAGATGCAGTTTCTTGAGGAGGTTAATCTACTTTCCCATGGGTGTCGGCTAAAGACCAGAAATACAAACTTAATCAGAAAATCAAATGCTAAAAGCAAATAATTTACAGGACTGAATAATGAAGTACAAGGTTGCTATTTATGTGAATATTTCATATTATAAAGTGCTACAGTAAAATGTGGAAAATGGTGGGACTGAAAGTAAGAGAATGCCTAATTTTCAAAAAGTAAATAAATACCACATGGAAGCGAAGAAAACTTTACGTCACAAGAAGTAAACTTGAGGAGATTTCCTGCCTATAGGTTGGCCATTGTGCCACATAATAGTGTGGCAACTGCACAATTTCATCTAGGTTCAGTAAGCTCTCCCACATGTTTGAATCATCAAACACAAAACAAGACCCTTATAGCTCTGCAAAACAAATGTGTTTGTGAGTCCAGTTGTGCTGACTTTTCTGTGGCACATCAAAGTTTTTCACTTTTTATATCACACGTCACATTGTCTACAAAACTCATTGCTTCTCTTGGCCTTAAAAATATTCTTTATTTCTGCATACCATGTTTTATCAGCTTTTAGAACAGGAATTTTTAAAGGAAGGAAAGGTTTTATCCAGGAGCACATTTTCAAAGACCACTCGCATGGCTTTGGATTTTCAGTGTTCTTGTTAGCTTTTGTCCCTGAAGTATCATATCGACACCCTGAACCGTCAGAGTCTGTGTCTGGGCTTTAAAATAAGACCTACTACAACAGACTCTTGATTACAGATTATTTCATATCCAGCAGCTCTTATAAAAAATAACAATAACAGATATGGCAATAAAGAACAAAACCAATCTTAGCAATGCATTTGAATTGTGCCCCAACCTCCCTTGATTTTAAAGCTGTGGAAACAAAGAGACATTTTAGGATTTGATGCTCAAACCAAAACCCAAAAGAAGAAAGTCTGAACAGAAATTAAGTTGAGCTAAGCCAGAAACAACTGTTTTCCTCTAGAAGAGTAAAAACAGTATTTAAAATCAGTATAAAACCTTATACTTAATTTTTAAATTTTTGGTAACAATATAAGTTCTTTTCAACTCTAAAAATGTATTTACGTATTTTAGAAATTTAAAAAAAATGTTTTAAGGAGGTTGAAGGAAAATGTTTTGATTTTGAAACTTTTCTTATGTCAAAATGAAACATTTATATATCAAAATAAAGATATTCATTCATGGATTAAACTCACATTCAAGAATAGCTTGTTGGTCTTTCTGAAATTAAGCATTTTTTATTTTATTTAGTGCTTGATAAAAATATATTTATCCCCATTTCAGCACAGTTGTATTTATTAAACTACATCTAAAAGCAGTTCTAAATTAAATATAATTATAGTAATACAGCAGTTATTGGTTTTCATCAGCTGAAATCTTAAAGAGATTATTTTGGTTCTGTCTATAATATCTAAAAATATGACTCACTTGTACTGTGACTGGTCATTTCCTCCGACATCTGGAGATCTTAACTTCTGCAGCAAGATCCTTATAATGCTAATGAAAAGTATAAAATTCACCTGCAAAGAAAACAAATATAATGGTGATGTCTGAATTCTCTACTCAATATGCAGCACAAAGAAATTCTTATCGAGACAGACAGGAGTTAAGTCAGCATGGGAGTCCAGCACCTCCCTCCAAAACCTCTCAGCCCTGCAGTGCCAAACTTACTGTGTTCTGTAGCACCAGTTTTGCCATGTCCAGCAGCAACTGCATGCCCACCAGTGCTGCTCTGGCTGGAAAAAGTCTTTGAAAGCCCCAGTTTTCAGAAATATCCTCCTTCTACTACTTCAGCTGAGGACAGGTTTCCCAGCAGGATGGGACACTGGATGTGGTTTTCTGCAATCAGGCACTGTCCTAAATTGTCACATGGATTCACAACTGGAAGCTCAGAGGCAGGTTTGACCCTCCCTTGCTCCTCACCTCAACTTTCAGTGTTTTCTGTTTGAATTTGGGTTAAAGAAGATTGTTGCACAGCTGATCTGTCTACTCCAATCAAGCATAAAAAGAGCCTCTCAAGTATCTGACTGTCCTGGATATTGATGCTGACATTATGAATGAAGAAACCACAGAATAGCTGGGGTTGAAAGGGACCTCTGGAGATCATCTAGTCCATCTGAATCCCTGCAGCCTAATTCTCATGACAGCCCTCCAAGACAGAACTGTAGCATTATTTTATTTTGTATTTTATTTCATGTTTTACTTTACAGGAAGGCACTTGCATAAAAAACCATTATGAGCAGAACCTAATCAGTCTAGAGAACTGAAGTATACAACTCAGTATATCCTAGGTCTCACTCCCATTATTTCTTCAGCCTTGACTTTCGGCTTCCTCTGGTCACCATCCCTTCTGGTGTTGGATTCTTTGGTGTTGTCTAGAAAACTGCACACTAAATACAGCACATCTATCCTGAAATAAGGGAACAGTTGGAATCAGCACCTGCAGAGCAACAATGTGTGCTAAAAACTGTAACGCCAGCAATAAAAACAGACACATCTAATGCACACATCATAGAATAAATTAATTTAGAGAAAAATCTGTATCGCTGTGATAATGAGAATTTTGTTGTTTTAAGCTAATTCCATCCCAACGCACGAAATCAGTACCTAACCAGGCAGTGCTATAAATCTCTTTCTTCATAGTGGAATTCTGCTTCTTTCTCCTAAAAATTTGGTTCTGAGCTTTTCAAGTTCAATTAATTTCTGTGTCTTCTCTAACACAGACTATAGAATTTGGGATACCAATAAATAAACCACGCTCATAGCAATAGCATATCCCTCTGTATTTAACACTTCATTTGTAATGACAGGTGAAGGGAAGTGACAGGAACTGACAGAGATGGAATAAAAATTTAAGAAACTTATATCTAATATATTTTTTAAATGAATAGAAAAGGTATGTTAGAAAATATAGGCTTTTGCTAAACTTAACATACATTTTTTTCAGGCAGATGGTTACTTACAGGTTTGCCTATAAAGGTAACAGACAGAAGTCTGTTATTGCAGACTGTATCTGAGGACTTAGTGCAGCTGAGTGCACATAGCAGGGGATATTAACTTGCCATATGCACTGGAGCCATTATTTGTGACAAGGAGAAAACAGGGGTAACAGCACATTCATCAGTTCAGGAAGGACACTGAGATACTTGAGTACATCCAGAGGAGGCAGCGAGGCTGGTGAGGGGCTTGGAACACAAACCCTGTGAGGAATGGCTGAGGGAGCTGGGGTTGTTTAGCCTGGAGAAAAGGAGACTCAGAGGTGCCCTTATCACTCCCTATAACTTCCTGAAAGGTGGCTGTGGCCAGGGGGGAGTTTGTCTCTTTCTCCAGGCAGTAACTGACAGAACAGGAGGACACAGTATCAAGCTGTGCCAAGGGAAATATGGGTTGGATATCAGGAAAAAGTTTTTTATGGAAAGAGTGATAAAGTACTGGAATGGTCTGCCCAGGGAGATAGTAGAGTTGCCATCCCTGGATGTGTTTAAAAAAAGACTGGATGTGGCTCTTGGTGTCATCGTTTAGTTGAGGTGTCAGGGCATGGGTTGGACTCGATGGTCTTGAAGGTCTCTTCCAACCCAGTGATTCTGTGATTCTGTGATTCTGATTCTGTGATTTGGAACAGTCACATCCAGCTGAGTAACTCTGAAGTGTGTACAGCATGAAGTGTGAATGTCTGCCAAATGACTTCTCTTAAGCCAAAATTCTCAGGAGGAAATGCCAGGGAGAGTTCTGACACACTGAATTAACTGAAGCCATTCCCATTGTGCAGAACTTGCTCTCGTGATACTGTTGGATAGATCAGAGTTTGCTGCCTGACCAGTACTCCATTTGTTTAAATCACAACTCTCTTCCTAGTCTTTACTAAGATCCAGCTGCAGCTCAGGTCTGCCAGTGTGCCATGGGATTACTTCCACTTCCAGGTCTAGGACTGCTTTGGAGGAGCTCTGCCTTCTGGCACATGAAGTCTCAGATAGCTGTTCAGACTGAGCATCCAGAGAACAGACTTTCCTGTAAACACCAGGTGGCTTGTTTTGCTTTTATCTTCCAACACATTTTCTTCACTCTGGATTGTTCCTCATTCTCCAGCTCCTTTGAGGTCCAAATATTCCCTTTATGCTGTAGTTCTGTTGCATGCTCATTTCTTCATAACATAAAACATCTTTGGGACCTTACCTTATATCATTTCACACATATGGCATACTCTTCTTTCTCTTCAAACTGCAGAATTCACTGTGATGGCGATGACATCAATTTCTCCCAAAATGATTTTCAGCAGGCACAGATTAAAAGGCAAGCCCAAACATAATGCAAATTCCTGAAATCTTGTGTAATCTAATAATGCCCTAGATTTTCTGCCTACAATTTTAAAAATTAAGCAAGTATATCTAAAACACATTCATTTGCTCTGTTTTCAGAAATGGACATATAACCATGGTATATTATGCCCAAAGTTAATTACACAATCATTACAGTGAACAAGAATATTATTATACTACTCCAGTAATTCTAATGAGTTCCAAACAAGAAAAGCCCTGTGAAACATTTTCAAATTGTAATATTTTGCAAATACTTCATGTTTAATATATATTTCAGTAGGCTAGCAATTAAAGAAAGATATACACAGCCATACTTTTTTTATTACTAATATCAGAGTCTCAATTGCAGGACTATCTATTTACACACAAAATCAAATCTGCAATTCATTGAAAAGTATAATTAGATTTTTCCTTCCTCCAGGCTCATAAACAGGAGAGATGTTAAAGAAAGAACAACACAAATAAAAGCAACTGCTCATTTAATAGGAGGCAGATAAATTTTGAAGGCAACAAATTTTAATGGCTTTGGCATCTGTTTAACATTTCTCCTGCAGCACAATTTCTTTTAATTAAAACAGAATTCTTGTCTATCTGTAACTAGCAGTAAAGAATAATGGTTACATGCACTGCACAATGCTGAACAGATCTATAATTCATGCTCCAAATTTTACTTACTATAATAGAAATTAAAATTGGTATTCGTATAACCCACCAGGGACCACTATGCTCATTTGTATCCCAGCAACTATAAAAAAAAAAGAGGGAAAATCATATTGACATTAATATCATCTGGCAAGCAAGACCTATGAGGAGAAGTATTTCTTATAAACAAGTCAAAGCACACTAAAATAATGCCTGCTCTAGCCTAGAATTTGGCATTCAATCATTTCCTGCTATTAATTTTGTTTCCTTTATTTTAATATGAATACTTGATTTTCCCAATAGGAGCACTGTGTCCAGGTGTGGAGCTCTCCGCATAAGAAAGATGTGGACCTGTTAGAATAGGTCTGGAGGGGACCCCAAAGGTGATCAGAGGGCTGAAGTACCTCTCCTGCAAAGGCAGGCTGAAAGAGTCAGGGTTGTTCAGCTTGGAGAATACCAGGCTCCATGGAGATATCATTGTGACCTTTCAGCACTGAAAGGGGGCTTATACAAAAGATAGAAAATGACATTTTGCCAGGGCATGTAGCAATAGGACAAGGGAGAGTGGTTTAAAAATTAGAGAAGAGACTTAGATGTAAGGAAGAAATTCTTTACTCATAAAGTCACAGAATTATTTAGGTTGGAAAAGACCTCTGAGATCATTGAGTCCACCTTTGACCAAGCACCACTAGACCATGGCACTGAGTGCCACGTCCAGTCATTTCTTGAACACCTCCAGGAAAGCTGACTCCACCACCTCTGTGGGCAGCCCATTCCAATGCTTTACAACCCCTTCAGTGAAGAAATTCTTCCTGATGTCCAACCCAAACCTCCCCTGGCACAGCTTGAGGCCACCTCCTCTTGTCCTGTCACTGCTTGCCTGGGAAAAGAGACCAACCCCCAGCTGGCTACAGCCTCTGTGCAGGCAGCTGTAGGGGGTGATCAGCTCTCCCTGAGCCTCCTTTTCTCCAGGTTACACAACCCCAGGCTCCCTCAGCTGCTCCTCACCAGACCTGTGCTCCAGGCCCTTCACCAGCTCTGTCGCCCTTCTCTGGACAGCTCCAGCAAATGTCTTTCCTGTAGTGAGTGGCCCAGAACTGGACACAGGTCTCAGGGTGTGGCCTGACCAGTGCATTTCTCTGAGGGTAAGGAGACCCAGGCACAGGCTGCCCAGAGAAAATGTGGATGTCCCATTCCTGGGAGGGCTCAAGGCCAGACTGGATGGAGCTCTGAATAACCTGGGTGTGGCATCACTGCCCATGGCAGGGAGGGTTGGAACCAGCTGGTCTTCAAGGTGCCTCCCAACCCAATGCATTCCATGATTCTATGAAATCAGCTAAAACATCAAGCACACTGGGCTGTGCCATTAGACATCATGGAGCATGTTGACCCTTGTGGGAACCAAGCTTAGTTTCACTTTGTGTAAGGACACTTCTCCAGTGTGCACTTAATGCTGACAGGTACAATTGAAATAACATAAATTTGAGGGGGGGGATATTTAGGTTATAGATGCCTGGAACTTGTTAGCGAAAATGTGAGACTGAACCTGAAGCTCTCTCTGAAAAACTGAATATTTAATTTTCATCCTGAGCTCAGCACTTTTGATCCAAATACTCTAAGTGCTCTGAAAGGTTAGTCATATTAAAGATTAATTACCCTTCAGACTTCCTCTGTAACCATCATGACAAAGGAAAAAGGAGTTTGCCTTGTTGGAGGTCTTGCAAAAAAAGCCTTGAAATTATGTAGGACATATTTTTTCAGTTTAATTACAGACTAAATTGAAAAATAATAGCTAGTTGGACAAAACAGTTTGTCCACTAGTTAGGAATGTTCTCCCATTCCTTGTGAGCAGCAGGATCAAGTCTGATCTTCCTACAAAATTCTTGTCTCACTTCCCTTTCGCATGCCAGGAGCCAGGCTTAGCTCTAGTTAGCTTTGGCTTTACCCAGCTATGTGCATCTGACATTCTCTTACATCACTTCACTTTTGGGAGTGTAATTTATATGTACCCAAAGTTATTTACGCTTCAATCCTCTGAGTTGCTAGTCAGCAAATTAGAATGCCCAGGGCCTTCCTGCACATGTTGCAGCACTGAACCCAAGGACCCCACTGCTGGTTTAAACATTACTTTGACTTCTCAGGCAGATGGCCCTAGATGTGGGTGCCAAGGAGTAACAGTAGTCACAGCCTATCTCTGCTCTCTCCTACTCTGAGGTTTTCAAATAAACATCAAGCATAGAGCGCAGCTGAAGAGCTCTCAAACACCCGTCCTTTTGTTGCCATCTCTGAAATCTCAGCTCTGTGCTTGTCCCCTCCCAAGCAGCAAACCACCTTTGTGTGAGAACACCATCCAAGGCAAGGATTGTACAGGCATGGGGGGCTTTAAGCTTCTCTCCCACTCATACTCACCCAGTGTCCTCGAGAATGATCCGTGTCACTGTCCACGTAATAATGAATATCGTAGGAATTCCTGGAAAATGCCAAAGAGGTTTAGAGGATGGTCACAAAAATGCAAGTGGACAGATGAAAAAAAAAGTTAAAAAAAAAAAGAAGTTTAGCCTGCTAGTAAGCAGTTATTCCCCAAATACACAGCATATAGTAAACAGTTCAGTGAATGGAAGGAGAGGCCCATCTGATAAGCTACATGATTACTTGTATGCATTGGCAATGTAATACAAACAAAGACTGCAGGGAAGTAAGTTTATTTCTCATAAAAATGCAGCCATAATTACTAAAACACAAAAAAAAAGCCTTTCTTAGGTTTCTTGCAAGGTGTCAGAGTGACTTACAGGGAAATAGATACAAGTTATGCATTCCCAATGCACCTTCAAGGACTGCAATATGAAATAGAAGTATAAATCATTTCATAAGGAACCTTGTCCACACACTGGTTTATTCTCATTTCTAAGCAACACCCAAATGTTTTATGACCACCTATTACTGGAAATATTAAAGTGTTCCATATAAATATCATTGCACTTTCTGTAAATGAAAGGAATATATACATTTAAAACCAGATGGACAGTATTATTGAGCTTTTCAAAAAGGAAAAGTGCAAAGTATAGCTCAAGGCTGTGCAGCTAAACTTTAATTTTCCTCACAAATTAGGACACCTGAATCGTATGTTTTGCAGCGGCAGTCCTTGCACCAGAGCAATGCCTGGGTGTGGTGCAGATGGCACAGGTGAAAGCTGTGCCAGGGATCAAGCCAGCAGTGATGCTTCAGCACTTTTGTGCCATGTTACAGCAGCTGAAAGCTGGGCTGGAGCTGAGCTGAGGAGCCTGTGAGTCTGAGGGGTCACTGCCAGAGACATTTCATACCTTGGTATGAAATACTGCACCTGACTAGCACACACACAGACAGAAAAAAGAGCATTACTGGAAGATATGTAAGTTCTTACCCCATCCTATCAGCAGGTAGATCATGAAGTGTCTGTTGGGGGAGAATATTAGCACAAGGAGGATGTGGAGGTAAAGTCCTTCTACTAAGAGCCAGTAAAAGTTTGCCATGACACCATACTGAAAAAACACCAGAATTGCCTTGCAGCCCACCTGAAACATGAGAAGAAGGATTAAATTTGTGGCAGGAAAGATCCCACATTATTTTTATTACTACAGCCAAAAATCTTAGCTGTCTTTGTAATACTTATAAACCAGGTCCAGTAGAAATTTTTATCTTTAAGCAAATTGTGACCCTGCAAACGTTACTGTATATATGAAAAGAAAGTGAATTATTACAGTTATTTAGACGGCTCTCATTGCAAATTCACTCAGAAATTTTGAAAACTTCATAGGATAAATATAGAAAAATATGGTGGTAATCTACAAATGTACACTTTTGCAACAGTTTGTTACTGAATGGCTATAAAATTAAATTATCATCCACTAGGAGTCTAATAAATGTATTAAAACCTCACATGGCTTCCTAACACAGTAAAAAAATAACAAATAAACTGTGATTTTTTCAAAGCTAAATGTGAAACTCAGGGAAAAATATACTTTATGTGATGACTAAGTAGACTTAGAAGGAGAAGTTGGCTGGACTTTTAAAAACAATGTTTTCCCTTTAGAAAATATTTTAGAGTTTCTCAGCTAACAAAACACATAGACGACTCAAAAAATGATACTTATAGTCTGTGTGTTGCTCTTCAGTATTAATTTTCAGGTGTCTATGCTGCTGATGTTCCACAGTGCTGGCTGCTGCTACTTTGGTTCTTCCCAGCAGGAATCTGGGATGTGAGAATTGAATATGAAACTGTTCATATGGACTGAGAATGTGCTGAGAAATCTGATGATATGGTGAATGTAACAGACTAAACAAACTGGACCGAATAAAATCTCTAGTTTCTGCCAGCTTTACTCACTTCTCCATTTTAAATACCCTTCATACCTGCATTTTTCTCTTAAAATTCCAAGTACACCAGACACCTAGGCAGGTAACTTGCTCACTTTCAGTGGCTGATTCCTCTCTCTAAATGTAGATGTTTATTAAGAAGTGAGATGCAATCACCAGCTGCTAAGCCAGAAGGGCACAGACCTCCTCAGGGATACTTCTTTGTATCCATCAGCCCCCTATGATGTCTCAGATACCTCGGTGCATCCCAAGTAACATTCATGCATGTGTACATGCATATACAGAAAACTAAGGAAGAGTCCAAAGGCTTGAATTCATTTCACCTGATTTTAGCTGCCTACAACCAAAGTTCGAAAGCCAGCTAGCTTTGGTAAGACTGATCTTACCTCTGGACTTTGGGATATCCACTGCAGATGAGCAATGGGCCAGAAAATCTAAGATGGATAAAACCAAGCATTTCAAAATATGTGAAAAGTTGAAATTTTCAAGCAAGTTGAAATTTGCTTTTATGCTTAGGACTCCTTAGAATCAGATCAGCAGTGGAAATTTTGTAATCCTTTATAAATTCGAATATTCCCTTGTATTTCATTCTCATTTTACATAGCAGAACCCTGCATCAAAATATTTTCCCTTCCTCCTGCAAGTAATCCTGTATCAGCTGTATTTGCAGATGCTGAACAGTGAAGGTACCTATCAGTAAAGTTAGCCAAAATTAATTCTCCATGTGATCCAGAGCCAGGACCTACTTACAGAGCCTTATGAACTGTGTGTTTTAGACCTCTGTGAGTGCAGCAGAACTGTGGAACATCACACATGCGTGACAAAAAGGGCAAACCCCACGTGCTGTTATGTGTGAAATGCAGCACCAAGCCAGTGCAAGACAGGACAGCCTTGTCAGGCTGGTGCCAGATCATCCCACACACCACGCAACAGAAATTAGCCAGTGCTCCACAAAATCTGACATATTTAAATAGGAAAGTATAAGGCTTTGTAGCCAAGAATAACTGGAGAATAAATGAAATTGCAAGTAGTAGTAGTATTTTGAGAGTCCACTGAACAGTCTTTCAAGGACCTAAGAATTTCTGATTACCCCTGGCAATCTGACTACTATCTATTTTGCCTATTTGGGGTCTACTAACTCAGTTGCTGGTTTTCTCCATTAAAAATGTCCCAGATTATGAATTCCTATATAGAGCTTGGTAGTCACTGCTAAGAACTTCATGTTTTGGGATAATATGTCTTCATCAAGACAAAAATATCTTCTTCCATTTTTTCTCACAAACTTGAACTGTAGTTAATTAAAATTAGAAGGGATTTTTGACTGAAACAACAAGGCAGAGAATGGGGCATATCATATAGAGGTCAGTCTTTTAACAGCAGACCTTGAGGGTTTTTTAAACCCTGTGCATGAAAATGCAGTAAACATATTAGCTTGCCAAGAATGCAGATGATAACACTTCTGTTATAGCCCAGAAGTACAGAGGAGTTAATGAAGACAATGCCTGCAAATATTTAATTTCCTGAGTTATTTCCCTCCCTCTACTGATACCTGTCCAATTCCTGGACCCCTGATAATGCTGCTGGAACACTTCCAGAGCAGCTGCCTTTAATCACTCCCAGCTGATGGCACTCCTGTTTGTCTTCAACTCTCCCAGCTGATTAATGCAGTGGCCATATTTATTCTGAGCTGTATCTGGTTATGATTTGTCTTGGCTGATGACAAGTTGTCCTTCATGGATATGCAAACAATATTAAGGTCTCCTGCCTGTGCTGCAACCTTCTTTATCTGGATACACCATTCTCCTAGTCATTATACTCTCTTTAGAACTGTCTATACTGAAATCTTCATACTCCTAGAGTATTTAAAATGATCAGGGAGGAAAATTCAGTGACAAAATAGTGTTACACCAGGTAGCAAATGAAGTTTATTACCCATGAGGTTTGATCCTCTGGACAGTGAGCTGTGTTGGAGCTGGAATAGAGAATATCATCCTTGACTAAAACAGATATTGCTCTTAGAATGAAAGAGAGGAACAGGTTCAGATGGATGTAGTTCCGAGTACAATGAAGTTTTCTAAAAAGAGATTCAAAAACAGGCATTTTAAATTATGATGCAGAAACTGTTGAACAGACTTCTATTGCTCTGTGGACATTTCTTAGCATTATGAACCTTGAGTAAGAGCATACCCTTTCCTTTTCTGTCATTTTGTCAGTGCTGCCTTGCTGTTTTCTTTCATCTCTTACTTCTGTTCAGTATCTCAGACTAAAAGATCCCAGTGGTATTTCTCTCACATTTTAACATAAGCTGAAAATAAACATAGGTTATTGTATCCTTCTGTGTGTGCACTCATTCCAGTGTTTTTCTTGCAAATACAACTCTGATTATACTGGATATATTTCAGACATGCTCTCACTTATTATTTTCTGGTTTCATTCTTTTACTTAACTCCTGTATTGTGCTACATAGTGACTTTTGATCCTATGATGTTAGTGTATGCAGGAGCAATTAAAAATGCATTCAGAATTTTGATCACCTATCCTTTCTATCCACCAAATGAAAAACTTCACTTGTTTAGTCTGGCAGCCATGTGAAAGCCTTACAAACAGATGACAGAATAAGTATTCTGAGCAAGTGAATGAGTATTCAGGGGAAGCAAGCTATAAGGTGAGGGCTTTTCCCTTAAAATGCAGCCCCTTCAACATCTTCCTACTTAAAAGATTCTTTTTATAGAAAATCCCTAGAAACCAAACTGCCATGAGGTTTTTGTGGTCACAACCTGCACATTGAGCTACACCTGGAAGTAGACCAGAAGCTAAGGCATTTTAGCAAGCATGAGCAGTGAAAAAATGAGGATGCAATAGGTGTAACAGCAGTGTGCAGTGGCAACTTGCAAGTATTCTTCCAGTTTTGATTTTTACCGAACAAATATAATTCATTCTGAAACTACTGAAGCAAGAATAGTTACAGTGAGTATAAAGAAATTAAGAACAGATCTGCCTTGCTAGCCCTGAATTTGGCAAAGGACATAATACCAGGCTGAATTTTAAACAGTTGTCAAAAATGCAGTGATTGCTGTGGCCATGCACATTCTTTGCTGGAATACCACTATTATATTGGACTGCATCACATGTTCCTGTGGAATTCAGAGATACATGCAAGCCGCAAATAGGAGGAAACAGTTTTTCCTGAATAACTCATGTAGATGATTAGTTATTCATCCCATTCTGTAGCTCAAATAATAAGTGTTGGATACATACAAGGCTGTCAAACCAATATTTTGAAGGTAATGGGCAAGAAATTAATTCCTCATGCAACTTAGTATGCTGGGAGGCCCCAACACTCCCTGCAAATAACAGAGAAAGATTCTTCTTGAAAGAGGGCTTAGAAGAACATATGTTGCCTCCTGAAAAAAAGTCAATCTTCTCCCTGACTCAACTGGATGATTGGAAAAAAAAAAATCTCTTCTTGGATATTTAAATGGAAGGTTTTGAGTACACCTCTTAAATGTTTGATCTGTAACACCTGACTTCTAGTGATGGGCAACATTCAGATGTCTTTAATTCTCCGTATTAAATGTGGGCTTGGGTTTTAACAGTTTTGAAACTGCAGTAATCTGAATTGGGATCTGCCTGGAGCATTTTCTGGTAGAAGGAGTATAACCATGACTGGCTCAATTGGTTTTTTAAAAGATATTCCAAACATAATTATGGGTTATGTATCTGCTCTGAATGGTCTCTGAATATTCAGATATTGAGAAAATTTGTTGGCAGACTGAAAGGCTTACAGAACTTGCCACAGAAATATTTCATGAAAGGAATGAGGCTCTGACAAACAACATGCTGTTATCTACGTATTATTTGTACTTCTTTTCTTCCAAAACTGTGAGATGCACTTTCTTGTCTGTCTTGGTTCTAAGTGGAGCAGAAAAGCTATGTGAAGTTCATAGTGGACAGTGTAAAGGCCATTCTGTTAGACAGGTGGAAGTGATACATAAAGGCGTGAAGGTAGAGGGACTGAGAAAAACTGCAATACTGGTAAGACCATTTAAAAAGTTATTTTACTAGTTGAAGATTGCCTTTAGTCTAAGTCTCAGAAATTAGGCAGAAGCAGCAGGCAGTACTGCCTTTCCTAACGCTGCCTAACAAAAACATTGCAGACCCAGCACAATTATCCGTACCCTTACTACTGTGCTTGGAACCAGTGTGGCTTGTACCTCGAGCACTGTGGTTAGTTCTGGGGCCCTCACTTCAAAAAGGACATTGTGGTGCTGGAGGGTGTCCAGACAGGGGCAATGAAGCTGGTGAAGGGTCTAGCAAACATGTCTTGTGCAGAGCAGCTGAGGGAACTGGGCGGTTTTGTCCGAAGAAGAGGAGGCTCAGGAGGGACCTCATGGCTCTCTACAGCCACTTGGAAGGAGGAGGTAGGAAGACAGGGGCTGGTCCCTTCTGCCATGGTTCAAGTGAAAGGATGAGAGGAAAAGGCCTTCAGTTGCATCGGGGGAGGTTCAGATTGCATATTAGACAAAACAATTTTGCTGAAAGAGTGGTCAGGCATTGGAAGGAGTTGCCCAGGGAGGTAGTGGAGTCAACTGTCTTTGGAAGTGTTGTAAAGGTGTTTGGATGCAGCACTTGGGTATATGGTTTAGGGGTGATTATGACAGTGCTGGGTTGATGGCGGGAGTAGATGATCCTGAAGGTCTCTCTCAACCTTGGTTATTCAGTGATCTGGTGATTCTGTGATTTACAGCCCCAGTTGGACAAATTAGTGATTGCCTTTGATTATAGTACCCCTGGAAACCACTCAGAAGCTTTTGGAGAATACGGCTGTACTCTTCTCCAGTGTTGAGGTCAGCATCCAACTAATTCTCAAGAGCAATTCAAGGTGGTGATTATAATAACTAAATATAAAATGCTTGATGTAATCATTCCTAAATTTCTGTTCTTCCTTACATGGGCTGTAATGCCTGTAAATTTGTAAAATGCTTTGAAAATTGTTAATATGATCAGTGCTAGCAAAAATCTAATCAGCATTACATTACTGTCAGCTGTTTAACTGCAAAAAGTGTAAATTCAATGCATTTTCTAAATAGCTGAGCAATCAGACAACAGTTAAAGATGCCATCTCATTGTTAATATTTACTCATGAAAAACACATACCTGAAAAGGCAAAGAATTATACTTCCTGTTGTAAGAGCAATCAGAGATACGCTGTGTCCAAGGGTATAAATTGCTTTCACCCTCACATAGAAGTTGACCTGCACAGAAAAATATATAAGCAGAAACTACTTATTGGCATGTCAAATTGTCTGTGAAATGATGGAATTGTCCATTAAATAGCTCTGAAGGCTATAGCATGATTTTCATTCTTTGCTCTACAGTATATGATGAGATTGTTATATCTCCATTCCAACACATTTTGCAAGGCAACATTTCAAGGCAATGGACTTGGGTAGAAAATTCAGCCTCAGGAACTCAAAACTTAGACACACAATCTGGTACCATTCCAGTTGATTATACCATGTCAGTGAGGTCAAATAAAGTATCAGCTTCATCAGTTTGCATGAACACAATCAAACTGGTAAGAGCAAGTCAGTTTGAAAGAACAGATTATCTCTAAAAGAGATAATTTCCGTCAGTCCTTCTGCTCTACAGTACTTTATAGTGCAGTTATAAATGAATTTAATTTTAAAGACATGTTCAAGTCTCATTAATTTCCTATTCTAAATGTTCAGACACTTTATAAATGGTGACTCAAACAACCCTTTCTTCAGTAAAGTTACTTGCTAAAACTTGGAAAGGAAATTCTTCAACAGAGGAAAAGCAGGGTGAAATGCACAGTCTGCTAATTAACTGCATGTATCTGTAAACTTACCAGCTACACACTACATTAAGCCCTATTCTGAATAACAACATCAAGAAAAATAGGGCTAAATATTTTCAGAATTAAACTACTTCTCCATTTATGCCTACAATGGTCATTAGACTGACATTAGTTTCCACTCAAGCTAGATAAAATATTAAAACAGCAAAGTTTTTTTTATTACATTATGAAATTAAAGATTTTAAAAACAATGTACAACATGCTACATGCGAGAGACAGAATTTCAATATTTAGTGCACATGGTTATAATTTGCCTTCCCAAAGGATGCTTGTAAAAAGTAGCAAGGAAGCAACACTTCTAAGTAAACTAACATAGCCAAAGAAATCTCAAATGACTTTGAGATGTATTTATTTTTATAGCATTCAAAAGGCCAAGTAGGTTATTTTAGTAATCCCAATTCATAATGAAATTAGCTGAACATTCCCCTTGCAAATGTTATACAGATATGGAAAAGGCAAAATGAAATGTTAAATGAAATGAAGACTCTTGCAACTGCACTGTTGTAGATATGGTTAAAGTGGAGAAATACGGGAAGCAACTGCTATTGCACTCAAGTGCATTCCTATCAACTGTAATGTTGTTATATATTTTGACCATTAGATTGTAGCACAAGAGAGTCTTTGGTACTTTGGTATAAAGAAAATAGCTGCTCAAACTGCATTGGGATGATTGAGACATGCTGAACAAGAAAGCTGGACTGGTTTAATTTTCATCATTCCACACCACTTTGAAAATTCTGTCCAGATTTAATTTCAGGAAAACTCCACTGACTGAGACTCTTGAAATTGGACCTATCTGGTTTTAGAATTCCTAAATGAAGGAGAAAAAGGTGGAAACCCTGCATGAACTTACTAACAAAGCATCATTGCATTGTCCAGCCACACTGCTGTTACAGTGCCTTGAATTCATCCTCTGGCCATGCACTTGGAGCCTGATAGAAACTGTCGGGCTGCTGCACATGAAGTGACTGTCTCACTTCACCCCACTAGGGAGTGCAGAAGAGGTTGTCTTCTGCCAGAAAAAACCCACACTATTTCATGTAATGTTTCTGGCATTTTGTACACACACATGACCCTACAACAAAGAGTCTGACTAAAATCAAAAGAAGAACCCTGTGTACATTTACAGCTGTCAGGATCAGCAGGACTGAGTCTCTCTGCTGGCCATTCCATTGCCAAACAGATGAGTGTGAAATAGCTGCATGGAAGTATGTCAGGGTTGAAGTTAATCAGCCAAGAGTGCTTGGACATTACCTTAATAATGACCACGGTCATTTTGTTCAAGCCAAGCATGAGAAAATAAGAAATAATTGCACAGTTGAAATTATTTTATCATATGATAATAATTATCCTGTATTCTACACTTGAAATGGTAGAAAAGAACACCTTTCCTATTTTCTCAGAGATTTTAGTGGTTTAGTTTTATAATGGACAGAAATCTTAGATGCTACCAAATTTTCTACTGATCAAAAAATTAACCCTGCTCCTCAAACTGTTGCAAAGGTAAGTAAATGCTAACCTATTTTTAATCCATTACATCAAAAATTACAATTATTCAAATTCATGTGTTTTGATTTTCCAAAAAAAATTTAGATGACTAGAATGCTTTGGGTTATTAGCTGAAACACTTTATCAGACTCAGCACCAAAGATAATGCAATCACTCTGCTCCTTACATTTCCTGTGTGAATGTAAAACAGACGTGTCTTAATTTGCCTGTAAGACCTCTACAACTCCTAGTGAATCAACAAAAAAATATTTATAAATGGTTTTCTCAAATCATATGTCAGTTAAATATACACATAAACTCCATAAAGAAAAAGAATTAAACTCCACATTGTGCTGTTGCAGTCAGAAACCAGGAAATTCATTAGACAAATATGGACTTAGTGATAGCTATTAAATATTTGTCATTCATCTGCATTTTAGCTGGTACCCTTTCAAAACAAACTCTTTGTATTGTATTAGTGCAAAAGAAACAGGCAAAGCAATGCCAAATCTGATAGCACAAAAAAAGGTCTTTTACATGAAATGGGATATTTTATTAATTTCTTACTACTCTGTGTGAACTGTAATTACCCAGGTCTCAAGTAACATTTAGCTTTAACCTCTAAATTTAATATATAAATGTGCAAGATTGGCAGGAATAAAACAACTGCAACAAAGGCATGGATTGACCAAAAGTGAATTTCAGAAATTATATTTTCAACATATTTTAACAGAGAAGAAATAAAATAACCCCTTCAGATTTTATAGCTTGTTTCAAAGGAAAAACTGATTCAAGCCATACGCATGAAATTGAAATGCCATTATGAAATTGAGATGACATGAACTTTTCTGCAGGTCTAACAAAATCGATACTTTTGCAGCATAGTAAGAACAGCTGGCCTCTGCAAAATATTCACAGGATTATCTAAGCAATGCTGATTCCAAAACTGAAATCCAGCTATTTATTTTTAAACTTCAGAGGAAAATATTAAAGTTACAACCACTAAACCAAAATCAATAGGTGGTTAGGCACAAAAAATAATCAGTGGCTTATGATTTTCAGGAAAAAAATCGTGGAAATGGTTACAGGCAGTGAAAATATTTTCTAAAGAGCTAATCCTAAAATGTTTCCTCTTGTTTTGGGGGGCTACTTAATGTGAATAGGTTTTAATAGGGCACAAACTCCCACACATAAAATGAAATTATATTAATACAAGTTTGCCTTATTTGTCTTAACTTCAATACATTTTTTGTAAAATCTATTTTTAGGCACACTTTTGTTTTCTTAGAAGAGACACGTGTTTCTGCTAATTTTTTCTTTAAATTTAGTTTCATGTTCTTTTTACTAAGTTCAGGAGACAGAATTCCTGTGTTTATTTATGAAAGCATAGAAGAGCCATTGCCTAGGCAAAGCTGACAGTCACCCGGTAGATCTCTCAGCCCCAGCCTTGGTTTGGAAGGACCTCTAGGGGTGAGAAGGTACCTCAGTGCTGAAGGAGGAAACTGAAGAAAGTTTTTTTCTCTTGATTTTTTTGTCCAAAGGAGTTTTGCTGTTGACCAGAAATCACCCTTAATGTAAAGAAAAGCCCTCAACTTCTTATTCGTTTACTCGGAAATATAATTTATCATTGCTAAGGAATATAAGACCATTACCATCCCAACTGTCTCTTCATTTTGTTTATTCCATGGACTAATATAATCCTGTAATACTGCATATAAGAGTTTCCTCTCTATAATTACTTTAAACTGCATTAAAATTTGCGATCTTAAATTTTTCTTACCCATGTGTCAATATTTGAATATTTCATAATATTTCAATATTCATACTCAAAGGATATCTCAAACTGTACAATGTAAAAAAAAGAACTGGGCCTAGCAAATGGGTTCAGTGCCTCAGAAACACTGAAATGAGCAAATGCAAATAGAAATGGAGTAAGGAACCCTAGTTCTTTCCTTCTGCAAAATTAACTTCAACAATGCAGTAGCCATTGTTAAAATCTTGTACTTATACAAGCATAAATATAAACTGAGATAAAGCAATTGATTACATGTTGTGGAAAATTTCACTTATGGGACACTTCTACACATTTTAAAATTATGTATGTAGGAAAGAGTAGAATTTATTAAAAAGACATGTAATAAAATTTGGTTTTGTCATGGTATTTAATAATCTTTAAACAAGTAATTAATGATATAATTTTTCTGACATTTTTCCTTCAATTCACTTTGACTCTAAACACCACTCAAAAAAAAGATAAGTTCAGCATTGCCATAAGTATCTCTTAGTAATAGTAGCATCAGTAATTTTAATTATGTCAGTCAGAATGTCTTCTTATTCAAAGTTCCCTAACCATGGTGGGAGAGATGACAACTTTGTAAATGCACAAACTTCCACATTTTCCTATGCAAATGTTGTCAGCAGATGTATCTGTGAATCTGAACACTCATGGTGTACTGAAATTTAGCAGTTTATTGAATATTCTGCAATTAAAGCAAATTCCCTCAGTGTTCTTCATAAGAGAATATCAGCTAATATTAATTCCTAGTCCTCACTTGAAGACAGTGGAAGATTTTACACTCATTTTAAGGAATACTGGTCTCTTAATCACACCTCATGGAAAAATATTTATGAAAAGTGCAGCATGACAAGTAAATTTAGCATGACTTACAGGCACAAGAAAACACATTGGTAGATGTCTGCCCTATGTCAGATTTTGATGAGAGGCAAGGCTTCAATTTAGACTCCCTACAAACTCCCCATTATTCTGGAGCCATGACCCACTCTGCAGACAGCAGCAATGCTTTTGTTTTCTGCAGGCAGCCACAGCCAAGGCACTGCTCCAGTCCCTCTGCCCTCTCTGCCTCGACTCCGCTTGTCTGGGGTGGTGTTTCTGCTGCACATGCAGGATGATGTGAACACTCCAGGAATCTGGGCAGATAGGGGATGCTTCTTCCGTGGATGATGCTTCTACTAAAGACACAAGCTGCAGCAGTATCACCACACTTGACAGCCCTTAGGATGCTTGTCTCCATGAATTTCTCTTTGTAAGACACTGCACATTCAAATCACACAGCCTGTGAATTGTATATAGTGGGGCTTTTGTGTGATCTAATAAATCCCAAGCCAATCCACACTAAGATCAGACAAAGCTGTATTAACTGACTCAGTCATTATTTTAAATAAAGTGGACACATTTCAGTGCTTTACATTCAGCAGACATCTTGCTGTATATTAATAATGCTGACACAGAGTTTAATGCCTTCTGACAACAGCTAGGACATATCTCCAGCTTGTTCAGTGTAGATAGAAGATGTCAAAGCATGTCAAGACAAGACTGAAGTGAGGCTTGAGTTTGCTTAACACACCTTGATGTGTGTTTCTTGCATGGTTCAAATCAAGCTTGCTTTTTTTTGTTGTTTGCATGTTGTACTGCCATGAGCTCCACAGAAGTATAAAAGGGAAAAAAAAGATAATTGTCTGAATACATAAGATGAACCTAAAACTTGATCTTGAAGGTTAGCAGTAACTAGTTTACTTACACAAAAAGGTCTGGAAGTATATAATAAAGGTTTGATGCCACAACAACATACAAATGTTTTGTTCAGACATTATCATTATCATACTTTAACCCCAGTGGCAGCAAAACATCACACAACCACTCCCTCCCTCCTCCCCCTGCCATGAGATGCAGAGGAGAGCTGGGAAAAAGGTAAAACCTGGGTTGGGACAAGAAGACAAATGATGCCCAACTCCATTGCTCAGCACCCCTGACTGATGCCCAGCCCGTCCCTGAGCAGCAGCTGACAGCTCCCAGCCAACTCCCCCCAGTTTATTTACTAGACATGGCATTCTGTGTTGGGGAATATCCCTCTGGCCAGTTGGGGCCAGCTGTCCTGGCCATGCTCCCTCCCAGCTCCTTGTGCTCCTGCTCACTGGTAGAGCACAGGAAGCTGAAAGTCCTTGACTTACAGTGAGCACTGCTTGGCAACAGCTAAAACACCAGTGTGCCACCAACATTATTCTCACACTAAAATCAAAACACAGCCCTGTACCAGCTACTAGGAAGAAAATTAACTCCATCCCAGCTGAAACCAGGACAGTCGTATTTATCAAAATGATCCTCCATAAATAATGGCAAGAGCAGTAAAGAACACTAAGATCTAACATGGAATAAATCAAGGGTTTTGTATCAGGCACTTACAGTTAATTTCAAAATGTTAAGCAAATTGTTTCTTTTTTTGTTTAGCAGTGTTAAGCGGAATGTTAAGCAATTGTTTACTTTTATATAATCTGCTAATATATCATTAACATGGAATAAAAATGGAACATTTAAATTTGAACATAAAATCAGTACAAACTGTGGAAGCATGCAAGATCTTTCAGTAAGGAAATAAGAGGTGATGTGTTTATACTATTTTTAAATAAGCTTCTTCATTTCAGTGCATTTTTAAGCATAGCAATTTGATACCTGTTAGCAAATTATTCAGTATTTGCTCATAGATCTTTATCATTTAAACCTTCTCTAGAATATTCCAAGCTGCCCAAAATAAATGCATATCTGCAGAGAGATATATGCCTGTGTGTATATATATATATACAATATGTAGAATATGAATAGAAATAAGTCCCTTTGCATTAAAGAGAAAAGTCTTTATCTTAAAAGACAGAAAAAAAGCCCCACAGGAAGAAATACTTAGTTGGATCTGTAATGGAAATTCATCCAGCAGTGAAGATGCAGGCACCAAACTTGCACCAAAGACAGTTTCTACCTACACCTCTAATATCATCTTCAAAGGAAAACATAAAAAAGAAAGCCTAGGACTCACTTTAGGAAAAGTATTTTGCACCTTCCCTAAAATTTTAGTTAATGTAACTTTGAGGACAACCTCATATACTTCATACCCCATACTGCAGAGCATGTTGTAGTGTGACATTTTAATGCCCAGAATACTCAGTATCTGAATATTAGGACTTTATATTTAGCTGTCATAGTTGAACTATTAGATTAAAAAAAAAGAAAGAAAAAAAAGGAGAAAAAGAACTATACTGATTTATGATGAATAAAGATTTTGGTTTTGGTTTGAGGGGCTACTGTTGAGCATTAAGATTTGAATTCAAGAAAAAGTCTTCTGTGTAAACAAGCAGCTGGTGCAGAGCTTCAAATGCTTTCTGAAATCTCACTGCTGCATGATACTTGCATTTTTCTATTGTCTCTATAATTTATATTATATGTATGATGTTATATTGATTGTATGTTTGCCAATAATTTTCCAGTACCTGCTTTCCACATCCCTATCCTTACTTTCATCCTCACATTTTTATTATTTGCTTTTTTCAAGACTTTTGCAAATGTTGCTGCTATATCCTATTTCAAGTTGTCTAAGTTAATTCCTGCAAGTATATTCAATTTGCATTTCATTCACTTCCTTCAAATTACTAATGAATATGTCAAAAAAGAGCTGCTTTTCTATTATACCAGTTCATTTTCTAACTGTTTCTCACTACTTGAAATATTCTATTTTATTAATTTGAATTTTTATGTTTTGACCCATTTTCACACCATGTGGCAATTCCTGGGTTGAATGACAACGTTTAAAGTGACTGTTTTAGCAGTAATACATGCGTGTTATCAAGCTGTTAGATGACACAAATGTTTTAGAATTTGTCTTCAGAAAAGTTGGGAAAACAATATTTTCTCTCAATTTTCTCTATTATGTATTTTCAATTACAGTAATAGTTGGGCTTTTAAAGACAGAGAAAAAAAAATGCCAAAACCTTCCTGCCTTGGCTGGAATACCAGTGCATCTCTGCAAGCCAGACAGGACAGATCTGCTACAGCTATTCCACACATACTTAAATCCAGGAAAAAAACCCAACTGGCCAAGTATCTTTGTCCATGAGAGGACTTTATCTGTTCTGGGTAACAGGAGTTTTACTGACACTATGAGCTCATCCTCGTAAACAAACTCTTGCTGTTAGCCTCAGCAGGAAAACAGACAGAAAATACATAAAACATGATGGTAAAAACCTTTCCCTCAACAAAAAGAGATAGTATCTGCAAAGTGAACAAATTCAGTTTTCCATGCATAGTGCTTGATAGCTTTCTGAATAACTTACAACTGGTAGCAGAATTTCGAGTCCAATATAAATCTGCCAATATCTCCAATGACCTAAACCAATTCTATTTTACTTAGAACTTTAACACATAGCATCAACCATGTGGTGCATATCAACAGATTATAACAGATTATTAGTGTTAGGTGTTGAGGTAACTTTTAAAAAATATTCTTTTGAAATAACAAACTTCTAGAAATAACACAACGCAAAGCATATGGTGCTCCAGCTGAGTAGCACTGCAATATTAGATATACAGATGCTTTACTGCATTTACCAACTGTTTATGGCCTTGAGTTTCAAACAGTTACTGAGTTCTATATTCCTGATTTTATCTCATCAGACAACTGCAATCCAAGCATATTGCAACCAGTCCATGAAAAATTATTACAGATTTTCATTAAATCTCATTTTTATTCAGTCTGAGTAAAATGAGATTTATTTAGAAGCAGAATATAGCTGATATCTGTGCTGAACACCATAATCTGAATGAATAGAAAAAGTATTTTTCCTACCTTATAATCATCTTCATAGTCATTATATCCACAAGTACTTAAGATGTCAGGAAATATATCCGACCATCCATTACTCGTACAATTTTTGCTAATGTTTCCTGTAAAGCAAAATTAGAGAGTTTAAATCAAAAGCTCTTCTCATCAATGACTCCTTAAACAATCTAACCGTGTCATTAGCTGGTCACAACCTAGCTCTTTTTCCCTTTATTTCCTGGGTCTCAACCCAGCCTTTTCCTTTCGTGGGCTTTTCATTCATGTTACTTTGGCTTTTGCTCTTACTTGGAGAATAGTAGTAGTGCCTTTGCACAACAGAAAAACAGAAGTAAACCCGAGACTTTTCCTTCAGTATAACAGCTGTTTCTGCAACGTATCTGCAAAAGCCCGAACTGTTCTGCTGTTTTATTTAAAATACTCAGAAGGGAGCCATACACTTTAAAGGGGTAAAGTAATCTGAAGGAAAAGCCATTTTCTAACCTCCTATTTAAGCCTTCTGAGAAGCCAATACCAAGGGATCTACTGAGGAGTTTCAAAAGCTCTTCGACATTAAGTTGATGCAGCAAATGTTGGTAAGTTTGGTAACGAAGTTTAAAGGCCAAATTATGTCACAGGCTGAAGAATGAGGAAGAAAGATGCATGCTGACTTTCAGCCTTTGAACCAATACTGAAAACAAGGTAGTACAGGGAATGTAGAGGATGTGTGGAAGTTTGGCTGGAAAGGATTTTTGAACATTTAATTTTTTCAGAAAGTTTCTGTTTGGAACTGACAGAAAAAGTTGACTCCAGAGACGAAACCACACAGATGAGACAGGGGCAACCCATGATTCTGCTTCTTAATCTAATTAAAATTAATCAATTTTCATGCAATATGGAACAACTTCAAGAGAGGAAAACAGATAAGCCTAATGTCGGACTAAAGAAAAGTCATCGCATTCTTTATAATTTACTCTTACAATGTTAATTCATAGCCAACTTCCCCTCACATTTCTTAGAGTAATTTGTGTATCTGTGATACTTGAAATCCATAATAACATGCTGCTTTGGTTTGGACTTTACCACTGGCTAATAATTGGCTTAAAGATGCCTGTTTTTTCACCATAGAAATATAAATTTATGTGTCATAGGTCAGTGTTGGTCAAGAATAACCAAACTTGTTTATATACACTCCAAACAAAAGCTTTTGTGATCTTTACTTTGTTGATTGGTTACTGGAATTTCTTCTTTGTATAAAGTCTTTGGTGGAAAGTTGTAAATATCCCATAAATGGTTCACCAGCCAACAACCAAATCTTTCCAGCTAATAAAAGGGCCTTGACCTAAACCCACAGTCTCAAACAACAGGACCACTTTTGCCGTTTGGCATAGAAAGGACATTTTTAAAAGAAAATGTAACCTATTTATACACTATGAAGAGTCTTCACTTTAAAAGTACATCAAGATTCTCTGACTAGGCAGAGCAGGGGACTGTGTTAACAGAACCACAAATTGCGTCAAAGCCAGTTTTGCAAGAAAAAACTCAGTGTACTCAAGACACTGAAGTATTTTCTACTTCAAATACTGCAATACCTTCTAACCTAAAGAGAGTTGGGCAATGTTCTATGGAAGGCAATGTTTATTTCTACACCATCTTTTCATGCAATTAAATATTCCAGATGGCAACCTTATTTAAAACCTTTAACCTGACACATACATTTGAAAAAAACTTTTCAAAATAAATTTCTGAGACTCAAAAACTTGTACAATACAGGAAAAACATTATGGGATAATATAACTTTTTACAATAAAAATTCTTTTAATCAAAAATTAGTAGTATTCAATACAGAATTAATCATGTGATATGCTTAAACTATAACACAGAGCATCACAGAAGAAAATTAGAGCCAACTCTCTAAAAGTTCAAAGATGAGAAAACAACTACTTTTTTAAATTCACAATTTAAATTGGGAAATCCTTTAAGGAATTGAGGGTATTTAAAAGCCTACTTACGTTTTGGAATATTTGCATAAAAATAAGGTAGTCTAGATCATCTTGTTGTAGAATTTTAACTCCTCTTAAACACTAAAAGCTAAAATATACATCTCACAAATTTGGCTAAATAAAAAAGTTAAATTTCTTCTTTGAAGGGTTTTTCATAATTTTCCGCTATAAGAATGAAGTTAATTTGTAATGTGCTGTATATGAATTAAATAAATTACATATTCCTGAGCATAATCAACTTATAAAGTACCAAGATGCTTAGTTAACTCTTAATTGAATCAACCATGCAAAATGTTTATTGTCTTCCTTCTCTAAAATTATAGAAAGACAAGGTTTAAAAACCACTCATAATTGAACAGGAACCTCTAAAAATTAACCCAGTTAGTTCCACAAGCAGGAAGTAAACCGGTAGCTATGAAAAAAGCTGGATCCCGGAAAATTGTAGCAAAGTATAAAATGAAGTAATCTTTTAGTCTTGTTGGCACAATGATGAAGTGAGATAGGGTTGTAAGGCACTGTGAATAGCGCATTACACATAACATTTCAGACTGAAATATTTACTGAGGTTGTTTTATAGTAAAATTAAAATATTGTTGTAATATAAGTAATGTAAGTTTGTGAAATAAACTCCAGAGAGAATGTGCATGCTCTAGCTTTTGGCAAATAGACAGACGCAGCGTGATTTAATTCAGATCTCGAATTTTTGATATTTATTAGTTTGCCTTGTCTCATGACAATACTTTATTATCTTTGTTTGAGTAATTTGAAAACTTTTATAGATTTCACAACATTTAGCGACGATTGCGCATACTTTCCCCTTTACAAATTGTTTAGACTATCCATGATAAACTAATCAAGATTCACCAGTTCCAGGAATGAAAATCTTTGCTCATCTGTAGATTGTTTTACTTATCTATTTTTTACTGGAACATGACTTATTCAACAGTTTTGAGTCTAAAGGTATTTAGTAATACCCCAAATATGAGTTTAACTTAGAGGCTCTAAGTTATTCTTTATTCTCTTAAAGCTCTCCAGAGAGACACCAGCTCCTCCCTCTCCTCCCAAAAGAGGAATTACATAACTGGTAAGTTTTTCATCTTTCACCAGCTCTTCATGACAATGGTTTCCCACCTGAGCAATGGGGATAAGATTTTTCCTGCAGCATTTTGAGGTTCATGTGAAATACTCTGTGTGCACCATCTATTTTCAAAACCCCACTTAAATGCCACAGGGCAAAACATGATATACTGACAAGATGGTGCAGAAGATGGTAGACTTAAACCAGTTAATTGTTTCAGCAGTCTGAGACATTGACGAGCTCTTTTCCAGTTCCATTAAAAAGCAGAATAAAAGGTTTCATAATAACCACCTTAAATTGCAATAGCAGTAATTTTTAGGTATTATCTGTTAATGTGGTTCTTTATTCTCTGCAAGGCAGAGCACCCCTCCTGAGGCGCAGAAGGAACAACCTACATGTGACCTGCTGGCGACTGTTAGAGATGTCAGTCAGGCTCAGCTGCTTTAATAATTAACAAAATAAGTCAAAAAAGAGCAAGCAATGTCGGCAGCTTTGGTGAGTGTCACTGTATCAGAAAATATATTTAGTATCTAACTCAAAGTACACCAAACAGAACACAAAGATGATAATTTGGTCTTTTCATGGTGTATCCTGAACAGCTCTGACAAGAATTTTTAATCTATAACAAAAATTAAACCCTCAAATAAACCATTTTTAGCACATTATGTTACACCTACCACACAGAAGCCAGTAAAAATACACCTTAAAATAAAATACCTGGTTTGCCAGAAAAAAGGCTAAATACTTTTGGACAAGGGACAGTGACAGTCTCTCCAATCTTTGCAGGACGCCAACAGGTGATGTTATCCCAAACTCCAACACATCCTGAAACAAAACCAGTGTTAACAGACTTGAAAGCTGGGTTTACCTTGTAAAGACCTGGTGAAAGCTTTGGGCAAGCAGTTCAAAAAATATTAGATTCCTTCAAAAAAGCTGCAAGGATGACATTTTCTATGAAAACCTTAAAGGAATCATGAGACTGCTCATGGCTGCTAACCAGCCAATTTTTAGGTCAGTTAATACATTGTTTGCAAAATGTCTCATTAAAACAATGCAATTGTGATGTGAGGATGCTAATAAAAAGCAAGAAATATTAAAAAACAATTCCTGAGCATTGATGTGGATTATAAAGAATTGCAAAATTTTGAGAATTTCCTAATCACAGTTAAAATAGAGTCTTCTGTCAAGCAGACTGAACATCACAAAGAAATATCTAAGTAGGTCATTGGACTCAGCGCCACATATGATAGGAATACCTTATGATTGGACAGTGTTTGGAACAATAGACATGGACTTACAGAATAATCTCTCAAACTAACAGACATTTTAACAAAGAATGCTTCTATATATTGGTTTCAGGAAGGGGAGGGGGCCTTCAAATTTCATAGACATATTTTATAGTGGCAGTAAATGCTTGTTACAAGTAGAGAGGAACTTGCTACAGCTTTGCCCACGCTGATATCCATATTGATGTGGCTCAAAGGCTGTATCTTGTGAATGAGTGTAAATTTTCCTGTAGCTGCTATAGGCACTTGGCTCAATCATGCCCTGTTTAAAGGTGTCTGTTTATAATGCATATCTTCTAAGCTAAGCAAAGAGCTATGAAAGTTTGTCTACACAAGCCTTGTGAGGACAAAGTAGTAAGGAAATGTTACTCATATTATCTCAGTTCAAGTTGTTAAAAAAAAAAAAGAAATCATGCAAAAATTCTGGGCATTTATGTCTTCTGATAAGGCAATTGAAATTTTAAATTTATAGAGTAATGGCAAAGACAGAAATCAAACTATTGCCCCACTGGTGTTATCTCCATAAGATTATTATCAGTATAAGGCACAGTTTGTTCCTTTCAGTAGAGAACATAAAACTTGGATTGGGAACTGCTCACAGCCATATTATTCTTCAGAATATTTATAGCATTAGCAATTCTGTATTAATTTATTCTGTGCTAGTGAGATCATGCCCAAAATCGAGCCACATGAGTTAAATGAAACTTGAAAAGGAATATTTAGAAGTTCTATATTTGTATAAAAACTTTTTAGTGCAATTAAACTTGGACAGCTTGTGTTGACGTAAAATATGCAGCATCCTGCTTTCAAAGTTTAAGTTGCTTTCAATGAGAGAATTTTAGTCAAAGCACAGTTAAACTAGGGAACCAAAGAATGCGTTACAGAACCAGCAGCTGGATCTGTCCCAGGGCTATGTCCTAGCTCCAGCATGAAGAGAAGCCAGTGGCTCTGTGTTCCCATGGGCCTTGATTTCCTTTGGAAACATCCACCCAAACATGATAGCTGTGAGGAAGCCTCTGTGTGGTACCAAGAACAGGTTTGGAGATGATAAAACAAAGATGAGAGGAGGATTATGGGGGAAATTCTGCATTTGATCACCAATTCCACAGAGTTCTCTTTATACAGTTTCCCAAGGAAGTGCAATTCTCCAGAGGATTCACTTGCTTATGGGGATTGGGTCTTTCTTCACTCTTCTTAAGATTGTACAGTTCTAAATGCAGCATTTGGTCTATATTTAGAAAGATGATGCCAAAAATAAGGGATTACTAAAGGGAATACTTCACAAAGTTTATCTCTGTGCACAGATAACGTAATGCCTTGTCCTCCACTGCTCTGTATGCTGCACCAGCGTCTCTTGGCATTACCAACACTATCCCTGAGAGATCTCTGACGGTGACTTGGCCATCTGTATACAATTTCACAGATTAACACTGAGCAGATCACCTTCATAGGCTTTGAAATGGAATTTCGACATGCTTAAGTGGTTCCTGAGCCGCAGTTCTGGGTCAAAATCAGGTCCAAAGCTATGATGCAGCACCGTGGCTTACACAAAGTAAAAGAACGTTTCCTGAACTAGTTCAGGTCATGCTTCCTCCCCAGATGATTTTAAGCCCAAAACAACATAAACAACACAACATACAAGTAATCAGAAAGACAAAGAAACTATTTCCTTCATCTGTCAGAGCTCAGAACTAGTGACAAAATGAAACTCTTTTGGCTTTGATTGATGGTCTGCCTGAGCCAGCATAAACAAGCCCTTGAGTACACAAGAATAATTATCATCTTGTGAGACCTCAGACAGTTTTCTTTCAACCCCATTTCCACTAACAGTGAGAGCTGAGATGAATCATGAAACTGTTAATGCACACCCATGGAAGCTGATGACTTTCTCAAATTTCCCCCTTTGTTTAATCCACTCTCTGTAAAATGGTGGGTTTGTTACAGTAATCTGCAAACAGCTCAGAGGCCTTTATAAAGTTTTCCCATGCTGCTGTACATTGACTGGGCTAAGGTTTTGCCAAACAAGCAGCTGAACAGCATGGACTTCAGAGCTCCATTGCTATGTGTTCCACAGAAAACACTTAAAAATCTTATTCAAGCCTCAACTGCATGGAATACTATATAGAAAAATTGAGGTTCAAGTCCTATTCCTACCAAAATTAATCCACACAATTTGTATCGAATCTCAAGGTTTGCTGGAAGGGACTCAGTATACAAGGTTTTGATGTTCAAAATATCACACATTGTGGGCTTGGTATTTCTGAACCTGAGAGAATTTTAGCTTGCTAACCATTACTAGCTCCTTTCCCAAGGGAAAGCTGTCAACAGTTTCTTTTTTCAAAACACCTCTCCCCTTTCTCAGTGTTCCCTTTCCCATAACAATTGTCTCCAGGTGTTGTTTCCCATTACTTAACCAATGGAGAGACATGTCAGTCCCATGGACCAATAATAGACCTTTTTAGTGCAGCATGTTATAAAAGAAACTGCTGGAATTGTAAATAAAGCCTTCTTTCTCTACTGACAACTATACGGAGTCAGTCTATTTCGCATTCTACTGTGACAACACATCACTAATGTTTCTGGGGAATATGTTTTTTGCTTTATTTTTCCTCAGTATTTTAGGACTTTACAGGCATTTTAGGACTTTACAGGCATTTATGGCCCAGGAAAGAATGATACTGATTCAGATTCCTTAAATCAAATGGATAAAGTAACACCAAAGATGTATTTCTGACATGTAGACTGCATTCAAATGCATCACAAATCATGTGAGTGAAACTGAAATGGATGTCACCAGAACTCCAGGAATATTAAGCCTCAATTTATGTATATCTACAGGCTTATTGATAATGGTACAGGACATCTGAGAAAACTGCTGAAATATCCTGGAGGCATTTATAGTCACTGAATGATTACAGTGGGCATCTGAAAAGTGGTCTAGTCTGAATGCTGAAATGGCATTACTGGTGTAATTACTGCTAGAATTACAACTGTTAAACAACAATGCACCTTCTGGGCTTTCAAACCACACCTTTCCTCATTGTCCCCTTCTTTCAATTACTACAGATTTGTAACGAAAATGTCTTCTTTTTCACTTAGAAAAACATACACTCATGCAGAGATAGGATAAAATTAACATGACTTCATCCTAAATCACATGAAATTAGGCCAGGTTAATTGCTCCCAATGGTTGCTATGGGGCTTTAAATACCACATTGTTGGGAAGTGAAGGTGTGCTAAATGCTACATTAGATGTTTCTCTTTCTCGACATGGAGTATGTAACTTGATCAAACTTAGTATTCTCCTCTCTACTCACTCTATACACCTTGCTGTCTAGCCATTTATTCATTCAGTGGTAGCATTTCTGGACTGTCATCCATCAGTGCAGGACTCTGCATTATCATGATCATTATCTGAAATCTTATTTTCTGGAAATTTTACCCATCTCTCACACATTTAGGCCTGCTTCCTACTGTCTCTGAAGAATATTAATCAAGTAAGATAAAATATATTCATATTTTTAGGTTTAAATAAGGTTTTACATTTTAGTTCAGGTAACAATTTTACCAGTAAAATTATAATTTCTATAGCTAGCTTTCTATTTCTTTCTGTAGCTCACTTTTAAGGCAAAAATTTAATTGCTCCAATATTTATTTCATATAATGTCTGTAGTTTTTATTTAGAATATTTTAAAATTTTTATAAGTACCCAGGTGTACTTTAATGTACATCTTTTTTTCTTTTATATTCATTATTGGATTTTGTATCTACGTTTGCACTGTGCTTCAATAACTTCTTAAGCATTGAGTGTATTTGTCCTTTCACTTTGATATGTACACATAAAAAGTCAGTCCAGCTTAGATCTGTGTGAGCTCCTCAACTTTTTCTGTATGTCTACTACTATATTCTTCACCTTTCTCTTTAATGATTGGGCCAGTTCTGGCAGGGTACCGAGTTAGAGTAAATTTTCTTTGCAGCTGATAATATGGGGCTGGGTTTGGATTTGTGCAGTGGGTTTTTGCTTTCCCTATTAAACTGTCCTTATCTCAACCCACGAGTTCTCCAGCTTTTACCTTCCCAGTTTTCTCTCTGATCCTGCTGGCGGGGCAGTGAGTGACTGTCTGTGCAGGTCTGGGTTGATCTCCGTGGTTAAGCTGTTAACAACTGTTTAAAAAGGCAAAAAGGCAAAGGCAGAAAGAAAAAAGGTTCTTCATCCCTGATTCTGTGGTGTCTAGACCACTCCAGCAGCCTGCACAGAACAATCCCTTTTCAGTCTCTTCATTTGCACCATTTATTTCTCTGGGGTGTCATTCACAGCATATCCAAGGCAACAATCAAAGTTCCCTGAAAACCTTTGCTCAGTGACCTGCCCAAAAGTCTCTTCCACTGATCCCCTCTCCTGTTCCTCTGGAGGATACTGCAGACGCTGTTGTTAGCTAGTTTCAATGAGATCACTTACTTTATTTGAATGTTTGGTCTTTAATGCTTGTCATGCATTCGCACGTAGTTCATATTAAAAGGAAACATAACAGACTGTAAACTACGTTTTGTTTCTCATTTTCTTCAGCTTACATAAGTACTGCCACCCCATTCATCATCCTGCTTTTTGAGATCCAGTCTTTGAGCAACAAGTTCACTTACCTACGTGTGCTTCTTCATCTATAAAAACATGAAATTGGGGGCTTGTGCTGGAAAATTTTGTTTATAGACACATTTTAGAAATATATAACCGCTAGGTGGCACTTTGTATTTGGATTTAAAAATCGTCACTTCCAAGAGAGGTTTAGCATTTTTCAAAACTGTCTAGGCGTGCATAAAACACGAAAAAAAAAACCAAAAAAAACAAAAAAAAAACAACAGAGCAATTTGAAAATGAGTCAGAAAGTCGACAGCTAGCCTAGGGTTTACTTTTTAGTGTTTTGATTTTTGTATTTAACTTGGCAGAGCAGGATCCATCTCACCTCTTAAGGGCAATGATTTCTGGACTGCAGATCTGTGTGCCACAGCATGGAACTTAGGTCGCATGGGAATTATGAACATATATGGACTGTCATTCCTTCTGCATTTTCACACAAGTGATAAAAAAGAAATGAAAAGGAGGTGCTGCACGAGTAGCAAGCTAGCAAACTGTGAGCAAAGCAGAACTGCTCAGAGAAGGAATAGGAATGGGACAGTCCCAAAAAAGGCTGTTGCTCCACGCTGCCTCAGTGATGTGTGAAAAACACCAATCACTTGCAAAAAAAATTTAGAAGTTTAATAAAATAATTATGGAAACAATAATAAAGATAAAACAATAGAAATTCTGGACAATCAGAGTTAGGATAATAAAAAGACAATAAAAACAAAAAATTACAGACGTCTGGGTGTCCTAAATTCCAATCAGCTAGGAACACACCTTAGAAGACAAAGGATGGCCCTTAAAAGTAATAGCCTATTGCATATTCATATGTGACACTTGAGTTCCTTGCCAGCTTGAGGTTTTGTCTGGTTTTTGTCAACTCCTTCTTGGCTCCTCCAAGTGTTGAAGAAGGTGCCATGGTGTTTGTTTTTGCTTGATAAGGAACTAGTAACTCTTGCTGTTATCTCTGTGCAAGGAATCATTCACACTTTGTGCTGGTTAGAACAAATGTATCACATAGCTTCTAGTTTAACATTCTACTATAGCCTAAATTACACTGATTAATACAAAATCACTAAAAAAAAATTTAACACAGCATTACTTTCAAGCATAACACACTTCAATCTTTGCAAAAAGCCAATCATATCATATGCATTTTTCACAGAGGGTATTTCCCACCTGCTTTTGTCAGGGTCCTGAGAGCACCCACAGGCTGTGCTGGCCCTGGGGCTGCACCTGCCTTCATCCTCCTCGGAGCCTGAGCCTTCCTCTTCCCTGCCCTGCACTGTGGCCCTGCTCAGCCATCCCAGGGCTCTGCCCAGCCCTGGCGCCCTGTGCCGGGCTGGGTCCTGACCCCCTCTGCAGGCTGATGTCCCTGTCCCAGGAGGGGACACCCTGTCCTGGAGCTGCCCTGGCTGGGGGGAAGGACCCTGCCAGACCCTGCCCACCCAAAGCCCCTCTGCGGGGAGCTGCCCACCTGCAGTGTGGTACAAAAAGAAAACAACCCAGTGGTTACAATGTGGGCAAGAGGCAGCCCCAATTACTCAGAAACACTGAAGAAATGCCAATGTAAAAGCTTTTCATTTCCGGTCAACAAACACTACTCGTAGACAGCAAAGAGAAATTTGAAGTTCTACGGCATACACCAGACTTAACTAGTTTAAACAGAATGATGACACCATAGAGTATATCTCATATAAGCCTAAAATATTTGCCGTTCATAGGTTCTTCAAAAGCCAGTTCTATTACCAGGAATGACAAAAATACTGTTTCTAAGTGCGATTTCTAAGAGATTTCTGTATTTTCACAAAATTAAATACTTGAGAAGAAATGTCCTGTTTCCCTTTTGAAGAGTAGCTTCCCTTTAGAGAACCAAAAATCTAAGTTCTACACTTAATGTAATTTACATATTTTTACGTATTTTACATATTTTACATATTACCCTATTTTTAGGGTTCCATGGAAGTTGCCAGCTAAAACTTTGAAAAAATTTTCATCCAAATTTTCCAGATAAACCCTGCTTTTTAATTACTCACAATGTTCTTTGAAGACAAGAGCATTTATTTTTGTATGACTGAACAGCCTGTTAATCCTACCACAAGAACATTATTTTCTATTCTTATGCAAATATATTAATGTACATATAGTCAAAGCTGTAAGAGGTACCTTCATCTTTATGTTGCCCCAGTTCTGACATGCTGTACATTCTTGAAAATTACCATTAAAAAAAATCAATCTCCTGTTCATATAAAGCCCACCACAAAACACTAAAATTCTCTATTAAGAAGTAAGACCATATATTTCTGCTAGTATGTATTAACCCATGTGCTATTTCTCATATTAGCCGAAGCTTTTTCAATGTGTTGGTACTCAAAATTCTTTCCTTGTGGTATTTCAGCTTTGGATGTCATGGAGAATTGACTGCCATGGCCTTTATCAGGGAAGAAGTACAAGACTATGCTGGGCAGTATTTCCTTCAGAAACTCCTGGAAAACACAATAAATTCACTTATGGCTGTGCATTTTCCTTCTTCGGGGCTACAAATGCCATATATTAATGTCTACTGCTAAAGTTCTATTTACATTTTGGGTAGAGTGGAAATTTTGTGTCTTCAAAATCATTGTGGACACCTGGTGCTTCTCTTTTTTTCAAAAGAGTTTGTTACCAACTTTATTATGTGAGATTTTTGAATGAGGCTGATCAGGATGTTGACTTGATCTTCACCATTTTATTTACAGTTAGTTATCTTTCAGTAGGCAACTCCTTTCATTCAAATCTCTTTCTCACCTTTCTCACCCAGCCTCCTTAAAAGACAAAGCATTGCCTCTCTTCTGCCCTCAAATATTTAAGTACAGCTTCCACAAAGCCCAGACATCGTCAATACCATAAGGGTCAGTTTTATGTGGTGTCATTAATGATGACACTTCAATCAGTGAAAGCCAAAAGATAAAAATATCCAAAGCATCCCCTCTGGCTGCTTCATTTTAAAAAAAAAAAAAAAAAAAAAAGTGTGAACTAAAAAGTAGCGATGTATCTGTACTACAGCTGGAAAAGCAGCAGCACAGAGATTCAAGAAAGCTAAAGTTATTCTTCCAAGAACTGTGCTGCCTGAAATAAATTCCATGACCCCACCATCTCATTTAATTCTAATTTGAATGCTACCTCAGAGGACTGTCAGCACCACTGCAGTCTGGACTACTGACTCATTTTACAGAGAAAACAGCTTCAAAACTAAACAAAACCTGATGCAAGACCTTGATGAGACAGGGACCATTAAGAAAGAGGGAACCTTGAGGATAATCTTTTTCATGTGGCAAAAGAAAGACCTCATCTGGCTTTGTGTCAGTTCTCTATTTACTAATGTGGAGAACAGAGTGACCACGTTGGCATAGCTGGAGAGAGAGGTGTGTGTATTATACACAAAGGCAAGAGGGTGTGTGTAAATGCAAAATATGCACCTTTATTCCTGGAAGAGCAACCTTAACAGGCAAGCTAGTCAGATAAATCTACCTTCTGGACAAATTGCCACAGGTCCAACATTTTAATGCTCATCCCACTGTTCTGAACAGCTCTGTTTCATCAGCAAGATCATGAGCTCAGTGCTGGAATCACTGAGGAAAATCCTACTGACACTGCAATTTAGGAGACTGGATTACTTAAAGCAATATTGGTCCCTCTTGCTTTAAATTTACCAATAACTAAGAGCATAATTTTGGTGCCTTGTCTCTATTAATTTCCTATTACAAGCTGCAGTATGAAGCCTCTCTTTGAGAAGCTTATTAAATTCTTTCCAAAGCCATTTTTCTTTTCATCTACATCCCTTCCTCAAAGTTAAAATGCCATATCTAAAATTAAAAATGTTGTCTGACATATGGGTCTCACAAAAACTTATTTTGGAAATCAAAATCTGAAAAGACACATTTAACTGTGCAGCCACTCAGTCCAAAATGAATCAAAAATACCTAAGCTTCATTTCTTTCATAATGATTTTTTTTTTAGAACTTTTAGTTGTAGAAACCTGTTAAAAAATCTCCTGAGTTTTAACATTTTTGACAATAAGATTTCATTTTTCACTTGAAGGTGAAGAGAAATGGCCCAGTTACTTTATAAGGAAAAATTCTAAATACTGAATAAAGGCAGAAATTTGCAGAAGGACAATTTTTAGGTATTTTCAATCACTTTTCTTGAGACTTTTCTATTTTTTTGTAAGAAGACAAGCCATGGGTAGCAGATAAAAAACCATTTTTTTCCATATAAACCTCAAAATCTGTAGCTATTATGAGCTAGTTAGAATGCAATTCATCTGCCCTTCAAAAATAAAGAAATGCGCACAAAGATAGAAGAACCTCTCCTAGGCTTCCAGCTAAGGTACATACCTCAGGGGCCAAATTATAGGAGGAAAGAAGACAACAAATGTGGATAGAAGCTAATACTGTCTTCATAAAATAAACAACCAGATGTTCTAAAGAGCACAACAGAGAGGAAAGCACTGCCACAAGTCTTAGGAGAGTGACTTCTTCCCTAAATGGAGTGTAATGCTGTCCACTAATGGAAAAGTATGTGCTAATGCCTGAAAATCCCCCAAAGGGTGCAAAGCAAGAGGTTTGGGTCTCACAGCTTTACAGTGGCAAATGAGCAGAATTTAGACCAGCTGGGTCCTTTGGTTTTAGCATACCCTTAGCATTGTTCAAAGGATACTTACACTGTCTTTATGCAGCGTTTCTTTGCTAAAAATGCTACTGCTTTATTAAGCCATGAAGTAAACGACTGCTCCATAGACTTCAAAGTCAGTGATTTTAGGTGCAATGCAAATATTACTCAGCAAAATTCTTCAGCCCATGTCTTGGGGCAGCTCAGGTGTAAGATCATTTTACCATGTCCAAGAAACCCCAATAGTCTTTAGATGTTCCCTTTTTATCTCCCTTACTGGGAGCTGGGAAGATTAGATAAGATATTCAATACATAATTTCCATCTAGTTCAAAGAAGAAACTACTTGTCCCATACAATTTGGATCCTCCAAAATGCAGAAACTGTGCACGCCAGCCAAATTCTGCAGCATGTGACACAGAGGTGCGAAGGTTTCCCAGGTGCCAAAAAAATTAATGAAAATGTATCCACTGATTTTGATAATGGAGATCCAAGCCTTCCATGGAAAATCTCAGGGAATCCTTATTTCCAAATTCAAGACAGTACCTTCACAAGATTTCATTAAGAGTTTTTGTAAGTCAGGTAGCACATACTAAAGCTAGAGAAGTATGACAAGGACTGTTTAACTATTTTCCCATTCCGGGAAAAGTGGAAGAGCATTTCGGAATTTATTGTAGTTATGTTTCAAATTTACTATAAGTTTAACATGGAGCTACAACTTGGACTAACTAGTTCCAGCTTGTCAATTTTCATTAGTAATTCTTCATTATCAGCAGTCAGAGTATTACCGTTCAAAATAGTCCTTTCTTCTTTCTATGATTACAGCAAGCTTACTAGGAAAATAAGGACATATAGAGAATGTATATTTTTGTCAATGTAAATGCATATATTTAACATAGGCTGCTCTCTGGAGGTTCTTGGTGAGGGTATCTGTAACAGGAAGCGCAGAACAAATTCTCCTGTACTTTTAAACATGCAGTTTTCATAACCGCAGGGGCTTTATTCCAGACCCCAACAAAATGGAATATTCCTTTCATTTCAGATGGGCATTCAATGAAATATCTAAATCCTTTCATTGCTGTTTTGCTGCTGCAGGGTTGAATCAATGCCATCAGACACCCTGTGTCCTTCCATGACATGAGTTTTCTTTCACAGCAGTTTGCCTTCAGGAGGCACCCCTCTTCCAGTGAAAAGAGGCTGGGAAGAAAATACTGACAGAAAACTTCATTCTTCCCCTTGGGAACCCAAAATAAAACTGGTGTGCATCACAAAGCTGCCCTTGGAGCAGTCCAGCATCTGGATCACGAAAGTATATCTTGAGGAAAGCTTGACTTTCAAAGCCTTGTAACAGCTAACAGTGAATTTATTGGTTCATGATTTAATTCATTAAGCTGGGCTACTAATTATTTCTCCATCTGGCTTTGCACTAGTATTATTTGTGTAACAACTATCTCTTTTCACCACTCATATATAAATAAAAGCCATAAATCTAGATTAATTATTCCAGTAAGATTTTGCATTTTTTAAATTACTGATCTTGATTAATAAAATGGAGAAATGATAATAAAATACAAACTGTTGATGAACCTTTGATTTTTTTTTATTTTATACAAATTAGTATTAGAATATGCACTGAGAGAGTTACACATTTAAATTGAGGAGAGGTGGAAAAAGCATCATAACTTGAGACTTATGTTTATGTTCAGAGGACTGCAGATGGCAAGTCTCTGAGGTCCCCTAATCATCTGCAGAGTGCATTTAAAACAAAATGAACACAAAAAGCCCAAATGAACCACGTAGTGACAATCTGAATTTATCTGCCATCTTTTTATTCTGCTTGCTGAACAAATGGCTTTTACCAGAAACTTCAGTTTACAACAAAAATGTCATTTTTTGCATAAACTTCTTTTCTCCTCGCATGAAAATGTAGGAAGGAAATCTAATAAAATCTAAAAACAAACAAACAAACAAACAAACACAAAAAACCACCACCCCATAATAAAAACTCCAAACAAAACAAGCCTCAAACCCCAAAACCTAGCAAAAATCCCTACATCTACTTTCCTCTTTCCATTAAGTTACAGTTTGCTGTAACACTAGCTATATATTTACCTTTCTATGCAGAAAGAAAATTAAAACAATACCATAACAGAGAGAGTTGGGGGTTTGGGGTGTAACACAACCATCCAGTTATCCTTTGCTCAACTCCATGGTCCTCTGGGTGTGAATCTGATCTCCAGTCTGAAACTTCGTCCATTTGGGAAACCCAGAGATCCTTCCTGCCACTGGTACTTTACTCTCAACCGTAGCTAGGAAGAGGTGCTTGGATCCAAGGGTTTCAGCTTTCCCTCAGATTTGTTCTTTCTGCTGGTCCTGTCATCAGCCTGCAGCTGCTCTGCCAGTCAGAAAATGCTACAACAACATCTCAGCACATGAGGACGTGTTTGCTCCCAGCTGGTGTCCCAGCCAGGGCACTCTTAGCACCCGCACACCTCTCACCACATGCTTGCTGCACCAGTTCCTTTAATGTAATATTGCACAAATTCTAAAAATCATAAAATCCCAAGCACAGCTCAGACAACTACAGAAACTGCAACCACAACAGTAAGGAAGGGAAAGAGAGAAAATCTTCAACACTCCAGTTACCTCTACATTACAGTTCTCTTACCTTTGTAGTCCACTGGCTTTGTGTTCTTTAGAAGTTCCATGCACCTGGTTTCCTCCTTGTGAATCTCCAGCTGAAATCTGCATTCTGGATGGACACCATCCACCTGTGTCAAATTCACAAACAGGTTGTGTCTTGAAATTAGAACTAAAATGCTTCATGAAGAATGCAACTACCAATAGTGAAAGTCACAACTTTAACTGGCACAGGTTTCACCCAAGCATGTGCTAGGCATTTTTCACACTGGATGCCCATTTTAGCTTCGCACACATTGATTTTTCAGAAAAAAATGTTAAAATTATCGACTGGCTTCTTCCTGTAACATTCATGTAGCTTTCTAGTGCATTCCTCAATATTGTGCCATCAGATCTTTTTCTCCCAAAAAACTGAGCTGTAACTGAAACAGGAGAGTAGATACATTTGGGTTTTTTCCCTTTTGTAGCAAGTTAGGGAGCTGAAAGTTTAATACAAATCACAGAACGTGAAAATTGCTCAAACTTCATTATCTTTACCATGCTATAGTCTGCTTTTCTTCCCTTTCCCACCTCATATATTTTATCACCTGAAGCCCCCAGAGCATGATTATTTGATTCAAGCAAATGCTACACAGGAAGAAAACCCCACTTCTTAAAAATTAAAGCACTAATGCCTTTACTGGTTCAAAGCCCTGCTCTCAGTTCTTTGGTTTTCAGAAAAGTTTATGCATGCCCACAGGCAGAGACAGGAATGCAGCAGTCCTGGGGAGAGAAATGCGACCCTGGAAAGTTGTTCTGGGGTCAGCTGAATTCAGAGAGGCAGTCACAGCCTCACAGAAAAACACATGGAGTCGTAAGAGACTGCAGGGAGAAATTACTGCAGGAGGTGGCAAATGGAAAAGCTGGAAATGTCAGTGGAACTGATGGATAGTTTGATCAGCTCAAATCACATCTCAAATAAGTAAAATGGGAATATGCAGTACTTCAGTCATCCTCACACCTCACACTTGTAATTACCAAGAAAAAAGTGGTCTCTCTCCAAGTTTCTGTCTTTTCTTTCACATCTTTTAGGAGACATTTAATAACAGAATCTGGTAATGATCTCTGATGCATGACACAGCAATTTTTTAAAGATAATAATTAATTAAGTTGTGATTCTGGGCCCAGAACCTCAGATCCAGAGTTAGGACGGAAAAGCTGGTGATGCTGCTGTCTCTTTGTGGACAAACCACTTGCACAGCTTTTAAAAACACAGCACAACAGCCATGAGCATAACAGCAGGGGCTGTCATGAAAACTCACAAAAATCTGTCTCTTCTCCAAATGTCTCATTTCACCATTTACAACATCAGAACCCAACTTCCTTTTCCATGACTTTTCTCTATGTTGGATATTGAAATTGAACATTTTGAGGACAGAATTCTTTTCATTTCAAAGACACATATTTAACATAAATTAGGATTTCTAGAACTTTAAATTATAAGTGCAGCATTATACTGAAAATACCTACATTTTGGTGTGTATAACCTTTTTTGCAGATAGTGGCCATGTAAAATAAAAGTCCCATGTATACATAATGTTTTTAATAGCACTTTCCTTTCACTAAACGTATTTTAGGCTATTTTTCATTTCCAAGTGGAAACATTCGGTACCTGACAGTGGATTTTCTACTCATCAAGAAGTACTACAATTACCGTGTCTTGGAAAGGAAGGTTCAGTAAATAAAAACGTTAACTAAATGAAGGATAAGTCAAACTAGCTACTGCAATTAAGAAACCTGCTGAATAAACAACTTCTCTTTCTGGTACCTCTGAAATATCAGTGATTAATAGTAAAGGTTAATTTGAAAACATACACTTGTTACTGCCCAAAGGTAGTATACTACTTTTCACAGCTGGGTTACACACTAAACTGTCCAATACTTTGTTCTAATACATCCAGTTCATTGAGATGGACTCCACAAAGCTAAAGAGATTTAGGGTTCCAGACTACGAGGCACTGACCACCTTCCTAAACACATCAAGATTTTGAGGGCACTCACCACTTTTTAGGACTTGTGCTCATCCATCTTTCCCTCTAATTAAGCAACGATAGGTTATCCTTTGTCACCAAAGAGTACAGAATCACATGTAAAGATGCACACTGAGCTGGAAATCCAGTTCAGGAGTCGCTCTGCGTTTTAAGCAGCTTAACAATTTCTAAAGCATCTAGACCAGCAATATGACGGATAAACACCTCCTCTGACAAGCAGCTTACACTCACCTTCAGTATGGTTTCCTGACTTTTGGAGTTACACAGTAACAAAAAATTTAAAATACTTATTTTTTTTTGTATGTGTGTACCATATTTCCATCAATGTAACCGACTTTTACAAACTACTTAAGAAACGCCTGAAAATATAACGACAATAAAAGCAGGCGCCCTAAAGAAGACTTCAACATTCTGAATACTTCGTACATCGCACGCATTACGGAGCAGCTGTGGCTGCGCGCTTTTCCGCCCACGATGACGGCCAGTGGCCCCCGGACCGCTCTGGGTAGCGCTCTCCGAGAACTCCTGGCAAAGCAGCGGAGTGCGCCGGCTGCGGGGAAACCGCGGGGACCGAGCGGCGGCTCCGCGGGGCCGGGACGGAGCCGTCCGGGGCTGCGGGGCGCCCGGGATGCGCGGGGAGCGCGGGGAAGCGCCGGGGGAGCTCCGGGGGAGCGCCGGGGTCCCG